>CM048755.1:689183800-689738800 GCA_026315105.1 Locusta migratoria
GAACGAACTCAATCAGCTTTATGCGATCTTCGCTGAGAAACTATTCTTGAACGGCGCAGCTTTCATGGATGGGGCTGTGGTCCTGTAAATAAATAGGTATCAAGTTATTTCATCTATTTATATTTGAAGAACTTATTTGTAATTTACGCACTGTATTAATGTTTTGTATACGGTGTCTAACAAGTCGGGTTTAAATATCGCTAAGAGGCCTTTGTCAATTAAACATTTCCCTGTCTATTATATCAGATAGAGCATGACTGGCTGAATCATACCAAACGATGCAGTTTGGTGCTGATAAGACCATCGGACCAGTTACCCAACCAGGAGGAACCTCTACTGAATACCACGCTTCTAACTGAACTATTTTGCGTACCATCTATACCACTAACTTGATACCTACATTAAGCAACTAACAGAAGTGCAGCGGCTATAGTCCGAAGTTATGCCGACAGTATAGGTCAGCATCTGCATAAATACATGAGTAGCTTCTTATCTGTCGCTTACAAATAATTGAGATAAACGCCATTTTAATTACCAAACGTGTATTTCCATGATGCTTTGGTGGTCATTTGCAACTAAGTGATGACCAAACTAACATGCATACGCATTAACTCCACGTTTCGTAATAAAATGGTTTATCTCAGTTATTTGCAAACGATACATGTCCGCCCTTGATAACAAGCTACTCTTATCTTACAGCAAGACCGCAGGGTAGTATACAATTTGTGCAAACGCCAGTCAGCTTTTGTGAGAGCCGAAGAGCATGAAAGGGACGCAGTAGTTCGGGAGTAACACAGGCCTGTAGCTTTTCCCCAATGTTGTTCAGTCTGTTCATAGAGCAGGCTGTGAAGAGAGAAAGGAGAAATTTGGAGAAACGATTAATGTTCATGGACAAGAAGTAAAGATTTTGCCAATAGCCGATGACGTAATTCTGTCAGCCTGCATTGGACCTATAAGAGCAATTCTATGGAATGGACAGTGTCTTGAAAAGAGGGTATGAAATAAACAATAACAGCATAAAAAGAGTAATGAAATTTAGTCTAAGAATATCAGGTGATGTGGTATGTAATAGATTAGAAAACGAGACATTAAAAGTTGTAGATGAGATTTGTTGGTTGTGTGTGGGGGGGGGGGGGGAGGAGGGGGGTTTGGAGGTTTGGGCTGTGGTCATAAATCCCTATTTCGGATAAGGATGGGAAAGGAAGCATCCTGACTTTCGCCAGGAGTCATGTAGGGAAATCATGGAAAACATAAATCAGGATGGCCGGAGGTGGACTTTAACCACCATCCTCCCGAATGCAGGTTCAGTGTGCTAACCACTGCCCTACCTCGCTCGGTTGAGTTTTGTTATTTGGATTGTAAAATAACATCTGATGCCCGGAGCAGTGAAGACAAAATGTAGAATGCAATGGGAGGAGATGAGAATTTAAGGGATACGGAGTCTTTTCTGAAGGCATTTGTCCGAAGTGTGGCCTTGTACGGCAGTGAAGCGTGGACGATAAAGCAGTTCAAACAAGAGGATAACTTTAAATTTCTTGCAATAGGAGAATGCTGAAGAGTAGATGGGTAGATCATGAGGACGTACTGAACAGAATTGGGGAGAAAAGAAATTTCAGGCATATCTTGTCTAAAAGACTGGATCGATTGGTAGGGCACATTCTGAGACACCAACGAATCGTCAGTTTTGGAGGGGAACGTGTGGGGTAAAAAATCGCAGGGGTAGACGACGAGATGGATACGGCAAGCAGATTCAAATGAATGTGGGCTGTCTTTCTCACTCAGAAACGAAGAGTTTTGCGCAAGATGGGGTAGTGTGGAGGTGGAGAACTGCATCAAACCAGTCTACGGACTGAAGACTACAATCACAACAACACACCACACCATTAAGTAGTGTATGTCGTGTGAGATTATTCAAAATGTCATTTTAGATACTGCAATTTCATTAAATAACGCAGTATCATTACAGCAGACTTTATTCAAATGTCTAGTCCGTTTGTTACCGAATTAATTGCAGTATCTTCTTTGGCATTATCGTTTGCTGTACCAGAAAATAATTAGGAACAGAATTTGTCGCACAGGTACCAAACACCAATTCTTGGAGTACTGTCCACATTTCATGGAATATGCAGTGATACCCGAAAACATAGTTCATTTAAATTCCAAAATTATTTGATTAATGGTGGAAATTCTCAGAGATGATTAGAGAGAGAGAGAGAGAGAGAGAGAGAGAGAGAGAGAGAGAGAGTGGCTTGGTCTTTCCTCTTTGGTTATATATCCTCTCTGACTTAGCTCAGTACTAAAATACAGTATCTCTAACTTCCACACTCCTTAACACCATCCTCATGACCTAGGTCGAGATTTACCTTCCCCTTCGGTTCCTTCCCTTCCCTTCTCTCCCATCTGAAGAAGGAACTGTGTTCCGAAAGCTTGTCCTTTTCGTCAGTTCTTTTTCCTTCTTCATTTGTGTCACTATCGGCGGTACAGCAGAAAGGTAAGTACTGCCCAGCCAATCTATCGTTTTGAAAAATAATGCAAAAAATTATTATTACTGCGATCAATTTTGACGTTAACCACGCTTGTCTGATCATTAGTGCGAAAGCAGGTACGTTAAACAGATGCAGAACAGAATGTTGTGTTTCTACAGAAACTTCCCTCGAAATATTTTCTTCATTAGACTTCTGCAAAATGCCTGCTTTATACATTTTTAGTGAAACCTTCAACCTGCCTGCAAAAAGAAACATCACACTGCGAAAACCTAAGTTTCTTCTCTCTACAAAGTTTTGATGGAAAAGTGCCTGATCAGTCTGGACTCAAGCGAATGTTATCCACACACGTTAGACTAACTACCTACCAGAAATATGATTCATGTTTGAAGAAAGTTTGTTTATTAACGCAACTACTACGACAAAAGCACTTGTATCAATTTTCCATGGCATAACTACGTCCGCATGAACCTCAAACCATAGCCACAGCACCACTCCCTCTATTTGAGAACAACACTCACGTTAATGCTATAGGAGATGCGCACAAACAATATCTATTTCGTAGGAAAAGCCACGTAACTGATTTACAGGTCTAACGGTCTCCTTAGGAGGTATAAAAAAAACAGTGGACACTAATATTCTGTGTTTGCAACAATACTGAGCACATAACTCACATCGATGTCCTTACAGGTAACGACCGCACAAAGGGCGCTGAAAATTATAAACAGTGCCGGCATTGTATAAGTTCTTATACATTATGATTATTTGATGCTAATACTAGAATGAGTATTAAATATTAGTTTAAATGTTGCAAATAGACACCTTATCAAATGTACAGACGACAGAAAAAGAATAATAGACGGATTATAAGAAAGAAAATGGGTCCAAAAGAAAGTACAGACGTTTGAAAAATCCATAGTAATGAGACCTACAAAAATACGGGAAAAAAATAGCAGTCGGAGTGGTTAAGTGAGGGTTAACGTATGTTGCACATATGTATTAAATGAAGGATAAAAGGCTAAGGAAACAATTATAGGTATACTTCTGGAAGAATAAAACAATAGCATGAGCAAAGAAGAAAAATACTTAGAAAGAAACGTCAAATAATCTGAACTAACCACAATAAAGAATGTAATAAAGTTAGAAGCTATTGAAAGAAAACTAAATACGAAATTTGAAAAAAACCTGAAGAAAAAAAAAGTAAAATACAACATGGGAGATGAGGGATAAATTAAACTACACATTACTGTCCCCAATTCTACGTTCGGATAACAAAAGATATTTTGAACTCCATGTTACGAAGCCATCCCTTGAAAACAATGCTGCATTGATTTCTCTTCGTTTGTTTGTGCCACTGATAGTGATAGCAAGAAAGATATTTTCTGAGTCTATAATTATAAAGAAAACTGACGCTTACGTCTAATGTTTTCAGTATAATCAATGGAAATGCTCGAAGAAATGTGAAACAGCACTGGTGAATGACTTGTTGTCATTGCGCATAAGACAGAATACGCAAATAATTGAGACAATATCTTAGCGGTCGGTGCAACTTTGTATTTTTATTAGTGACTACGCTCGGCTCATTAAAGCTAGTTACAGAATTTCGAACAGGGCTCATTGACATACGTTTGGTGTTCGTACCCCCAGCAGGCGCGCGACGCGCGAGCTAAGTCTTTGTTCAGCTCGCTTGGCAATCACCTTGGCTCATTCTTCCTGTTGATAGTATGACTAAAGCTTTGCAACATCGCAGTGTAGGTCTGTCAACGCTGGTACCGAGGTCTTACTTCCTGGTTAGCACAGAACTATGCTCATAAAATCACTTTATGTTTCATGTAATGTCCATTGAATAATCTGACTGGTTTCTCAGTCGATAGGCTTTTGGGTCCAGAAAATTGTCTACACGGCGAAATTCCAACTAATCTCGTCTCTTACGTTGCGAGTTATATGTTATACTGATGTATGTGGCAGTAGGAAAGCACTGGCGTGCACAGCTGCTCGCTAGCTCCGAGGTAAAGTAGTCGTCTGCCACAGAGAGGTGGCTTTGGTCAATGGTTAGTCTCATCGAAGTAGAATTTTTTAACTGTTTTCTTTATGAAATCAAAGGGTATTATTATAGTGTGGTACTAACACATGATGTAATTTTTTAGGTCGTTTTTCCTTACAGTGTGACTAAATGGTGTCTTAGTTGTTTGCAAAAATTGGGCGCACCCTTGCGGTGTGGTTGCACTTTGCTGAGTATAAAAATCTTTTAGTACTAAGTCATTAATTTCTTCTTAAGATGTCAGCACGAGAGCACCGTAACACTAATAACAATCTTGAGTAGGAATCCTGATTGAGCGGCCTGATGACGTTCAAGAAAAATGTGGTAATAGTCACCCTTATGATCCTTTATACCGCTTCTACTTTACGACATTTAGATTATGTTCATATATGTCAGAAAAATTCAATACTTGACTGTAATATAAGTACGAGAACTTGAGGTAAGAATATAACAGCCGATAAATAAACTCACAGCGGCGAGCCGCTATCACAGAGTCCGCAGGCGGCAGCCGTTGGCGCTTACCCGTAGCCGGTGCCCACTTTTTCCGGAGAGTGAACAATTCAGTTTTGATGCAGCAGCGAGCCCTTTTGTGTAATTATTTCTGGGACTTTTCGCTGTTACATTTCAGGTTCTTCCACACAGATAACAAAGACAGCCATCTTGCGGTTAAAAAAATTGAATGTGGTGGGATTCGATCTCGCAACTGCTTATATATACAATGTAAATGCGACTCTTACCACGAGACCATGCGCTCATATATCACAGGTCCCTCTCGAGAAGGACATAACACTTCCTTCTGACAGTACCGCATTCTACAGTGTTGCCAGATCGTGCACATCGCCGGACTTAGCATTCTGAGGGACGATCGAATTTATTGTCCACACTGCGCGACCGACTCAGACTTAGCCTCTGCGTCGGCCAGTCGGCGATCAATTTTGTTGTTGTTGTCGTCTAAGACTGTACGTAACTAGTAAATGGCGAGAGTAGTACCATATTTATGACATACTTACGTATAGGACTTCGTGAGCAAGTTCAAATGGCACAGACGAAGTTAATATTTTTCCATATTAAGTGAAAGTTACGTTTAGTCACGAAGAAATTTATCACAGTTAACTGTTCTCAAATTTTAATCTGAAAAATTTTAAAATTGCATTATCTTTTTACAGAAGAGATACCTACACAGGCTAGGTCAGAAGGGAACTATCATGCAAGATGGAGATGCTATTAGTCAATGACTCACGGGCCTGAAGTAACAGCTCTCCAGAAAACTGATTTTGCAGTCCGCACTGCAGGATAACTCAGTATTCACGTTTAATTTCACTGCAACTGCCATGACCACCCAGACATGTTTATCTGGCTACCTCCGCTTAGAAATTAACGGAATGCAGACTGGCTTTACTACAGTCCATTTAAATTATCAGGAGAAATGACGCCCGAAGCATTGCTCGGTACTCTTCCTGCATGCTTACACTGCTAATCAAGCACCAAAATACATGTGATTACGGTATTACCTCTTACTACTAAGAGCTAAAATGATTGAAAATTACGCGTATGTTTAGGTGTAAGGTACCTAGCTGCTAAGGTTATTGGTCGCCAGATTTATGAACTGATTTTAAGCCTTAACCTGTGTAATTAGCCTAAACAGTAACTTAAGCGTCATCAGGAATTTAAAGAACATCAGAAAGACTAATCAGTATAACAGGGTGTCACGTTTCTAAAAATTATAGAAGCTTAGTCTACTTCATAAGACTATTTTGACATTAAGTGGAGTAAAGTCTAAGCCCCTGTTTTACACACGTGAAGCCGTAGTGTGCTTTAGTGTTTCGAATGATAATACACCAAGGCGGTGATGCCGGCTCATGAAAGCCTGTTTCGCCGCGGCCAGGAAGGCCAATTTATTGGAAGGCGGAAAGATACTGCCTGAACCCACCGAAAGCGCCGAAGAAGTTGCCTTGATTCTAACATCCAGACGAGGCGACGTTTGACCATTTGTTACAGAGAGTTTACCACGCAGCTAATGAAAGAAATACAAGAACTACAAGTCCAAAGAGGGACTGTTGGACCCTGTGATATTTAAGCATAGAGACCTGTAACAGCTCTTTTCACCAAGTCATGTCACGAGCAAGAGGTAATTCAGGATACAACTCTCAAGGAAAGAGATGCAGTTTTAATCTTCAAGAGTTAAACCTTAAGTCTTCGTTTGCCCCATTCAGACTGCAGTCTATGGCAACCGCAGGCTGGATCATTAGAGTTGAAAATAGGACGCCAAAGTCTGTGCAATGTTTCAGGCTGGTTTGGAGCTAGCCATTTCACGTTGTAGCAGCTACTGGGCACCTAAAATGCTCGTTATCTCCTATACTACAGTACTGTCATTCGTTTACAGTAACCGTAACCAGGATTCCTCTTATCTGGCGACACCGCCGGAGAAACATGTTTCCTGTAATGGATCGACACTACTACTCAGAGCCAGTCTATTAAAACTGCATTTGTCACCACCCACCAAGGTACAGGTGGCCTTTAAGACGAATGGCATAGATGCTACAATGGCATAGTTGATCGTTTGACATATCAATTCTTTGATACGATGTTCAGCTTCACGTCTGTTTCACAGTGTCTAGTATTCCACTAAGCACCCATCAGTGTCTTAAGAGCTCTACTCGAGGTATTGGCTGAATCTACAGCTGAGTCAACGGCTGAGTGCTACGAGAAGCATCAAATGGGTTGGGGAACCAAAGCACTAATTATGGTCAGGAAACTTGTCTTCGATCGGTCCATCTATGCAAGCTCTGCTCACAATGGATGGGAATTTAAGTTTCGATTAAGGAGAAAAAAAGGGGGGGGGGTTGGTGCTGAATGGCAGCAGTGTTCGTCTTATCAGGTGGAAGACATTACCAATCGCGATCTTAAGGGCCACGTAGACGAAATTCAACCAGCTCAAATGTATTGAGGGAATCATTCTAGTAATATCACTGTCAACATGCCAACATACCAGATGCATACATGGGCCATCCTGGTTGAAAAAATGACAACTGACCCTTAATAGTGAGAAGTGGGAAGTCACCTATATGACTACTGAAGAAACCCGTTAAACTTCATTTACAGGATATATCACTCAAACCTACAGGCTGTCAACTAAATACCTAGGACTGACAATTACTAAAATTTGAAATAACACAGAAAATATTGTAGGGAAAGCGAACTAAAGACTAAGTTTCGTTGACAAAACGCTTGAAAGATGCAGTTCTACTAAAGAAACTGCTTACGCCAGACTTGTGTGTCCTATTTTGGAGTATTGCCACTCATTTTGTGATCCACACCAAGTGGGCCTGACGATTTAAAGAAAGTTGAGAGCTCGTTTTGTTGAAATGTTTGTAGAGTTTAAGGGACTTAACTGCGGGGTCATCAGTCCCGAAACTTACAATCTACTTATGAACTACCTTATACCAAAGACGACCAACATTCACGCCCGAAGGGGTGGGGCGATTCGAGCCCCCGACGGCGGACGGCCGCGCGCACCTCAACACGGCGCTCCAGCACGCGCGGCTAATCCGCCGCGGCGGCTCGTTTTGTATTATCGCGATATAGTTACGAGTGTCAGGGAAATGTTGCACTAGTTGGAATGGATGTCATTAAAAGAAAGGAGTTATTCGTTGCGACGTGATCTATTTGCGAAATTTCTTTCACCAACTCTTCCGAATGCGAACATGTTACCACCAACCTGCATAGGAAGACATCAAAATATCAGACGTCAGATTGAAAACGGAAAGATTCAGGTGTTCCTTTTTTCCCGCGAGCTATTAGAAAGGGGACTGTAGAGAAATAACAGCGATTGGATAAACCCTCTGCCATGCCCTCTAAAGTGACTTGCGGAGTATTTATGTAGAGATGTAGAGGTAGAGGAACTTAGCACAGAACCCATGTACAGTTGGTAAGTGATTAGTAAAACGTTATTACTGTAAAATCGCAAGCTGGAGAGACAAAAGGAAGTATTTAACTCTTCTGTATTTCGGTAATAGCACAGAATAGGGATTGATATGGGTGGCTGGTTACACCACTGGTTCTCCACCGATAATTCAGGGACGACATCGTTGATTGTGTCCTTCACCTGAAGAGCCAGCAGGAACCTGAAGAGGGAGCCGTGATGCCTTGTCTTGGGAATTTTCTGCCTCCAGTTCATGAAGGGCAAAGCGCAGGAATAAAAAGAATAGCCTTTGTAAAAAGAACCCAGCGACTTTTGGGGGGCTCGTCGCCGCCACCGCCGCGTCCAGAGTGACTAGACCTACAAGAGAACGCCAGAAGAATCAAGAGGGACTGTCACCAGAATGCGCCGAAGAAGGGACACTTTCCACTGGGTAAAAGGGGTGGCACCCAGAAAGGTGGTGGGTGCTTTAAAGTGGCATTAGCATTTGGGTAAGGAGATGAGAGGGTAAAAGACTTAGGAAAAAGGCACTGGCGACTCCATGTCGCTTGAGGAACGGAAGAAGGTACTATTATACATGTGTTTGTGTAAACTGGAGAAACTGGCGAGTGATTGTTTCTCCCAAGGGAGGCTAAGGTCTCTAGCGGAAGTAGTGTTAAACTGTTCTTAGAAACTACGTAAAGAGGCTGCCAGTTTGGAGCTATAGCCATTCAATGCCTAAACTGTCCACCTTCATACCAGCCACTCCAGTCAGTGGTTGTTCATGTGGGTGCTACCCAATCAAGGAAGGACTGTCCTGTTGCCATGGGTTCCGATGCTCCAACGTAACTACCACTGGATACACGGTGAGGACATCCTCACCAGTGGTTTCATGAGAGGCCACATGCCGGCTATAAGGGCCGAGTATTTTGACACTTAAAGTGTTCCTTGTTTCAGATCACACTCACCGAGGACGCTAGGTAAAATTTTCTAGCCACTGGATTCACTACACATAAATATTAAAGAACCTTAATTTGTGGGGACGAAATGGCGAAAAGGTAGAAGAGGCACCAGGTAACAAAACCAGGAATGTAGCCAGGCAACCGGCATAGAATAATGTAGCAATGGAAAGTGCTTAGGACCCGTGTAATTGGGAATATTGGGCCCTCCAAGGGCAAAAGTTTGGTTGGTTAACGTTCGAGACAACGAAACAACCACTGCAAACAGTTACGCGTTTTCATTACGTTGCAAACTTATTTTCATTTCAAACGAAGTTTTACATTTACTCTTTGCAACAGTGGAAAAGACTGGTGTCGCTAACTTTTTTTAAATGTGGTTTTAGGGCGCACAACTGCTGCGATCATTAGCGCCCAACACTGCCCAATAGTAAAAATCGAACCGGCGTTAGAACTTAAATGGCTTTCGCCTTATTTGCACGATGTATAAAAATTAAAACTGTTAGCAGAATGCGGATCATCAGCTAAAATATCAGGCATTTCAAATGGTAAACATAGATAATGACGTAGACGATTAAAAAAACGGACATTGCACTAAAAGGTGGTACACAGTAAAAGGTTAATCACCGTCTCACATAAGGAAGCAGGATCACCACGAAGTAAATAATGGTGGCTAAAACGGCAGTGACCAATACGAAGCCGGGCCAGGATAATCCTCTCGACGAGAGGGTAGAGAAGACGTTGACCAAAGATCAGGCGCAGGTTTAATGGCCCGCAATTTGTTCCCCGATAGGGGTGACCAATGTAAAAACCAACGGGAGATAATCCGCTGCGAGACACCAGCGTGAAGGTCATCAGAGCTAGTAGAAAAGGTAGATAGCCGAGGAAGGAGAACTGCCTCCTTGGCAGCCATATCCACAGACTCATTCCTCAACACTCCCACGTGACCAGAGACTCACGGAAACGTCACAGTAGTTCCGCTCACTGAAAGAGGTAAGACCATTGCGGATGCTTTGTACCAGGGGATGGACAGGATATAGCATGCGAAGGCTCAAAAGAGTACTAAGAGAGTCCGAGCAAATGACACTTTTTGAGAGAGTTTCGTCGGCGTATTGGGTGGCTTGATATAATGCATACAGCTCAGCTGTAAAAATGGAACTCCACTCAGGGAGACTATATTTAAACGAGTCGTTGCCAAGTACAAAGGCACTCCCAACACCCTGGTCTGTCTTTGAGCCATCAGTGTAGATGAACAAATTGTCAAATTTGAACCGAAGTGCGAGAAATTCTCTCTGGTAAACGCAACTAGGTGTGTAGTCCTTTGGAAGAGAATAAAGGTCCAAGTTAACACAGACTGCGGGGCTTAGCCACGGTTGAGAGATGCTCTCTCCAGTCGAGAAAACAGTAGGCATTGTAACGCCGAGCTGGCCGAGTAACGAACGCAAGCGTACTCCCGGTGGCAGCAGAGCAGACGGGCGCATGGCGAAGAGACGGTCAAGTGAGTCAAAGAAAACTGCGTAGGTTGAGTGTCCTCACATGGACGACAAACGGCTAATCAGGAGTTCCCGACGGTAAGAAATGGGGAGTTCAGCGGCCTCGGCATAGAGGCTCTCAACGGGGCTAGTGTAAAACGCTCCCGTCTACAGACGGATCCCTTCGTGGTGGATTGTGTTAAATGTTTGTTAAGCTAATGGGACTTACGGATTGTGTTAAGGCGGCGCAGTATGGACGGTCGAGCCGAAGAATAAACGATGCTTCTACAGTCCAGTTTGGACCAAACTACAGTGCGATACAGATGGAGGAGAGTAGACCTATCAGCTCCCCACGAGGTGCCACTTAACACCCGCAGCACATTGAGAGAGCGGGTACAGCGAGCTGCCAAACGGGATATGTGGGGAGACCAACTTAGCTTCCTGTCGAAAACAAGTCCCAAGAACGTCGTGGTATCCACAAATGGAAGTACTATGGGGCCCAGACGAAGGGACGGGGGAACGAACTCCTTCCGCCGCCAGAAGTTCATGCAGACTGTCTTGTCAGCTGAGAATCGAAAGCCAGTGTCCATACTCCACGCGTGGAGATTGTCTAGGCACCGCTGAAGGCGCCGCTCTAGAAGACCCGTTTGCTCAGAGCTGCTGTAGATCGCGAAGTCGTCAACAAAGAGGGACGCTGACACTCCCGGTGGAAGGTGATCGGCTATAGAATTGATTGCCACTGCAAATAAAACAACGCCCAGAACCGAGCCCTGGGGGACCCCGTTCTCCTGAATAAAAGTGCTCGATAAAACCGAACCAACACACACTTTAAAAAACACGGTCTGTTAAAAATTCGCGGATAAAAATTGGCCGGTGACCCCAAAAACCTCATGTATGCAGATTGCAGAGGATGCCCATCCTCCAGCTGGTGTCGTATGCCTTTTCCAGATCAAAGAACACCGCTACTGTCTGGCTCTTCCGTAAAAAGTTATTCATTACTGAAGTAGATAGGGCGACGAGACGATCCACCGCAGAACGGTGCTTGCGAAACCCACACTGGACATTAGAAAGGAGATGTCGCGTTTCAAGCCACCATACCAGGCGCCCGTGAATCATGCGTTCCGTCACCTTGTATATGCTACTGGTGAGGGAAATGTGGCGGCAGCTGGAAGGGAGAAATTTGTCCTTCCCAGGCTTTGGTATGGGAATGACTATGGCTTCACGCTAGCATCGCGGAAAGGTGCCTTCTATCCATATGTGGTTGTAGGCGGCCAGTAGGAAGTGCAAGCTTGTCGCTGAAAATGTGTTGCAACATCGCTACGTGAATGCGATCTGGTCCTGGAGCGGAGGACCGCGAAGACGAGAGTGCGTGGTGGAGCTCTTGCACAGTAAACTCGGTATTGTAGCATTCATGGTTCTGAGAGGTAAAGGGCAATGGAGTCGCCTCCACCGTCCGTTTCCTAGCGGGGAAACGGTCAGTGTAGTGTGAAGAGCTAGAGACCTCTGCAAAATGTCGACCCAGTGCGTTGGTTATTTGTGTAGGATCGACGACGGTGTCAGATGCTACACAGACTGGGAATCGAGGAATGAGCCATAGTACCTGATATTTTTCTGAAGTTAACCGAAATGATGGAGGAAGGGGTAGACCTATTAAAAGAGCTCGTGAATGAGTGCCAACTGGCGCGTTTACAGTCGCGAAAGAGGCGATGACAATAGGCCCGCAGCCGTTTGTTTCTGATGCAGTTGTCGAGCGTGGGCCGTTGTTTGAAGATTCTAAGGGCACGTCGCCGTGCTCGCAGAGCGTCACGGCATTCCGCGGTCCACCACGGGACAAGGGGGGGGACGTGCGTGGGAAATCTTGCAGGGGATGGAACATTCTGCGGCTGTCAGAATAACTGTGGTAATGTGTTCCACTTGGTCGTCTATACTAGGATAATGAGAAGTACCAAAATCCGCCAGGGACGAGTAGAGCTCCCAGTCTGCTTTGGTTAACTGCCAGCGGTGTGGATGCTCAAGGGTGTCAGGCATCATTAGATGAATTACACACGGAAAATGATCGCTCGAATGTGTGTCAGAGAGCAGATCATTCAAGACGCCGTGCCAGCTGAGCAGTGCAGATAGCTAGATCTATATGGCTGAAAGTGTTTGTGGAGTCCGAAAGATAAGTTGGTTCACCAGTGTTAAGGCAGATGAGCTGAAGGTGGTTCAGTATATCTGCCAGGAGGGATCCCTGTGGACATGGTCGTGGGGAGCCCCAAAGGGGGTGGTGGGCATTGAAATCGCCCACCAACAAAACGGACGCGGAAGCTGGTCAATAAGATCTAGAAGATCAGAAATAGTGACGGGAAAGGAGGAAGGAGCGTAAATATTGCACAGTGTGAAGATAAATCCAGGAAGGTATATCCGGACAGCAACAGCCTGTATTGGAGTACACAAAGGGACCGGTGTACTGTGTACGTCATCCTGAATAAGCAACATTACGCCCCGTGGGCTGGAATTCCTGCCACTGGAGGAAGGTCAAAGCGAACGGTAGTGTAGAGTGGGAAAGTAATTCGAGTACCAGGGAGCAATTTTGTCTCCTGTAGAGAGAAGGTAATTGGGTGATATGTTCTCGTTAGAAGCTGCAGTTCTGTCCAATTCGACTGAATACCACGAATTTTCCATTGAAGAATATCCATAATAAGATATAATGAGATGAAGGTGGATATCAGCCCGACGAAGGCGGCGGGCCACAATGCGAATGTTCGCAGCTGGTGGTGTCTGACACGGGAGGGTCTTGCTCCATATTCTCAGAGGTGACCACAGCAGCTGCGTGAGGGTGGTCGGCAGCCCCATCCTTGGCTGATGCACCTGGAGAGACTATAGGCTTCCAGGGAATGCCATTGTCGCATTGTGAGGTAGAAGGGGGGGGGGGAGTTTTCCCCCTATTTGACTTCTTGGAGCCCTGGTGAAGCTCCTTGGTTGGCTCATATTTTGGAAGGGGTGCGGAGGAAATCTTCGCGCAAATGCTCCTTAGACTTACGGGTCTGTGGTTTCACACCTGAAGATAAAGATTTGGTACTCACACTTTTCGTCGAACGTGACGCCGTTGTCGATGTAGACTGTTTGACAACTACTGTAGTAAACTGTAGGTCACATGTCTGTGTGGCCATATCCCGTGTTGGTGGAGGCATTGCAACTACAGTACTGTAGTTACCATGCAGTGGGGTCATAGGCTTACGACTGGCATACATCTTACGTGCAACTTTTATTGGAACATTTTCCTTGATACGGATTTCCTGTATGGCCCGTTCATCGGCAAACACGGGACATTTACGGGAGGAGGCAGCACGATTCCCGTTACAATTGATGCAATGGGGGGGGGGGGGGGGGACGGTGGTGGACAATTCCCCTCATGTGCATCTTTACCACAGGTGATGCATGTTACCAGGTTCTTTCATGACTGGCTTGTGTGAGGTGATGGCACTGGTAACACTGAGTAGGGTTAGGGATATAAGGTCGTACTTTGACTTCCTCATATCCTGCCTTGACCTTCGGCGGCAGAGCCACTCTGTCAAAGGTCGAACACTGTGCGAGCGGGGACTAAAACTTTGTTCTCTTTTTTCAGCACTCCGTGTACTGTGATGACGCCTTGTGCTACCAGATATTCCTTTAGTTCATCCTCAGTCAGACCGTCCAAACTGGCTGAGAAGACTACCCCTCAGGATTGAGGGTTGGATGAAGCTCAACATGAACCGGGTAGCTATGGAGCAGAGTAGCCTTAAGCAGTCTCTGTGCCTGTTTCCAACAGTGTTCCATTACGCAGGCGGTTACAGATTTTAACTGGGCCGGCAATGGAATCAACCCATTTCTGAGTAATAAATGGGTTCACTGATGAGGATTTTCCTTCCTCAGTACGGGTAACCACAAGGAACTTTGATGTCTAAATTCTTCTGTTCAGAGACACTATTGTCCAGTACGTCAATTTCTAGAGACTTTACATTTTCTTTTTTTTTGATAACCATCGCGGATGTATCCCCACGATTGCCAGTGTCTCTGATGGCACGCTCCTCCTTGCTGTGGGCCCCCACGGAAGCACACCCGCCTTGGGTGATTGTTCCCACCCCAGGTCACACCTCCCGATCTACAGACGGAGGGACCAATCGGCGACTCGGAAAGTTATCAGCGCAGGCAATGGCCCCTCCCCTGGCCTGGCCTTAACCAGAGGGTACGCACGCACCCTACATGCCAGCCCGGGGCATATGGGTGGCCTTCAAGTGTGTACAGGGAGGAGGAAGTGAGAAATAAGAGGAGAAGTCTCAAACGCTGATGCGGAGGCAAATAAAGAGGTGAAAGAAGAGCTTAAGCCAAAAATGTCAGAACTTCGTTTCCCCGAAGGATGCACGAAACTCGGTCCCCAAGAGAGGGGAAAAGGACTGTAGGAGAAGCGTCGTGTAGCACGGAAAGGAAAGAGTGCTACAAAGGCTGGGGCCCCGTGCTCTTCACACACGTACTCACCACAGAGCGGTGAGCCCCCTGCCCGGGGGGGGGGGGGGAGTTGTGTGTTACTAACCTGTTCGAGGTGTCTGGAGCAGTAGTGTGCAGTGCATCTGTGGCCGTAACGGAGGTAGGCGACACAGTAGGCGTCGAGGTGTCTAGCTCCGCACTGCGGGTCGAGGCGTCTACAGTAGACTGCAGCGTGGTTTTCCATTGCACGTCATCAGGTGGCGTCGAGTTGGTAGTTAGAACCTGTAACACGAGTCACATTTCAACCAAATTCCTTGTTTATTTCCTCCCACAGGACCCGCCCTGTGTGCTGGCTGCAGCACTCTTCACATCCCCGTGGTTTCCGCTCCATAAAGCAGGATACCTGTCAGCAATTTGAAATGGCATCTTAAGCCAGATTAATTCAACGCAACGTATATTGGCCATACGAAATATTGCTACCATACAGGGTAAATGTGGCGATCTTGCTATCAAACATTTGATTATTCAATTGATTCATTTTAACGTTTTGTTCATTTTTTTATCACCATTACGATGTGTATTTGTCGTGGGTACAGGGTAACTGCGCATTAAGATTTTCTGTAGAATAGTTTTCTGAATGAATTGTGCTCCGAAAGCAATGAGTACGATTCCCTGTTGTCAGCGGCAAACCATGATTACATTAGTCATGTGCATCTTAAAGGCAGTAACTAAGTATTGAAAACAATTGGGGCAACGAATTTACTTGTAGGTGACTGAAGTAAAAAACTAAGGATTTTTAGAGGTATATTACAACTAAGTTCTTGCTGATATTGTTTTCCTTTTTTGTGTTGCATACAAGGATGTATTAAGTGGTTATGGTGCCAACATTTTAACTTGTCGATTCAAATAATCACCTGATACTCCATTAAGCCACTAGTTTGCTGTACTGTGAGGTTACTGTTTCCGATGTTCACTGAAACATGAATATTATTGGGAAGGAAATAGCATACAACCTTTTCTGAGCGTTGGATACAGCGAAAGCTTTGTTTATGTAACGGATACTGACAGCGGTGTCTGTCCCGGCAGTCAAATTTAACGGTTTCAAGTTTCTTTACATCGGAATCTGGACCCGGGACAGATTTTAACCGTTGTCCTGAATTCTGTTCATCTCAAGTGCCACCTCACCGCAGACTTTTCAGTGATTCAAATGTTTTCAAACTGAAGTATCCACTGTTCCTAATACCACTGCCGATTTATTCGCTTATATAATTGACACTACCGCTAAGATGGCGACAGAATTTCTAGTTTAACTTATTAAGACAACATTACTGTAATAGGTATTGTCAGATTAAAGGCAGACTTACGGAACGTCTTTTAAAGAGTTTCCAGTAACGGTAGCTACGTTTACATTACGAATTATTCGAGTTTGCATTACACTACTACAGCACACTTTACGTGGCTAATAATAGAGCACCATTTCACTGTTACGTAATATCCAATTGCTTTCCATGTGAAGTTAATAACTACATTGGGGGCTTTGGTATCGTTACGAATGTTAACCGATTGCCGCTCCGGCTACTGTAGCAA
Source organism: Locusta migratoria (assembly GCA_026315105.1). Classification (NCBI taxonomy): domain Eukaryota; kingdom Metazoa; phylum Arthropoda; class Insecta; order Orthoptera; family Acrididae; genus Locusta; species Locusta migratoria. The sequence continues at coordinate 689,200,684 of CM048755.1, forward strand.
GCCCAGTAGAAATAAGCATCTAATTCTACTCAAACGGAGAAGTGGGTAAGCTGAAGTATTTTTACACACTTATGCACTAAACTGGCACTTTCAGTCATTTAACGCCGGTTAATCTGAGTTACGTTTTCCGGGCGCTGCTATTTGAAGTACAGAGTTTAAGAAATTTCCGTACAGTGGCGTGTGGACAGGAGCCTTACCGAATTTTGCCTTACCATTTTACGTAAGACTAAAAATCATTCGAATATAGTCCTTTTAACACTACTTTTTCTTCAGTGCGCAGGAAACTACCTGACCAGTTACCTTTAGTCAGGCACAATCTACAATGCATAGCCTTTAAAATATAGCAGGATTTACCACTGGCCTGAAGCTATTCACACATTGTTCAGTCATCGTTTACCCTGTCCCTAGTCATGACTGAACGAGCACCTTCTGGACGACTGGGAATAAGTCGTCTGAACCCGATATTGTGTTTTGAAGAAAGTTTTACGTTTTCTTTTGGTGACGCAATAATCCGCTTTGAATTCACCTTTTCGTCTATATGGACAGGCGTTTATTTAATCGTTTCGGTTAAAAGAAGTGACCAATTCGGAAGTTGAACTTACTGGATAGAAAGTCATCCTCATAAGATATCTAGAAGGATGTTTCCTATTCTAAAGTTGTATTTCGGGTAATTCAAATGAAGTTAATGACATCTAACAAAAAATGTTTCGGTAAGTGATGTTTTAATGGAGTTTCTGTATCACCATATAAAATGGTAACATGAATTCTGTTAATTTTTCCGATGTCTATTCATAACGTAGCACCAGGTTTAAATAGAACTAACCAAAAATCTTCATTTATTCCCACGTTCGAAAAATTGTTGAAGGACTATCTGCCCCCCTTGGAATTAAAAAAAATACTTCTTTAAGTTTCTGCCATACTCAGGGGCCATGTATTATCGATAATCCTGTAGTGTATGCGTGTGACAAACTCGTACGAAGTGAGGACATGTAGACTACGTGGCCGCAGAGCCGTTTCATTTGACTAAACGGAAAACTGAACTGATTCTTTGAAGGGAGGTACCGGAGAAATTTTAATACCATCTAAGAGTCTCTTGTTGCTGAAAAGTTTTAATACGACTTCAAGTGAGTGCAGCGAACTTGGCATTTTTAATTTTGGAAAGATATCGAAAGCATACATGGATTATATCCGAACGTAACCACAAGATATCCAAAAATATTAAATTCATGGGTTTTAATCTCATCACGGCCACTAAATTTTAAATTTTGACGTTTAACAATACATATGCGAAGCACGTGAATTACGCAACACCAAATGAATTTTACGTGATGTTTACGTTAAGGGAGATTTGATGCGGCATGAATGAGAACCGAGTTCGAGAACTATCACATTCTCATCGTACATGCGTGTGCAAACTAATTCCGTGAAAATCCGGCACCGTACCTTATATCACTTAACTTATCGATGTTTTTTTCAAAAATCAATTTTTCAAGGAATTTCTATTCAGACGAGATTTCCGTCTTCAAAGTTGCTGCAGTGCTAGCAAGTCCTTTTTGCAAATTATTGTGCTGTACAAGAAGCATTCTTCAATCGTTATGTCATTTCCGAAAAAAAAATTATAAACAAAAGCTACTGCTTTTCCCCCCTCTGCAGGAAGATACGTGTTCTTGTGTCACCTGTTACACACATAAGCACTAAACTTATTTGCAGTGTTAGATATACAACACGCCATGTAAGTTCAATCACAATATCAAGAGGCAGTTTCTTAAAAGGCTTTGCCATTTTCGTATCAAAAGCATGCCGACAATTGTTTTTTGTAAGGTAAACAAAGGCTTTCGCAGCCGTTGTCATTTTAGATAAAAGTCTTCAGGGTATTTGACCTCATCGTTAAAGTATCAAATGTTCCACCAAGCCGGCCGCGGTGGCCGAGGGGACTCAGGCGCTCCAGTCACGGTCTGCACGGCTACTGCGGTCGGGGGGTTCGAATCCCCCCCTCGGGCATGGATATTTGTGCCGTCCTTAGTCTTAGTTAGTTCATAAGTAGTTTGTAAGTTTAGGGACTGATGACCCCGTAGTTAAGACCCATAAACTATACAAACGTTTGAACATTTTTGTTCCACCGACGTGTAGACCGCTTGCAGTAGTGGCCTACATGTCGGTGAAACATTTTATACGTTAACGATTAGGTCCAATACCCTGAGATTTATCAAGTTTTATAATGTATGTTAACAAGGCCATACTCCGGTTTCAACAACTAAACAGTCGGGATGCAGAATTTTAAACATTTTGGAGCAAGTAGTGTACCGATTCCGCGACACCAACAACAGTTTGCGATCGGCAATGATTTTTTTACAATTATTAGGAGCAAATTTGATTCGCTCACTGAATTAAACATTAGATGCTACGAATATTTTCAGCCCCATGGAATTTTTACGACCATGCTGAAATCTGTTTTCCCATCAATAATAAGGCTTGAAACAGCCGTCCGTTGCTGTAAGTTGAGACTGCAGACTGTCTTTTGGCCGCCGGCAGAGCCTCATGGCGGTGAAAACCTTTATTACTACGAGGGCAAGCTAATGCGTTGGACACTGCCAGGGAGCAACCTGGCAGGTTGAGGCGTGATAACGGCAGTACCGCAATTCCGCATTAAACCTCACTTTTACCCTTTAACATGTTAAATGAGCATAGAGGAAACTTACAGCGACTCAGCACTTCATTGTCCAATACGTAATACTGTTACTCCACTTTACACTTGTTATAGTAGGCTGCATGGTTGCAATTTCAAATTTTCGTGCTTCTAGACTTGCTACAATATCGTAATTTACTTACGCAACTAGTCGCCGTGAGACCATTATTTCGGAATGCTACCGAAAGTGTTTTAGACATTTACACATTATCAAACTAACCTAAAAACCATAATCCACTGAGACACGCTCATAAGCTTCAGCAGAAACAGTATTGAGAATAAGCGTAATGCTAAAGCAAAGGAAATTCAATAAAGGAGACAGTACAGGTAAACAACTAACGCGCTGCATGGAATGGGCACTTACCGGTTAAGCGAATACGGGAAGTCCGTGTGTCATCTCGTCAACCGTTCAAGAAAGAAGCGAAAGGTATGCTGACATTTACTATAACAAAGACCATAGTAACAGCTCAGCTGATTATACTGAATAATTGGTGTTCTTTCAGAAGAGACCAGATGCTTTAACAAGACTAATTCCAACCCGGCCCTCATTCAATTACCAGCTCCCATGCCAATGACTCCAGCCATACAGTAGACATGAACACTAGCGAAACACGCTATTTTCTCCAATGATATTCGCCGTTTGAAGTAGCTGAAGGGTACGACAGTTTGATTCACGCGAAAATAACTGCGTTTCATGTTACACAAAGTTCTGTTTCCTACAGTTACGTTGCAACTACCCACGAGTTGCTATTTTATGTTTGAGATACATGACCATTGTATGTTCGACGCCGTTATGAACTATCCTGCCTACGAAAGTTCTATATTCACTTTTGAATTAATCCAGTTGAATAGCGTGTCCTTTCGGACTATTCCAAAAGTCTCAACTATGTTGCAGAATATTGAAAAGTTGTGACTACATTAGTCTAGAGCTTTCGTATTAAATTTTAATAAGTGCTAACGGATTACTTAAGTTCACGTTCACTGGTTGTCACTTTGAACGACTAATACGGACGCAACCATACAATAAACGTCTTTATTTGTCAATGTACGGAGCGGCCAATATAGGAAGGCAGGTGTGCCTATGACAACTCGTCAAATTAGATCCGTGTCTATTTCAGTATCAGAACAACTGCAGCTGGAAGTCCCGTTTTCAATTAAGCATCGTAATTAACGTGGTATATTTTTACATTCCTCTTGCCTGCGAGAGGCCCCAACCCCGTTGTATTTTGATGCAGCCTTGCATATTCCGATAAATAGAGCGACTATTAGCAAATTACAGTCAAAGGTGAAGCAGTTATGACCGAGATTTGAAAATTTAAAGAAATCTGCAGGAAACAACTACCGTAGGCATATTGCACCCGACAATGCTAACAAAATCCGGATGTTTAACCGTACACCAGGTGACACTTTAACATCAATCGAGGCCCTTTGTACTATTGACGAGAACTGACATATTTAAGCTGAAATAGACCAGCCCCCCCCCCTCCCCCGTCTCTTCAACCTCCGAAGTTGACCGTACATTCATTTCTAGATTAGTTCGATATTGCACTGCCCGATTTAATAGAGCCGATGAATGAACGCGAAATAAGAATTGGGGCAGCAGATGTATAGTTTAGCCTAATGCTCAGGTTCGCGCATTGTTTGAGTCTTTATTGTAAGCAATATAGGTAAGAATGGATACAAGGAATTCTTCCACGTCTATTATACGCATATACCTCGCAAACAAAACTGAAGGTCTACGTCACATTAAATCGAATCTACGTTTAACGTATATACCAATAGAGGACAGACTTTTTCCACTTATAATTCATGGCGTATTTTCTCAGAATTGGGCGTTATGTAAATAAGATCTTGATATTCTTAAAGTTCTATCTTAAAATTACTTCTAAATAAGTTAGGTAAACGATGGTTAAGTCAAGTTGCTAACTGAAACGTTTGTTCGAATGAAACCACAGCCTTGCAGTCAGGTACAGTTTTGATTACAGTCAACATACGTATGCAAAACAATTACGAGGTTCCTAGTTTCGTTTAAAAGAGATTTCTTCTATCACACCTATATAGTGAGTACATCAATATCAAGAAAAATGCGATTTTTGTTAATTGTTTACATACTGCCCCTCGAGTTTAGGTCCGCGATAACTATTTCCACAGAATTAGAGGTATCTGCAGAAATTATTTTAGACAAAATCGAAATTTGCTTTTACTATATTTTGCCTAAAAGGGGACTCCATAGTTTACCTCATAATAACCATGTAGAGCTTTAAAGTACAACCAAGAAAAAACCCAATAACATTCCTATTCACATGAAAGCACACGTCTTTCGGTGTACGCAATATAGACACCGATGACTCACCAACAAAACAAGTGGGATGACTGAAACCCACTTCATAGTTGTTTCCCCACGATTCTGCAGCAGCCTATAGAAATCCACGCGCTACCTTCGACGGGGAAGACGGCGCTCGGCGCAGGCGAGCTGACACACTAACTGCAGAGGTGGCCACTTCAGTTCTGTATATCAACACTGGGGTCTCGACACTGCCGACAGAGCACTCTGTCAACATTTCCCTCCACCAGCCAAAATTCCCGTAGCCACCAAGATTCAGACTCTCTGTATATTTCAACAAAACCAGGAAATGAGTTTAGTACGGAAACCGTAAGTTCTTCCAACAAATATAACAGTAGAATCACTTATTCAAGAGAAATTGACATATAGACCTACTTTTCATTTACAAAAGTATATATCGATGTTGGATTTCTTCACTAAAGCACAAGAATTGCACATCCACTAAAATAGGAAACATACGAGGTAAATTACCGCGGAAGAATTACACAAATTTTTGAAATTCTCAGTTTCTAATGGAAAGTTGCAACTTTGTATCGTAATTTTAATTACCGAAGTACTGCTTGATTAAAAACAGAATAACAAAATACAAAATTGTTCTACAGAAACCTGAATGCCGTTGTTGGTTACGCGAAAGGACAGTAAGCCCCTCTGACTGTGAACTACAATACAAGTTGCCAGTTTTCATGTACATAACGCAATACGAAGCAGAAAGTACGTTTTCCTGGTATAAAGAAGGAAAAAAGAAAAAAATAAATTGGTTAATATCAGGGATCGAGCTCCATATTTTGGAATAATTGCAGTTTGTCGATGAAAATATTGCCGCGAGACAACAAGTACAGCGACTGCCGCCGTGGCGCAGGGGATAGCGTCACCAACAGCGGTACTAAAGGTCGGCGTTTCAATCCTACCCACCGGCAAAAAAATTATTTCTTTGTAATTAACAATTCCAGAATTTTTCTTATGTTCACTTGAAATTTCTACTTGCTTCTTATGTTAACTGTTCTAATTTCTGGTACATTCTGTCTGTGTATAAATAGCAGAGCACTCTGCCTGAGAGGCAGTTAGTGTTCCATGTATGTTAAGTTCGTAATAAACGTGCTTTCATTATATTATAAGTGCTGTGTTCAGTTGTTAAGCCTGCTTCCATTTCAACGCGACATTGTTTGGTGGAGGTGCCGGGTACCTGTGCAACAGCTGCATCACCGTGGCTCCGATTAGGCAACGTGGAAGCCGTCGCTTTCACGGACTTGAACCGGAATACAAGGGATAAACCGCGTATATCCTTCCGAAAGTCCGTATCTTCAGAAGAACCGCGGACACTAAATCAGCCGTAGGTCAGCTGCACATCAGACACCCGTCGGTGTTCTCTGGAGACGCTGGACAGGACCCCAACAAATGGCTAAAAGGGTTCGAACGAGTCGCCAAGTACAACAGGTGGGATCATACAATGTGCCTGGCCAACGTTTATTTCTACCTGGACGGAACAGCTCAGCAATGGTTCGAGAACAACGAAGACAAGCTGAATGATTGGGAGGCGTTCCAGACGGAACTTAAGACGTTTGGAGATCGCCAGCGACAAATCCGCTCGGCGGAAGAACAACTGAAGAACCGGGCCCAACGACATGGTGAGCTGAAACAGTCGTACATACAGAATGTTTTGGCCCTGTGTAACATAGTCATACCACTGCGCTCGGTCTACGGCGCCGTTATTACCAAAAGCGTCGAAACAGAACCGACGTACTGTTATTCTTTTCTTGGATCCATGATGACAAACTCCGGTATACATCCACAGGAGAATGCGCAACCTAGTCAGAGTTTATGTACCTAACCACTAAATGTCGTTATGAAATGCTTAAACAGTTTTCGATATGTTATACACCACGAAAGTCGTAGATTCATATTCAGCGAGTTTGTAAGTTTGCACACTTCAGAAACGAAATGTCAGCAACTGTTGGGGGCGAAAAATGTTTTTGTTGCGTGTCTACGAATGTCAGTGATAATACTAGTCGCTTCCGACCGGTATACATCCACTCTACAGAGGACTATTTTAGTCACCCTACGGTGCATGTACAAATAAAGAGGCTGTAACATCTACAAGGAGGGAGGTGGACAAAGCTATATGAACACATTCATTTATTCGTAAGGAGATGGCTCGCCCATTTACTTTGAGAAATGAGATTCGTAAAGTGACTTTATTGTTTCCATCAATTCTTGTACAAAACATCCACCAATGAGTTCAAAGGTGTTGGCGATGTAAATTTGATCCTTTCTCTCTGCTGTGAAACTACCCATAACGGTACAGTTGAAACATGTCCATTTTGCTGTCTATGGGAGACGTTCAATAATTTTCTGATGCTGTACGAAGCACGCCTGAACTTTATCTGTGTGTGTGTGTGTGTGTGTGTGTGTGTGTGGGCGCATTATTCATGAATATGGCAGTATGTCTGATACGGGAAACTCCCCACCGCACCCCCTCAGACTTAGTGGTTCTATGGCGCATTAGACAGCACGTCAAAAACTGATCAGAAATCAAGCATGAAAACAGGAACTTGTGTGGAACTAGGAGCAAAATAGAAACAGTGAACAACCCAAGTAGAATATATAAAACAAGAGGGACACGCGTACAGTGAGAGCGTTGTGGTCCTGTGGTTATGGTGGTTAACTGTGAAGCTGGAAGTCCCTCGTTCTAACCTTCCCAAGAGCAAAAAGAAACGTTTTTGATTCACAAAATTATGAACGTTCAGTTCACTGACATGTCTGTTCTGTTCCTTGCAACCAATTGCGTGTCTGTTGTACTTTAACGATTAGCAGCTGGAAGGAAGTTGCTCTCGAACGGAAACCGCAAACGTTTGACCGTAAGGTGACATGTCAACCGATTCCTCCACAGGAAAACACCTATGATATACGACACAGGTGACGATATGTAAGTCATATGAAAGGAATCTCTTGTCGACCCTCCTAACTTGTGCACCTGGTGAATGGGTGAAGAGCTACTTCGTGTGGATGTGAATGTAATCACTCCGAAAAAGGAACTCAAAACATAAAAGTTTGTCACATAACCTGCAACAAATGAACGAAACAGTTCCACAATCACGCAGTTTTTTCTGTGCACTGTCATTCGATCCCTTAAGGAACTTGTAGATTCCTTAAAGTGCGAAAAATGTTCATCGATATTTCATCAGATTGCATTAAAAAAATGTTCAAATATTTGTATAGTTTATGGGACTTAACAACGGGGTCATCAGTCCCTAAACTTACAAACTACTTATCAACTAGCTTATCCTAAGGACGGCACAAATATCCATGCCCGAGGGGGGATTCGAACCCCCGACCGTGGTGACCGTGCAGACCGTGACTGAAGCGCCTCAGTCCCCTCGGCCACGGCGGCCGGCAGATTGCATTCCATAAAGGTTTCTTGCACTGTATATGATTTCAAAATGGTTGATTTGTAGTAATCTGTCGCTACTTTTTAAATAACAATTTTATTGTGCAGATCCAGATTTTGGCAAGTGAATTGCCATTTTCAATGGATACATATTCATCGATTGGAATACACTCTTTCAAATTCTGAAATCAGCAGGAATAAAATATATGGAAGGGACGGTTATTTACAACTTGTATAAAAACCAGACAGCAGTTAACAGAGTTGAAGGGCACCAAAGTGATGGAGAGGTTGGAAAGGGAGTAAGACAGGGTTGTAGCCTTTCCCCGATGCTATTCAATTTGTACATTGAGTGAGCTATAAAGGAAACCAAGGACAAATTTGGAGAAGGAATTGAAGTTCAAGGTGAAGGAAAAAAAAAAAAAAGAAAAAAAAGAAAAAAAAAAAAAAACATTGCATTTTCCGATGACACTGTAATTCTGTCAGAGACAGCAAAAGACCTGGAAGAGCAGTTGAACGGAATGGATAGTGTGCTGAAAGGTGCATATAAGATGAACATTAACAAGAGCAAAACAAGGGTAATGGAGTGCAGTCTAAGAAACTCTGGCGATGCTGAAGGAATTAAATTATTTAACTATAGAATAAAGGTGGTAGATGAGTTTTGTTGCTTGGGCAATAAAATAACATATGATGATCGCAGTACAGAGGATATAAAATGCAGAATGGCAATTGGAAGAAAAGTGTTTTTGAAAAAGAGAAGTTTCTTAACATCGAATACTCATTTAAGTGTGAGGAAGTCTTTTCCTAAGTCATTTGTGTGGAGTGTCGCTTTGTAAGGGAGTGAAACTTGGACGATAAACAATGTGGATAGGAAGAGGATAGAGGCTTTTGAAATGTGGTGCTACAGAAGAATGCTGAAGATTAGCTGGGTGGATCGCGTAACTAATGAAGAGGTACTTTACAGAATTGGGGATAAAAGGAATTTCTGGCATACCTTGACTAAAAGAAGGGATCGATTGGTAGGACACATTCTTAGGCATCAAGGAATCGTGAATTTAGTGTTGGAGGGAGGGGTGTGGAGTAAAAACCGCAGAGGCAGACCAAGAGATAAATGTAATAAGCAGATTCAATTGGATGTAGGTTGTAGGTCTTATGAGGAGATGAAGAGGCTTGCTAGAGTAGGGTGGACAGCTGCATCAAACCAGTCTCCGAACTGAAGACCACAACAACTTATTTTTAAACCAGTCGCAACTAAACTGTAGTAAGTGTACTATATAGCATTTATGGGAGTTAAAAAATACACATGCATAGCATACTGATATACAAAAAACTGTATGCCTTGAAAATGGCAAGTCGCAGAAATCTAGATATGCACAATAAAATAGTTAAAAAAAATAGCGAATGATTGCTGCAAATCACCAATTTGGTTCATTGATATTGTTATACAAATCTCAAGCTATATTTGCTGGGTTCATATTGCCCACGAAATATAAATTACGTATTTAACGTTATTGTTAACACGTAGCATCCCTATACTAGATCGCGGTTAACTCGCATCAGACCTACTGGTTCCAGTGATTGTCCTGGATCATCTGATTTCAGCGGTACTCGACATTGCGCTTACAAGGAGAGCAGCTTTTATTGTGACAGTTCCCACCCTTTTATTTGTTGTTTTGATAGGTCAGTTGTCTATGCGGAATTTCGCCTGCACTCACTATTCATCACATTTGCTTACGACAGTAACCACAAGACTCATATTCTGTAACAATTAGTATGAAAAGTGTCAGCGCTAATGTAGAGATAAATTTTATGCAGGGATGGATTTTGAAAGCAGCATCTTTTGTTTTGTATCCCAAGACCATTAGCACAACACGTTTGCTGCAGATGCTTCCTTAATATAGTATGCGATTGGAGAGTTCAGTTTATATTTTTCTTCTTTTATTCACAGTTCCGTATATGTTCTTTCTGTTTTCATGCGTGTCCTGTATTCAGTTTCTGATGAGCTATCCAAAGAGCCATCCTTTCACCAAATCTGACGCGAGTGTGGTGGGCAGTTTGCCTTGTTAGCAATATAGCAATCAATGTAAGCATTTTGTAGGAGATGGTGAGATATTCACAGTTTTGGACCAGTGAAAGTAATGACAGAACTATTTTAATGTCGCGATATAGATCACCAAATCATGACGGAGCCTCCCCATGCTTGACTGTAGGAAGCAGGCATGCCGCGTCGTAAGCTGATTTTGGCGTTTATCGATACAGAAACCCGGCTGTTCATAGTAAGCAACATAAATGATTCATCGGATCATACCACATACATATATTCATCAAGTTTCCAGGTAGTGGCACTATTTGCTTATCAGCTTGACGATGGCTTCTGTCGGGCTGAGCGGATTGAAGAGCCATGCTCCGATGCACGAGGCCGCTCCCCGTCGGGGGTTCGAATCCACCTGGGGCATGGATGTTTGTGCTGTCTTTAGTATAAGGTAGTTCGTAAGTAGTTTGTGAGTTTAGGGACTGATGACCCAGCAGTTAATTCCCATAAGATTTACAAACATTTGAACATTTTGCATCTGTCATTAACCCTTTCTTTCCCGCATTATAAATTCAGTTTTGAAAAAATTAAAATTCATTATTTCCTGTATTAATACGATGCATTAAACATAAAGTGTTCTTCAATTATTTTTGACAGAAGTTACTAATCTTTATGTCATGTTTTTCGTACACAACAGGAATATTATGATTTTGGGCCTTATTTTGTTGATTGTTAGCACTGTCAGATAAAAAGTCTTCATCGCAGCATCAATGACAAGTCAATTCACTGCTGAAATAAAAATAATACGATCTACACTCTCACTCACAGCCACATACAGGGCATAGACAGCAAAGTAACACGACCTCCAGTTTGGAATGGTTAGCCCCCAGGGGGGATCACGGTTCTTTCGTGAGCACGTGCGTGACGAGCACGGGTCCCCCAAGCTAATGCAGTCTTCCTTCCTTTTTTTATTTCCCGGGCTGCATTTCCTTTCCCCTCCCCACCGGGGGACTGATAACCTCAGTAGTTTAGTCCTGTCCCAAACAAACAACCCACCCATCCACTCGGAATGGTTAAAGCATCTGATTTTTGTACATGGCCCACCATGCGGCAAAATGTTTTAGAAACGTTGTTCCTCAATAATAATGCTACTTTAAGGATTGATACAATACTGTGTACAACAGCTTTTAATACGGTAGTGCTGGAAACGGAGCGGTTGTTTCGGAGGAGGAGGAGGAGATTTCGCGCCATTTCATTCGGAGCCTCTGGCTACCTCCGGTTGAACATGTCGAATCGAGCAGACGCCTTTTTGGAGATTAATCTTGTATTTGTTCGACTTGGCAGTGGATTTCTACTTAGCACGAAAACATGCTGTTTCCTGGTATCAATTCCATGAAGACAAACCAGGATCGAAGTTTTATAATACGAGTTTGTTATAGTAAAGGTTGTGTAAAAGTACAATTATTGATAAAAGTGTCACGATGGCCTTATGAAATTCATTAAGTACACATAATTAAATCATGCTACACAGAGCGTAGCGTAGAACAGTTTACTGTGTTTTAGATTGTCAAATAGAATGTTCTGTGTTCGATTCCCTACGACTAAACATTTTGATTCTTCAAAATTTCTTTTTGTTTCACACTTCTACTACGAACGATTATTATTATTATTATTATTATTATTATTATTATTATTACTATTATTATTGGTAATACATTTGTAGAATGTTAGTCACCGTTTCATATACCTTTTATCAAGAGGCGTTCTTATAGGTTTCTGTTAAAAACTCTCGAATCTGTTAAGGTACACCGTCTTCATATATGTTTGTCACTTGTTTTGTGAAATCAATTTGAAGATAGTGAACACTGGAGAGAAGCACCTATACATAATATTAAAACCGAAAGTTTTACATTGCAAGCTAGACTAGGCCTGTTACGTTGCCTAATAGTCGGCTACAAAAATAAAAATAAATATAAGGAGGGGGGGGGGGGGGGGCAAAGAACGAAGTGGTGTTAGCGTCCAGTTTTATCATCATATCTTTGCTTGAACTAGGTTTATCGTAAAATTTCGAAGAAAAACTTTGCAGCTACCTCTGCATGTCTTTCACAGTTACCGATGGTTGCATTGTGGAAGTAATGAAAAGTGTCAAAATATTGTCTATTTTCTTTTGTCCCCACACTTGACATACTTTACCACTTCCTTATTGTTTTGCCCTTCGTTATTGTAGCAATTTTTATGAAGTCTTATTAAATATTAGTAAAGATTAGATGTTCCTCCATTTGCGACAGTCGTCCACACAACTTACCTGTAGCCTTTTGTAATCTGTCATCCCCTGCCTCAAAGAACTGCAACACATCCGATCTACGTGTTGACGTATCTAGAAACGAATTAATTTGATAAAAAATGAAATTGCTACTCAGATATAGACTAGTACTTCTTAGAAGAAAATTTCATTACTTCAAAATACCTGCTTCTACGTGAAATACAAAATTACGTGAAGTACACATTCCCGAAAGTTCAAAACAACCGCCTCGTATGCTTTGCCTCTGCGATAGTACCAGAAATGTCCGGGTGGAGTGCACTAGTCGGAAGCTCCTTCTGGTCAGCGATGTTCCATCACGCCTCCGTTTCCTCCGGGCAGCCTCCAGTTAACCTGGCGCGTCCTACGGTAATCATCGGATGTGGCGCACTAGACGCACCTCCGATTTACCCGCCAGTTAACCGCATCCGCATGCCACCACTAATACGGGGTTATTCCTAAATAACACTGGGAATGAAAGCGGTTAAGGATTCAGCAACTGCAATCCTATGTATGTTAAGCGCCAGCCGTACTGTTTCTATCGAAGCCTTATACACGAATGACAGTAAAGACGATTAAGGATGGAAAAGATCCACCGTGGTATAATAATAATGTTAGAAAGCTGCTGCGAAAGCAAAGGCTGTTGCACTCTCGATTAAAAAAAGATCACGCAAATGATGACAGGCAAAAGTTAGTAGAGATTCGTGCATCTATAAAAAGATCGATTCGCGAAGCATACAATAATTATCACAGCCATACCTTAGCAAAAGATCTTTCCGAGAACCCGAAAAAATTCTGGTCCTATGTAAAATCGATAAGCGGGTCAAAGCCCACTGTCCAATCACTCGTTGATCATTCCGGGGCAGTAATAGAAGAAAGCAAACGGAAAGCTGATGTTCTAAATTTAACCTTTAAGAAATCTTTCACGCAGGAGAACCGCACAAATGTGCCATCATTTGATCAACGTACTAATTCCGAAATGGGGGACATAGCAATAGGTATTTCCGGTGTAGAGAAACAGCTGAGAGAGGAAATACGAAAAAGTCTGCCGGTCCTGATGGAATACCAGTTCGGTTTTACAAAGACTATTCTGCCGCGTTGGCCCCCTACTTAGCTTGCATTTATCGCGAATCTTTAATTCAGCGCAAAGTTCCTAGTGATTGGAAAAAAGCGCAGGTGGCTCCCGTGTATAAGAAAGGACAGAGAACTGCCCTACACAATTACAGGCCAATATCGTTGACATCAGTTTCATGTAGAATTTGGGAGCATATTCTCAGTTCGAATATAGTAAATTTCCTTGAAACGGAAAAGATTCTTTCCATGAATCATCACGGGTTTAGGAAACATCGTTCATGTGAAACTCATCTTGCCCTTTTCTCACATGACATCTTGCGAGCCATGGACGAAGGGCAACAGGCGGATTATGTTTTTCTCGACTTCAAAAATGCGTTCGACGCGGTGCCACAAATGTTCAAATGTTTGTATAGCTTATGGGACTTAACTACGGGGTCATCAGTCCCTAAACTTACAAACTACTTATGAACTACCTTATACTAAGGACGGCAAAAATATCCATGCCCGAGGGGGGATTCGAACCCCCGACCGTAGTGGCCGTGCAGACCGTGACTGGAGCGCCTCATTCCCCTCGGCCACCGCGGCCGGCGCGGTGCCACACTGCAGACTGCTAACTAAGATACGAGCTTATGGAATAGGCTCACAGTTTTGTGACTGGCTGGAAGACTTCCTACGTAATAGAACGCAGTACGTTCTTCTCGACGGCGAGTGTTCATCAGAGACGAGTGTATCGTCAGGCGTGCCCCAAGGGAGTGTGATAGGACCGCTATTATTTTCTATCTATATAAATGATCTGATGGACAGAGTAAGTTGTAATTTGCGGCTGTTTGCTGATGATGCTGTGGTGTATGGGAGGGTGTCGTCTGTAACTGACTGTAATAGCATACAGAATGACTTAGACAAAATTTCTAGTTGGTGCGAAGATTGGCAGCTAGCTCTCAATGTAGAAAAATGTAAGGTGATGCGCATGATTAGGAAAAACAATCCCATAATGTTCGAATACAGCATTAGTAGTGAGCTTCTTGATGCTGTCGCGTCGTTCAAATATCTAGGCGTAACACTGCAGAGCGATATGAAATGGAACGAACATGTAAGGACAGTTGTAAGGCGGACAGCCGACTTCGGTTTATTGGGAGAATTTTGGGAAGTTGTACTTCACCTGTAAAGGAGACCGCGTATAAAACGCTTGTACGACCACGTCTTGAGTATTGCTCAAGTGTTTGGGACCCGCAGCAGATCACTTTAAAGGAAGACATAGAGGCGGTTCAGAGACGAGCAGCTAGATTTGTTACCGGTAGGTTCGACCAATGCGCGAGTGTCACGGAAATGCTCCGGCAACTTAATTGGGGATCGCTTCAAGAAAGACGACGTTCTTTTCGTGAATTTCTATTAAGTAAATTTAGAGGGCCGGAATTTGAAGCTGAGTGTAGTACGATCTTGCTGCCGCCTACTTACATTTCGCGTAAAGATCACAAAGACAAGATAACAAAAATTAGGGGTCGTACGGAGGCATATAGGCATTCTTTTTTTTCCTTGTTCAGTTTGGGAGTGGAATAGGAAAGGAAATGCCTAGTAGTGGTACAGTGTACCCTCCGCCACGCACCTTACGGTGAATTGCGGAGTATGTATGTAGATGTAGATGCAGAATGGGTGTTCAGTTTTACATTCGCTTTGGGCATGGTGGCTGGCTACAGTAGTCTTGATGCTCGTCGATCGTTGACGTCGGGTTTCGCCCACTGTTCCTCTTCGTCAATGCTTTCCGTTTCGTGTACGCTGTCATTGCCGGAGATACTATCGGTAGTGAAACAGTTCAGCCGTTTTAGTTGCGGATTCCCCCCTAACTGCGAACCCCCCAGTTGGCCTCTCCGGAAGTCTGAGGGATCTTAGATTTCCCCGATGGTGTGTTGACTGTCGCAGAACAAACAGGATTATATCATGGAATGTAAGGTAACACTGAAGACAGTCTCAATTGTGCACAGCGGTCACTCAGTTTTAAGACGTATGGAGTGGTGCCACTGTCCAGCAAGATTTTGTGTACGCCGTGACTTCCGTATTTTCTCCACCCCTCTACCATTTTAACAACATTTTGTATTACGCACAGCCCAGCGATGTGCATCGTCCTACAACTTTTAGACAGAGTAAGCCGTGAACGTCTATTAGGTCAGATGTATCAGTCTTTGGTTCAATTCCTGTGCTCGCTTCGCACGTGTACTTTTACTAACAAGGACACACTTCACCTATCCTCAAATTTCGTGGTAGAATGAACCAGTGGCTAGCCTGTCAAAGTGAATACAGATCATACATGAATTCAGGAAGGAGGTACCGAACTGTAAAAAGAGAAGCAAAATATAAACCGCGACTGTCCAAGCTGAAGGTGCGCAATAGCGACCGCATTGCTAGAGGCCCGGTATCGTGATTACGTGGCCACGGGGTTTAACTACAAATCTGATCAATGTCCATATCTCCCCGTTCTCAGTTTCTTCTTTTCACGAAGAACTGTCCGGCCTTTAATGTCTTCCTGTAGTCTTTGAAATTTTCTTATTTTACGTTATAAAATGAGTCGTAAAGAGTCTAAAATGTGATGAACGGTCACAAATGTTTGAGACTTTTCAGGTTAAGGATTCGAGTGACATTTCGGCCTGTCACCAAATACTTGCTGTTCCAATTTGAGAGATACTTCCTTCCACCGACAGAGTAGTCGTGCTGAAACAACTTTCATTTTACGTACCTCTTTTGCAAACACCACATCACTGAATCCGTTTAAGAGTCGTCAGTGATCAGACGGGCAGTTCATAATTTTTCTGTGGGAGAAAAATTTTGTGCAAGAGATTAACACCGATCTCCTGCTTTGCTAACACTGTTCCATGACGCCGAGTCTCATGATTTTAAGTTCTAAGCATTCACCGTTTTTATTTTGCTCAAAACAACTATGATAGTTCTGTACAGCTGTTATTACATTGCACCTGACGGTAATGAATTGTCTACCTGGTAGCACATTGCTTTTTCTCTTTTCCAAGCAGCGGATAAAGTTCCGCTAAAACTTATTCTCTCTCAGGCGTCTTACTGAAAAGGGAAAAATTCAAATTTAAGGGTCTTAACTGCTGTGGTTATCAGTCCCTAGGCTTACAAACTTTCTAAGGACAAAACACCCATGCCCGAGGGATGACTAACCTCGGACGGCAAACAACCGCGTACTCCGCAGATAGGCGCCTCAGAGCGGTCGGTCAATTCTCCGCGGCTGAAAAGACAATCTCTGCTACTGTCTCTGTGCAGAGTTTGATTATTTTATATTGCCGCGAGAGAGCACGAACACCAGCTGCCGGCGTGGCGCAGGGGATAGCGTCACGGAGTGCGGAGCAGAAGGTCGCCGGTTCAATCCCGCCCACCGGCAAAAATTTATTTCTTTATAATTTACAATTCCAGAAGGTTCTCCATCTTTCTTATGTTCACTTGTAAATTCTACTTGTTTCTTATGTTAACTGTTCTTCTAATTTCTGGTAAATTCTGTCTGTGTATAAATAGCAGAGCACTCTGCCTGAGAGGCAGTCAGTGCTGCGTGTATGTTGAGTTCGTAATAAACGTGCTTTGAGTATAAGTGCTGTGTTTAGTTGCCTTCGAAGTCAAGCCTGCTTCCATTGCATCGTGACATTGTTTGGTGGAGGCGCCGGGTACACTGTGCAACAACTGTATCACCGTGGCTCCGATTAGGCAACGTAAAAGCCGTCGCTTACACGGACTGGAACCGGGATACACCGAGTACATCCTTCCAAAAGTCCGTATTATCAGAAGAACGATGGAGACGAAACTAGCAATAAGCCAGCTGCACATCAGACACCCGTCGGTGTTTTCTGGAGATGCTGGACAGGACCCCAACAAATGGCTAAAAGGGTTCGACCGAGTCGCCAAGTACAACAGGTGGGATCATACGATGTGCTTGGCCAACGTTTATTTCTACCTGGATGGAACAGCCCAGCAATGGCTCGAAAACAACGATGACAAGTTGAATGACTGGGAGACGTTCCAGGAGGAACTTAAGAAGACGTTTGGAGACCGCCAGCGACAAATCCGCTCGGCGGAAGAACAACTGAAGAACCGGGCCCAACGACATGGTGAGCCGACACAATCGTACATACAGAGTGTTTTGGCCCTGTGTAACGTAGTCAATCCGAACATGACTGAAGCGGACAAAATCACGCACCTGATGAAGGGAATTGCAGAAGATATGTACCAAGCTCTTCTGATAAAAGACGTCACTACGACAGAAGAGTTCATCAAGTGGTGCCAGCGTATTGAAGAGATGCAACAAAGGAGGGTTGGACGCAAGAAGTATGACAGACTCCCAAATGTAGTCCCTATGGCCGTTGTGGAAGACCAGCAGGACTTCGCTTCTCTCATACGACAAATCGTGAGAGAAGAATTACAACAGTGCATGGCAGCCGGGACTATTAGACCGAGCGAGCATCAGATTATGGCCATGGATGTGAGCCCTGTAAGTCACGAGGTAGCCGACGCCGCTGAGGACGAGGTATTTCAAACATTAGCTCCTGTCTGCGCCGTCAATCGCACCCGACGTGAAGAATGGCGTCGCCCAGCTATGACTTACGCTGCAGTCGCCAAACGGCAGCCCATGAACCGACCGACGCGACCACAGCCAAATCCCCCGGTAACTATGACGCCCCGCAGAAGAACAGACGTCTGGAGGACAGAAGACAACACACCACTGTGTTTCCACTGTGGACGCCCTGGACATGTCGTACGCTACTGCAGAGAGAGGAGGCGAGTATTCGATGATTATTTTGCCGCAAGACGTCAGCCGTCGGAGCAGTTCTATCCCAGGGAGTCACCTGCTGATGAGTTCAGTCGACCTATGGGAAGAAGCCCATCGCCGTACCCTAGACGAGGTCGCTCCCCGACGCGCCGCAGCCGTTCACCGTCGCCGTACAGAGGTACCAGCCGCTCCCCTAGCCGCCGCGCCCAGGAAAACTAAGCGAGGCGACAATCTACGGAGGTTAGGCCGCCGCAGATGAAAATCCTCCATGGACGACAGTCGCCAAGATGTCGGGAAATCTCATCGACGTCATAATCGACGGCCAACCTGTCCGGGCACTTGTTGATTCAGGAGCCTCTTTTTCTGTATTATCGGATAATTACCGCCGCACACTAAAGAAGACAATGTTCTGTGATACGGGAGCAACTGTGCTGAAGGTCGCGAATGGAAAGTACGTCCATCCAGAAGGAACTTGTGTCGCAAGAATATCCATCAACAACAGGACCCAGCCGTTTGAATTTGTCGTGTTAACAGAATGTAGTCACAATGTCATCCTCGGATGGGACTTCCTTCAGGCATCCCAAGCTACCATTGACTGTGGAAGATCTGAGCTGCAAATTGAAGAAGTTGTTCCGCCAGATACTCGTAATATAGAATTTTCTGGGAAGTTATTCGTCGTTGACAATGTGACGATACCGCCGTTGACAATGAGAAGAGTTGCAGTCACAAACACAGATGACTGGTTAAACTGTGAAGTTCTTGTTGATAGTAAAAAGTTTATCAGGCTCACAAAAGAAATTTACATACCAGCGGCTATCATAAGCATTACCGGTGGTCAAGGAGAGATTTGGATCACAAATTGTCACGAGCAGTCACAACTTATCCCCAAGGGAATGTGTATCGGGACAGCTGAACCAATCCAGGACGGTGAGCTCAACGTCATCAATGAAGACCCATGCCCTGCTATTAGTACAGACAACACGCTGGAGGAAACAAACGTGGAACTGCCAATAGGGCCTGGACTGACCAAGGAACAACGCCAGCGGGTGTTAGGTATACTACGCCAATTTTCGGGTTCATTCACACCTCAGCAGGGGAAAAGTCAGATGAAACGGCCCACGATAAAGCACCGTATCAATACTGGGGACCATCCGCCAATTAGCCAGCGTTCGTATAGAGTGTCGCCAGCTGAAAGACGGATAATTCGGGAGGAAGTGGAGAAGATTTTGCGAGATGACATTATTCAACCTTCGGAGAGTCCTTGGTCGTCTCCGGTGGTCCTCGTAAAGAAGAAGGATGGCATGTGGCGATTCTGTGTCGACTATCGGCGGCTGAACAGTATCACAAAGAGAGATGTGTACCCTTTGCCGCGTATTAAAGACACCTTAGACTGCTTGAAAGGAGCTACATACTTCTCAACTATGGACATGCAGACAGGTTACTGGCAAATCGAGGTTGACGAGGCTGACAGGAAGAAGACGGCTTTTATTACACCTGACGGCCTCTATGAATTTAAAGTAATGCCATTTGGATTATGTAATGCTCCAGCCAAATTCGAACGCATGATGGAAAACTTGCTTCGACACCTAAAGTGGACGACGTGTCTCCGCTATTTAGATGACATTGTCGTTTTCTCGAAAACATTTGAAGAACATCTGAATCGCCTGTCAACTGTGTTGAAGTGTGTTCAGGCTGCAGGTCTCCGCCTCAATCCAAAGAAGTGCCTCTTCGTCGCCAAAGAGATAAAAATCCTGGGGCACCTAGTCAACGGAGATGTTGTCCATCCTAATCCAGATAAAGTAAGGGCAGTCACAGAATTTCCAACTCCTCAGCACATTCGTGATGTGAGAAGTTTTCTTGGGCTGTGCTCATACTACCGACGTTTCATAAAAGGATTTTGTAACAAGGCACGTCCATTACAAGAACTTCTGCAGGGAGACGCCAAATTTTACTGGGATGAGACAAAAGAAAGAGCTTTCCGAGCACTTAAGGAGGCTCTAACTTCTGCACCAGTGCTAGCCTTGTACGGCGAGAATGCAGAAACGGAACTTCGCACAGACGCCAGTGGCTATGGGATTGGTGCAGTGCTTGTACAAGTTCAGGAAGGTACTGAAAAAGTGATAGCCTATGCGTCAAGAGTACTCTCAAAGTCCGAGATAAACTACTCTACAACTGAAAAAGAATGTCTCGCGGTTATCTGGGCTAGCAACAAGTTCCGGCCGTATTTATTCGGCAAACCATTCACAGTCGTGACAGACCACCATTCTTTGCGTTGGCTGACTAGCTTGAAGGATCCGTCAGGTCGACTAGCAAGATGGGCACTAAGACTCCAAGAGTACGATGTCACAGTGGTAATCAAGAACGGGCGCAAACACAAGGATGCCGACTGCCTTTCGAGGAATCCATTAGTGGAACACAACAGTATTAATGAACTTTCAGCTCTCACTGAATTAGATGACGTGACAGCTGAACAGAGGGAAGATCCAACACTATTAAAAATGATAGAGGCCTTGGAGAAAGGAGAACCGACCAATGGAGAGTTCCAAATTATAAACGGAACATTGTACAAGAGCAACTACGATCCACTGGGCCCCAAATGGCTACTTGTTGTTCCAGCTCATCTCCAGCCAGTTATTCTCAAATGTTTCCATGATGCTCCAATATCCGGTCATCTGGGATTCGTGAAGACCCTAGACAGACTCAGACGCAGGTATTACTGGAAAGGTCTCTACCGATCTGTCAAGCACTATGTGAGTCACTGTAAAGAGTGCCAGCGACGGAAGCATGTGCCGCAATTACCTCCAGGACATCTCGTACCGATTCCGCCGGCAGCAACTCCATTCCACCGAGTTGGGATCGATCTTTTAGGGAGGTTCCCGAAGTCGACAACCGGTAACCGTTGGATAATAGTCTGCACTGACTACCTCACACGCTACGCTGTCACCAAACCTGTGCCGCCTGCAGAAGCTCCAGAGATCGCAAAATTCCTTGTAGAAGACATTATTTTGAAGCATGGAGCACCACGTGTCATGATATCTGATCATGGAAAAGTATTCCAGTCAAAACTAGTATTAGAGGTAATGTCACGGTGCAACATTGCCCACAGAATGACAACTGCATACCATCCTCAGACAAATGGTCTTACACAACGTTTCAACAAAACGTTAGCCGACATGCAGTCGATGTACGTCGATGTTGAGCAGAAGGATTGGGACACAATTCTGCCAGTCGTGACATTTGCTTACAATACCGCAAGACAAGACACCACAAGCTTCACTCCGTTTTTCCTGCTCCATGGCCGTGAAGCTGAGACGACAATGGATACACTGTTCCCGTTCCAACCGGACGACACTCAGGATGACTATGTTAAACAGCTCATCACCAGGGTCGAAGAAGCAAGACAGCTGGCTCGCATACGGACACTGGACGCCCAGGAGAAGGACCGTCAGCGGTATAACGACAAGCACCGACCTGTTGTGTACAGCCCAGGAGATCTAGTATGGATTTTTACCCCTGTACGGAAGGTTGGACTGTCAGAAAAGTTATTGAAGCGATACTTTGGTCCGTATCGTGTCATACGCCGCCTGTCAGACGTCACATACGAAGTTGAGGATTATGAGCCGTCGTCGAAACGTCAAAAACGAAGAGACATTGTTCACATCCTGCGCATGAAGCCTTACTACGATCCTGAAGAGCAGGTAGACAATGGCTTCTTGTTCAAGGACTTCAAGGGCGGTAAGGTTCCTGATGAAGCCACGACAGGAACGTCTGTCGTCGATAATCGCGGAGAAGGGAAGGATTCTCTTGAACTGTCATACTGAGGACCCATGACACGGTCAAGATCCAGGACATTGCAGCTGGCTCCACAGGGATCATAACAGCGGGTAGCTGTTTCTTCAGGAGAGGGAGCAATGCCGCGAGAGACCACGAACACCAACTGCCGGCGTGGCGCAGGGGATAGCGTCACGGAATGCTGAGCAGAAGGTCTCCGGTTAAATCCCGCCCACCGGCAAAAATTTATTTCTTTGTAATTTACAATTCCAGAAAGTTCTCCATCTTTATGTTCAGTTGTAAATTCTGCTTGTTTCTTATGTTAACTGTTCTAATTTCTGGTAAATTCGGTCTGTGTATAAATAGCAGAGCACTCTGCCTGAGAGGCAGTCAGTGCTGTGTGTATGTTGAGTTCGTAATAAACGTGCTTTCAGTATAAGTGCTGTGTTTAGTTGCCTTCGAATTCAAGCCTACTTCCATTGCAACGTGGCAATATTATCTGGCCATTCAAAAATCGCAGACGTATCTTTCGCAATATTTGATATTTTCTGACCAGGAATATTCTTTTGCAATTTGCTGTTCGATATTGTCTAAATTTTCGATTAGTGTCACTGTTTCCAAGTACTTTGCAACTGGTGAATGTTTTCTATTGCATAAAGTGCTTTTGGTTTTAACTAAAAAATTTAATACTGTGGAGTTTAAGTGGAAAAGGGTGGAAACTATTCATTGAGTTCAGTTTAGTACAATTATATACAAATAGATCCATACGACAATATTGCACAAAATAACAGATAACCCTAGAATTTGTACCCACAAAAATCAATATCACCATTCCCCATGGTAATCTAAAGGCTCCTGTATACCTATAACGAAATTATGTAATAGGTACCGACTGGTCGTTACTTACATTATGAAACAAATATTACAACTCCAACAAGGTTCTTGGTATCTATCAATCCTTCCGCAATTACAGTTAAAGCAACAGCTTTTCAAAGACAATACGTCGGACAATGTCAATTATAGCCCAGCAGCCTCTGGGTCTATACATAAATACGAAAATAATCTTCACAGGAACAGCACGATGTCCACATATCAGTAAGAATCCCTGCGCACGCTCGTTACCCGAGTCCAGTATATATCTATATGTAATAGCGCCAAATAATCTTGGAAGACGATCGGGCAATAACATGTTCGCCCCTATACCGTCACAATGCGTAATCTTACGACACACTCACTCTCTCTCTCTCTCTCTCTCTCTCACACACACTCTCACTCTCTCTCTCTCTCTCTCTCTCTCTCTCTCTCTCTCTCTCTCACACACACACACACACACACACACACACACTCTCTCTCTCTCTCTCTCTCTCTCTCTCTCTCTCTCTCTCTCCAGGGAGGACTAACCTCCACGGCGAGCAACCGCGCGCTCCGCAGCGAGATGCTTTAGACCGCTGGGCTACTCCACCGCGGCTAGGAACCTTCCTTCCCTTTGTGTGTCTCCAGTCTTCCTCGGCCGCTACCAACACAGGGTCCCTTTGGCCAAACTGGTCGGCTCTCCTCCGGTGCAGCACCACTGGATCTGCCGCAACCTCGGCCGCACGTTTGTCGTAGCCACGTGATACCTACCCCACCGCTACCCCGGTGTCCACCGTCCGACCCCACGTGCTATCCCTGTCCGTGCGCTCGCCAAAGACCTCGTTCCCACTCCACCAGTGAGGTTACCTCTGGTTCACAATTGGCACTGCCAACCACTAGCGTATCGATAATTTTCGGAGATGTTCCGATCACGGCACAATACGTAAGCTGTATCAGTTTATTGGAGGTCACAAGCATATTGTTACTTCACTACCGAATTGAGTGGCACCACTTAGGAAAGTAAGTAAACATGGGCGCCGCCAGGATTATTTCCAAAGGGGGGTGCATCTCGACCTGCAATACCATAGGGTCACTAGATATCTCAGAGGGGTAATCGATTAGACCGTTATAAGAGGTATTCTTGTTTCGCAGGAAAAGGTACTGTTTAGATGTGGCGAATCAGGGTCAATTCATCAAGAATTTTAACATTTTGGATCACTGCTACCAAGCTAGTGGATCGTAATATTTAAAAAGCTTCGACAAAGCTGAACAATGTTTTTTTTTTTTACATAAAATTGAAAGGTCGATGAAAAACTAGCTTGTGGTACAAATTAAAATATTCTTAAAGCTGCAGGCAAACCCAACTAACCTGAAAGCTATATTGAGAGTAAAGCATATTACGTTCTCGAGTATGTAACAACTATTGAGTTCTTGGTGTTACTGGCACCTGTGAAACTTGTACCAGGAGAATAATACGGTAATAAGGCATCTTACTTAGTACTGACAAAATATTGAAATTTTCCGTTTCCGATTATCTTAATTTAAACGGACAAGAGTTATTAGATGTACAAGTGCAGTATAAAAAACGTTCATGTCTAAATGAAACTTGATCGTGATTATTCTGGTTTCAAGTTCAACAACAATTACAGTTTTCGTTGGCGCTTACCCATTGTGGGGGCCATTCACCCTGATCTTTGTTTTCCATGGTTTCCAGTGTTCAGGCAAATTCTGGATTGGTTCCCTGTAAAAGGCAACCGATGCTTCCTTTCTCCTTGTACCACTTAGCTTAAGAACGCGCGAGTCTACGGGCAAAGTACCGGAAGCCAGTAGAATAAAACTTCCATTTGAACTATGGCGTCTGTTGCGGGTTAACTTTTGATATATTTATAAATCTTTTTATATATATTGATGTTCCATGATTTATGTTATATATTCTGTGATGTATTATTCTCTGATAAATAAACAGTGGTTGTTAAGGATTGGAATCACGGTGATGTGTGTTCGTCAAATCTGGTGCCGAAACTTGTGTAAAAATTTACGATTTTTTTACGTAACTTTGACGATAAAAAGCTTACTTCACGCTGCTGGAAGCGGGATACGACGTCGGACCACATCACAAGATAAGTCTATTCCAATATAATACGATTTTATGAACTCCTTGCCTCAAAAAAATGTTAGCAGTAACGGCGTAATTCACGAACTTTGCTTACATCAAAAGTGTGAAATCTTTCGGTTTGAATAACTAATTGATAGCACAAGATTTAATTACGCTTACGCCAGCACAAAAGCAGTTCCGTAATAATGACAGACGAGATAGATACCGGGAAACAGCTAACAAACTTTAAAAGAAAGAGAACTAGGGAGAGGACGAATGCTACGCGGTTTTGTACGGCTGTCGATGAACTTACGACAGAAAGTCAAATGGACGATTTTGAACACTACATAGAACGTCTTCAAGATACTTTAGAGAAGCTCACTTCCTTAGATGACATTATTCACGACCTCTTAAGTGATGATGAATATGACGCAGACGTATCTATCTGTGAGGAATATATAGACAAAATTAAACACGCAATACAAAAGCAATCAATTGCAAGCTTTCAGCCGTAACATCACAAATGAATATTACGTCACCTAAAGTTCCCATACACTCCACTGCAGGCATGCATTCAGTCAAGCTACCTGCCATTAAGCTTGAACCATTTTGTGGAGATATCGAAATGTGGTCCCGCTTCTGGGAGCAATTTGAATCAACAATTGATAAAGACCCATCGCTTACTACAGTTAATAAACATGTTTTCCAAGTCAGAGACACCTGGAACACTGAACTGTACATTCCTAGAGTGTAACCGCCGTAGTCAAGCGCTGCGTGCCCTGGGGGAAGATGATGTAGCATACGGCAAAGTTCTCACACCGAAAATTTTACGAGCATTTCCTGCCGAAATATGTCAAAAATGGGTTATTCATTCTAGAAGAACCGAAATATCGGAAGGAGATGTACTGAAATTACTTAATTTTTTGGAGAAAGAAGTTCAGGGTGCTCTTACTGCACAAAAAATTCGTGGAGAACAGCAACTATCTTCCAACTACACGTCCACTGCTGCGACATTTCACATAAATTCAAAACAAGCTAAAACCTCTCGGAAAATTTAACAAGATGTACAACCATATTGTATATTTTGCGACGCTCGCACACATTGGGCTCAAGACTGCAATATAGTAACAGACATCCAACACCGTATTGACAAATTAAAGCAAGATAATCGTTGTTTTATATGCCTTAATCGAGGTTATAATGCTAAAACCTGCAGTAAGAGGGGGAAGGTTTCGTGTTCTAAGTGCAAGAAACGTCACCATAAAGCAATTTGTACTAACACTACTACTTCTAATTCACCTTCTCAGCAATTTGCCACTACTTCTGTAGGGAAAATTGACGTAAATTCAGCAGATTTTACATATCTTCAGACAGCTCGAGTTTGGGTCAGATTAAGCAGACTCACTCGCTGTGTTCTAGATAGTGGCAGCAGTCGAGTTTGATTTCAAAGTTTCTCATTGATGAACTAGATTTAAAAACTTTAGAACATCGTGACATATCTATCAATGCCTTTGAAATACCATGTGTAACTTCAACGTGTCGTAGAGTTGTAGAATTCACTCTGAAAGGGATATTTAAAAATTCCACAATATCTCTGACTGCATTTGAAAGCACATACTCATTTGCTGCTCACCCAACTGTCCCACCTGAAATAACAAAACAAGTGTATAATCGAAAACTTCAGTTAGCAGACCCAAAGGACGACACAGAATATCTTCCTATTGAGATCCTTATTGGAGCAGATCACTATTGGAAAATCATTAAAGATTCCCCTCCTATTCGCTTAACACCATCCATTGTACTGATACCTTCAACTATGGGTTGGATTCTTAGTGGGTGTAAGTCAAACACCATGGCAAACCCTGTGATAAACTATGTTAGTTTGGATTCAATGACATCAACAGACAATATTTTAAGACGTTTCTGGGATTTAGAAACAATGGGAATCACAGCGGACCAAACAAAGACTCCAAATCCGAAAGAACTAGCTTTATTGCATGATTTCTCAAAATATTACTGCATTGAAGACAGTAGGAGAGTGGTTTCTTTACCTAGAAAACCCAACATTATTGTGCCTAATAATCTCTCACAAGCAGAGAATAGATTTATTTCACTGGAGAAAAAGATTACAAAGGACACTAACTTAAAACAGATTTATGAAATGCAAATGATAGACCACATAAGAAAGGGACATGTAGATGTTGCCCCTCCTGAACAAACATCAAATGACATTTTATTTGCCACATCATGCAGTAAAGAAAGAAAGATTAGGTGTTATCAAATGGAGGATTGTATTTTATGGTTCTTCCCATGAAAATGCTGTACATTCACTGAATGACTCTTTGGAAATTGGCCCTAATTTACTTTCAGCTATTCTTTCAATAATATTAAGATTCCGCTTATATCCAGTTGCTTTAATTGCTGATATTAAACAAGATTTTCTACAGTTAGTTCTACATAGAAAAGACCGAGACTTAACAAGGTTTTTTTGGTATAAAGTAATTATGGATCAACAAGGAAACTACATTACAACGAATGGAATGATTACATACCGCTTCACCCGACTACCTTTTGGACTAACTTGTAGCCCCTTTCTACATGCAGCCACACTAAAAGAACTTGCTACAATGCACAAAAGGAATTATCCTCAAGCTGCGTTTCTTGTTGAAAAAAAAAAACATGTATATGGATGACTTCCTTATATTATGAACTTACCTCACTTATGCGTATCATTAGCCTACAAATGGCAAAATGGGCCGCAAACTCAAAACAACTGATTGACATTTTGCAATCAGGTGTCATAAACGTTACAGATACAGAGGTTCTAGGAATTCACTGGGATACATCGACTGATATGTTCAGTATTTTTCACATTGTCATAAACTATATTAGAGATCGTCATGCCACTAAGCGAGAAGTTCTTAGAAGCACTGCAAGATTCTATGACCCACTGGGTCTGTTGTCACCTGTCTCTCTCGCTGCAAAAATAATTTTCCAGGAAATTTGGTCAAGAGGGATTGAATGGGATGAGCTGTTACCTCCTGATCTTGGTAAAAGTTGGCAAATGTGGGTATCAACCTTACCATCATGTTTGGACATGAAAGTCCCTCGATGGGTTGGTGTTTCTGAAGAGACAAATAGAAATACATGTCTTTTCAGATGCATCAGAAAAGGCCTATGGAGCAGTGCTTTATCTACGATGCAGCACTTCAAACATGACATCAGTCAATTTAGCTTGTAGTAAAGACAGATTAGCCCCAATCAAGAAAATAACTCTTCCGCGACTGGAACTTCTGGCAACACTCCTTGGGTCGAGGTTACTTCACTTTTTCTGCAAGGCCACACACTATGATGCAAATAACGCAATAATGCGGACTGACTCAACTGTAGCCTTAGGATGGATACAACATGATCCTAATCGATGGAAGACATTTGTTTCAAACCGTGTTACAGAAATACAAAAATTAACAAATCCATCACAGAGGAGATATTGCCCCGGTAATCAAAACCTAGCTGATCTACTCTCCAGAGGTACCACAACAAACAAACTTCAAAATTCCATTACATGGTTCCACGGGCCTGCTTGGTTAACAAAGAACAGAATGCATTGGCCAGGACTTGAGCAGAACAACATAGATTATTCCTTGCCAGAAAGAAAGAAACAAACAAACCAAGTCTTCATGGTAAAAACAAGACATCCGATTTTAACAGCTACACGGTATAGTAACTATTACAAACTGTTACGAGTTACAGGATGGATTCTTCGTTTTAAACGACAGTTAATCAAACAAAATAAACATTAGGAGAATTAACAGCAACAGAATTGCAAGAAGCACGTACTTATTGGATTCATATTGTCAAACAACAACATTTTGCTGTTTAACTGCATGCTCTGCATAACAACTTGCCTCTGCCACAAAATTCTAAAATAGCTCGTTTTAATCCATTCCTGGATGATGGCCTTATTCGTATTCGTGGACGTCTACAGTTTGCAAAATTAACAAGAGAACAAATTCACCCAATACTTCTTGATGGACAGCATCATTTCACTCTTTTACTAATCCGGCAGACACATTCGTCTGCACCACCTTGGGGTAAACAGTGTTATCTGAGCTGAGGACAGAATTCTGGATTCTTAGAGCTCGTCAGACAATAAAACGTGTTCTACACTGTTGCCTACCTTGCAAGATGGTGAAAGCTCGTTCTGTTCAAGAAATAGAGGCTTCATTATCCGCTGAACGGGTCTCAGCATTGAAACCATTTGAAGTCACAGGCATTTATTTTGCTGGTCCATTATACGTCAAACAAGGACATATAACAAAGAAAGCATATATTGCTCTATTCACTTGTGCAACAACACGTGCCTTACATTTGGAATTATGCTCAGATATGTCAACTGATAAATTTCTTCAAGCTCTACAAAGATTTGTGGGAAGAGGCGTGCCTAGTACAATTTACACTGATAATGCTACTACCTTCCATTCCACCCACACAGAACTAATGGAGCTCTGGCAGGCTCTCATGGCCAGCAAAACATACAAGTACCTTTCTCAGCAATCTATAACATGGAGATTCATTACCCCACACGCGCCTTGGTGGGGAGGATTTTGGGAACGAATGGTGGGTTCAGTCAAACGTTGCCTGAGAAAGGTTTTAGGACATTCACACCACAATCGTGGTCAGCATAGAAGCAGCACTAAATTCAAGACCAATTACACAAGGAGGAGAAGAAACTGTGCCACTGACACCTGCACATTTTCTTGTAGGTGAGCGACTGACAACGTTGCCCACAGGTCCAGAACCGACAGCCAGGAAGGATTTGTCCAAGGTGTTCCAACGGCAGCAACACATGGTAGAGAATTTCTGGAACAGCTGGAAGAAAGAATACCTGATCCTGCTCAAAAACTTCCATGAAACTCAACAATCTAGGACAGGTTCTGGGAGACTACATTTGGGTGATGATGTACTTCTACAGGAAGATGTTCGTCCACGTCACATGTGGAAGAAGGCGCGGATAGAAGATCTTCATGAGGGAACAGATGAGAAGATACGAACTGTCGCGTTACGAACTTCAGATGGAACCATAATCTCACGGCCCATTCAGCTGGTCATTCCTCTTGAAATTGACCAGGGTGGGGAGGATGTTGCTGGTTAACTTTTGATATATTTATAAATCTTTTTATACATATTGATGTTCCATGATTTACGTTATATATTCTGTGATGTATTATTCTCCGAGAAATAAACAGTGGTTGTTAAGGATTGGAATCACGGTGTTGTGTGTTCGTCATAGCGTCTGACGCCCAGTTTTTATTAATTTCTAAGATAGTTGTCAGCCAAAACGCCCCCGCGTTCTCGTTGAATGCGGTCGATTAGAATTACACTGAATTTACACCAGTGAAGACAATTCTCTGTAGTAGGCAAGATGTGTAATATTGGTCCTCTAAGGCAAACTGGTAAAGTACCGGAATTTAATATAACTATGGAACACCTCTACTGGTGTTTTGGGCACCGCTGGTT
Organism: Locusta migratoria; assembly: GCA_026315105.1. Taxonomy (NCBI): domain Eukaryota; kingdom Metazoa; phylum Arthropoda; class Insecta; order Orthoptera; family Acrididae; genus Locusta; species Locusta migratoria. The sequence goes on from CM048755.1 coordinate 689,231,507, forward strand.
GGCTTTTTGCACATAACCTAAGCAATGAATAGCCTAGCTGCCTCAGATTTCTATTTAAACAGAAATTTTTAACAAAGCTCACGCTGGTATAATTACATTTTATATTACAAAATTTCTCCATCTTTTCAGGTTGAATCTACGCGAAAAACTCTGCTGTGGCTTATGGTGACACCATTTGACATACTTTCTTCCAATGAAAGTTGTTAATTGTTACCCATATTATTCGTGTATCACTGTTCGTTTATTTCCCCGTGCTATTTTTGTATACGTGTGCATTTTGGTGGTTTTCTTTAGGCAACTTTTCCAAGCCTTTAAAGGAATCGTTTCCCCTGAACCAACTAATTACAGTAATTCCTTTTATTCTGTGTTAATATTTACCACTCCGTTCCTCATGAGGTACTATTATGAATATTTTAGCTGAAGCTAAATAAACCTTGCAGTAGTGTTTCAGGGTAGGATTTGTAAAACACTGTGCCATTACGTTTTTGTTTAGACTAAATGCAGCGGCAAATTTTTCATTGCTGGAAAGTGACCGTGCGAACTTTCAATTCAATAACTGAACGATGAAAGTGTAGACAAACTCATGTCAACTCATGAAGAATCGGGTTACTTTTCCTGGTCATTTGAGCAGTACTGTATGGAAGGTATTGTATTCTCGGGAGCATATTCTTGGATGTGCTTTTTAGTTGCGTATTTTGACTAGTTTTCCAGTTAGTGTAAATTTTGTTTAGGAGTAAACTGTAGCCAAACTCAGGGTAAGGAATAGGTTGTTTCAAATTTTAACACCAAAGTAAATTTGCAAATACCTTTTATTTACATAAAATTTCTGGTTGCAATAATTACAGTAAACAGCCATTCCAGCAGGATACGAGCATACATTAGTTAACTGCTTTGTCTCATGCATTGTAAAACCTTGTCTTCATGCTGTTAAAATTTATGGTAGAGACCTGTATTCACCAAGCTTTAATCTCTTGTCGGAGTGATAAAATTTTAAAAGGCATTCGCATTTATTTTTTCTGTTTTTTCTTCGGATCCCTAAGGATGGTTTCTTTTTAGTGTTCCTCGAACGGCTGCAGGCAGGCGCAGGAAGTGGCGACCAGCAGCGTGAGGGAGACGTTTCCGCTGGGCAGCGCGCGCACGCCCACGTAGGTGGAAGGAGGCCCAGGGCGCCATCGTGAGGCTCACCACGCTGCTCACCGGCGTGCACTTCTCTGGAGGCGAGCACGCCGCCTCGCGCTCGTCGCACCGCACGCACACCAGCGAGCTGGGCTCGAAGGCAGGGCCCAGCTCCTGCCAACAGTTCAGTATGCGCTAGTAGGCTAACAACCAGCTATTTAACGAGCTGTTAGTGCTATCAAGCTATTTCCCCCCCCCCCCCCCCCTTCATTCTGAGTTAATCTTCCATCGGTTTTTCGTTGGCCATCATATTGGCTAGAAAAATGGACAAGACATCTAGTGTTTTAACGATTTTAAACATAAGTTTCTTAATACTTGGATAGACCAATCAAAATGTCACTCCTATGTTTATGAAAATTGGATATGTTACAATACAGGAAAGACTATGGGACACTTTTAGCCGCGGAAAGTGATTTAAGGGGTTAAACTGTCCCTCCAAAAGTGGGGCTCAAATACAAAAATCGCGATAACAGATTAGTGAAGCGATGAGTTTTGGTATTTAAGTAATTTGATACAAGACGAACATCGGCCTAGGTATACTGTAGGGGGGAATTAGGAAGGGGCGCAATTACCTCTAGTTTAACAATTTTTGGGGCACAAAAATTGTCTTTATGTAATCTAAGTAGGATCTATGAAAACTTCTAAAGGATCGGGAATTAAGTTTTTTTTTTAATGTATGAATGTGGGGATTAAAAACTCATTGCCGCACTCTTTCGATACTGCCCATGAAGCACCTTGTTAATCTATACTTTTATATAAATTCATCTGTTCATTATATTGGTATTTAAAGTCGTTTAATCCTTATCTGAAATCAGGTTCTCAAAATTCAATATGGTTGATCCAGCATAGCTGACGGAAACTAAGATATTGTTATGACTAACTCGATATGCGACTTTCTAAATACCGTACAATCAGCTCTGTAAATTGTTAATACAAGTGAATAAAACATTACAAATGTCTATCGGTTTTAACCGCCGGAGGTAGCGTTGCCCGTGATGTAGCGTGTGGAGGACGCATTTTTTTTCCCTCTTCGAATTTTCGCCGCTATACTACATAAACCGTATTAATTGAGAAGCTTTTCAGAGTAGGACTCAGCGACTTTTAATACCAATATATTGAAGAGAAACAGTTAAAAAATAGAGATTCAGAAGGTGTTTCATGGGCAATATTAGGGTTGTTCTCACCTCCCTCTCTCCCCCCCCCCCCCATATTGATGTATGGAAACATTCCTTAATTCGCCTTCCTTTCGAAGGTTTCATAGATTCTACTTCGATAAAATCGTAAGTTTTTTTTAACAGAATAAAAATTGTCACTTTAGGGGTAGTTGCCTCCCTAATTGTCACTCCCCTTGCAATATACCTAGGCCGATATTCGCCTTATCGAAGATAGTTCTATACCAAAAATCATTAAAATCGCTTCTATAATCTGTAAGTTATCGCTATTTGTTCATTTTAGTCCAAATTTTGGAGGAACCGTTTCACCCCTTAAATGTTTTTTCGCCGCTAAAAAATATGTGTCCCATAGCTTTTCATGTATATCCAAATTTCATAACAAATAGGAGAGTGACACTTGGGTAGGTTTAGTATCCTTTGACGTCGCTTATTTTAAAATAGCAGTGGGAGGATGTTGACAATATGTCCAAAGCAATCTCACAGCACATGCTTCAGTTTCATGAATGTGTCTGCTAGGAAGTTGCTATTAATTCGTATCACGCTCCACATTTAAATTTTGTGTTTTTTAAATTTCGGAACTATTGAAAATATTTAGCAGTGATTAACTAGCATCGTTATATGAACTGTTGCATAGTTACGTTGTAATGCTACAGAAGTACATTTACCAGCTGTAAGGTTAAATTATTCCTAGTTGTCACAGTATAATTTATAAAAATTAATTTTACTGCTACAGTAGAAACGAAGAAGACATTTTCGTAAGTGCTCCAGTTTACGAGTGTAGAGGAATAACCTGTCTTCGAAGTCTACATGTAAATTTAGCTTAGACGAAAGGAGTTAACCAAATGAATATGAACTTTTGGGGCAAAAACTATTCGGGATATCAAATTTTTCCACACAAATACAGTATATTTTCCCGTTCTTTTAATTGTATTTACCACTCCATAAGCAATCTGGAGACTTATGAGTTATGCTGTAACGTGATATTTGGGGTCCCGAAGTGGGTTTTTCAAGTTTTTATGTGAATACGGAAAGGAACGACCTATGAGAAAAACCTATCAGATTTATTTTTCCAAATGTCTTGTCTAGTAAATTCAGGATCGAAACTGCAGACCAAGTTTGGTAACAGGTAAGGTGCGAAGTTGTATACCAGCACTACATTTACACGCTAAATTAGCTATGGAGACCGTAAATTCGTCTGAAGACCTCGGAATTTGTTTTACTCCCTTTCCTAGACTATTGCGCAGAGCGCGATCTTTATCAGGTAGAAGATTACCTGTCTACTATCGGTATACGGGGGTGATGCGAGTTGGGGCGGCAATCAAGGGAGTTTCTCGTGTCACTGGAAATTTAATTTCGATCGACGACCTTCGAATGCCATAAATATATGCTTAACTGCCTCATATTTCAGAAGAAATGTAAACAGTTCAGACCGGAGAGATCCGAGTTCTTTCTTGACCGGGCTATTCGCGAATGGTATTGTTGGTCAGCACTATGAAAGTGATTAAATAAATGTATGCCGCGTACATATTTAGGTATGTAAAGCTGCCAGATAACATAAGCCGGTTCTGCAGCATATTAATGGGAAAACATCTATACCTAATGAAAAGACGCCCTCCAAGCAAGATTTTTATTTTCTTACATTGAAGTTTCAATCGACAATTCTTTTGCTAGAACCCCATAGCAGCTTATTTGTCATGTTAACAAAGCGCAAGTGCTTAATAAAAGCATTAAGTTAAAATGTTCTGCAACTTATCGCTAACTTAGTTTTAATTACTTCTCACTTTTCTGCCGAAGGCTGTTCGTATAATAAGTTTGTTACTATAGCAACTAAACATGTTTACGCTAGCAACGTGCAGCAGGTTGTTTATCTTAATGTGTCAGTACGTACCTGTGTCACAGACGTCTCTGAACAGACACCCAAATTTATTGGATTAGGGACTGCTTGTTGTGGTGACCTGTCTTGTTCTCTCCCTTGCTCTTCTTCGTGTTCCTCCTCCACACTTGGACTTACGCGGTCTTCTTCATCCATCACGACTTGTGCGCCTTCATATATACTGAAAGAAAGTATTCTTGAATCTATAAAGAGACCCAGTATTTTACCTGGCTTTAAACAAACACTGACGTTTCTCAGTAACAACAGCGACAGGCAATACTGTCTGTGCTATTGAACGGGAGTCAAAGCCTAGAACTACTACCTTAGACCCTTGGATGAGAACATTAGAACCCTCTGTTCTACACTTAGTGAGCATGCGCTTAGAAAATAGAGGCGGGTACTCAACTGGCTGTAAAACATGTCAGGATGAGGGTACTTTGACTACCCATTCAGAGCCACACCTATCTGCGAACAAAAGACATGAACGTCGTGTCAATTGCCTTGATACGTAGAATATGTCCACCACTGGTGTCAGATTTACTAATAAACTGCAAGAAGTTCGCCACGCGATCCCATTTGCGGTTCAGATTGATGAACTAGAGCACATTTACCACTGAAATACTATCACGTGCTCAAACAACTCCCTAGCTACGTTAGATCACGTAGCCGTGTGAAAATGTGTAGCAGTACCACCATCCTGTGTGTAAATGCAATAACATTTCCCGCAAGTGTGCATTTGATCGATTATTTGTTTATTACATAACCAGTTTCGAAACCCTAATTTCTCTCACGCGAATTATGTTGGCCGGTTTTGTGTCCCAACTTCGTCGCCGCTTTTGTGTCCCAGCCTCGTCGTAGGTGTCGGTGGCCGAGTGGAATGAGACCGACACGCTGGTGCAGGTACGGAGGGGAGCAGCCAGAAACTATAAACACTCGAGTAAATTAGAAAGAGATATATTGCACAGAATGTAACAATACTTAACTTTTACATAGTACGGCAGAATGTTGATACATAGTTGTTAGAGGCCTGCCTAGTGCCTGTACAATAGCAAAGTCTTCACCCGTGCCTATCGGATTACGAAGGTCCTAACTCGTTGCTATCTCAGTCCGAAGTGCGAAGTGCGAAGTGGCCGATGTCCTTCAGTGGTGGCCACGAGCGGCGTTGTACCAGAGGGCGCTCGTGGCTGTCGTCGGAAGAACGCCGCGCCGTGCATGCATGGCGGCGCGCGGCGAAAGTAGGTGGCGCGCACTTTGTACTTGTGCGACACCACACCCCTCCCCCCCAAACCGCCGCGCCGTCGTGGCGTAGGGCTGAGGGCCACGGCGACGGCACTGGGAGGAGGGCCTGGGCGGGGGCGTTACTGGTGGGACGGGCGTCGTAGCTGAGGCCGGGATCGAGACGCCGTCCGCGCCCCGGCATCCGCCTTGCGATCCTCCAGGGAACCCGCCGAAACCTGGGGAAGGGCGCCCGCCCCCGCCCAGAGGGAGCAGGTCATCTTCTTCTGAGGCGCGTGGCCCAAGCTGAGGGGGCCCGCACGGTCCCGGAGTCCCTCTCGGTGACGCTGTCATCTGCGGCGGCGACAGCGGCGGCGACGACTGCGTCGGATGTACGTCGACGTCCATAGGGATCTCGTAGTCCGGGGACGAACGATGTGGCTGTGCTCCCTGGCGGTGAACTGGGTCTGGAATCAAGAAACCGGAGACAGGATCGCGCGGCCTGTGCAGGCGCAATTGGTTTGCGTGGCGCCGCAGCTCCGACCCTGTGGAAGAACGTACAATAAACATATTGCGCCCGAGCACGCGCTGAATGGTGCCCGGCAACCATGTCTTCTTGTTTCCAGCAAACACCCTGTACAGCACCGGCGTAGAAACCTGAAAACGCGTAGCGCCATACGAACCGACTCGGTGCGTGGGAGGCTGCAGCAGGTGAAGGAGAGTGCGGTGACGGCGGCCGTGTAGCAGCTCGGCAGGAGACGGGCCGTCACGTGGCATGCACCGATACGTAGACAGGAAAATTTGAAGAGCTTGCTGCCTGGAGTGCTGACCTTTCATTTTCTCCATGTGAGACTTGAATGTTCGAACGAAACGTTCTGCTTCACCATTGGACTGAGGGTGAAAAGGTGCGGTGGTGATATGCTGAATGCCATTCACACGACAAAACTGTTGAAATTCCGCACTAACAAACTGAGGTCCATTGTCACTGACGATAGTTTCAGGCAAGCCTTCGATGCAAAACACTGATGTTAAGGCACTGATTGTACTAGACGCCGTCGTTGAGTTCATGGCAATCACAAAAGGAAACTTGCTGAAAGCGTCTACAACGATTAACCAGCGCGTATTCCAGAAAGGTCCGGCAAAGTCAATATGTAAACGTTGCCATGGTCCCTTGGGGCGTGGCCAGTCTGAGAAACGTTGCGGAGGAGCCGCCTGATGCTCCGCACAAACCGTACACTGTGACGTCATGCTCTCTATCTGAGCGTCCATACCAACCCAGGTACAATGACGTCTGGCCAATTGCTTTGTCCTAACAATGCCCCAATGTCCTTGATGCAGGAGGCGTAACACTTCTCGTTGCAGGGAACGAGGAACAATCACTCTTGCTTGGTCGTTGTCGGTATGCAACAACAGTACACCCTGACTTAAAGATAATGCATGACGTTGTGCAAAATAACGTCGAACCAGAGGCCGATCAATGTCTTTGGCTCTGGCAGGCCACCCTGAGCGAACAAAACGTGCTACCACACTTAGGTCTGCATCCGCAGCTGTTTCCTGTGCAACCCGACGAGAGTTCAAAGGAAAGTCTGCGACAGCGGAAGCATCTCTGGAGTCTATCTGACAACATGCCATTTCTGAAGAATCAAATGATACATCCTGGCCAACCGGAAGTCGGGAAAGTGTGTCCGCGTTAGCATGTTTAGTGGTAGGTCGGTACAAAATCTCATACTGATAATTAGACAATATCAAGGACCATCTCTGAAGCTTTTGTGCCGTACGTGGCGGAATTGGCTTTGTGGGTGAGAACAACGACGTGAGAGGCTTGTGGTCCGTCAACAAATAGAATTTTCTGCCATAGAGATAATGATGAAACTTTGTGACGCCGTAAATGATTGCTAAGGCCTCCTTTTCTATCTGACTGTAATTCTGTTGCGTCGGCGTCAGTAGCTTGGATGCAAAGGCAATAGGACGATCGTGAGAACCAATACGATGTGAGATTACTGCGCCGAGACCGTACGATGAGGCGTCAACTGCTAACACTACAGGCTTCTGTGGGTCAAAGGGAATCAAACATGCATCACTGAGTAGTGCAGACTTTAAGTTGTCAAAGGCAACCTGGCAATCTTTGGACCATACAAAAGGAACATTCTTCCTACGTAAGTGATGCAGTGGAGCTGCAATCTGAGAGGCATTGGGAATAAACCTGAAATAATAGTTAAGCTTTCCCATTACTGCTTGCAATTCATGCACATTCTTAGGAGGAGGCAAGTCTTTGATTGCTCGAAGATGTGACTGTAAAGGATGGATTCCTTGGGCATTAATCACATGGCCTAGGTACTCTATTTCGGTTTGAAAAAACGAACACTTTGCTTTATTACAACGTAGACCTGCTGCAGTCAAAACTTTGAAAAGGCACTCCAGGTTTGCTAAATGTTCTTCAACTGTACGTCCGGATACCACAATGTCATCTAAATAGTTCGAACAACACGGTACAGAAACTGTCAGCTGTTCCAAAAAACGCTGAAAAATAGCGGGAGCGGAAGAACTGCCAAAGGGTAGGCGCTGAAATTGAAAAAGGCCCATGTGAGTATTAATGACGAAAAACTTTTTTGACTCGTCATCAAGTGGAATCTGTAAGTATGCCTCTGCTAAATCAATCTTGGAAAAGAAGCGAGACTGTCCTAATTTGTCCATCAGTTCCTCAGGTCTGGGCAGAGGGTAAGTGTCTACAATTGTTTGACTGTTCACTGTAGATTTGAAGTCCGCACAGAGACGAAGTTTTCCTGACGGCTTGGGTATAATTACTATAGGCGAGGCCCACTGACTCGCAGAAACAGGAGAAATCACCCCACTATCTTGCCAACGTTTAAGTTCTTCGGCAACTGTATCACGCAATGCGATAGGCACTGGTCTAGCTTTACGAAATTTTGGAACTGCAGATTCTTTTAAAGTTACATGTGCCACGAAGTCTTTTGCACAACCTAGTTCCGGCGAAAACAAGTCACTATATTTGTCACACAATGCATTGATTTTATCCTGAGGCACTATTGACGAAATTTGAAGCACATCTCTTTGAATTGATAAACCAAACAAGTCGAATGCATCGAGTCCAAAAATGTTCTGCGTAGATTTGGCCTGTAGAACTACAAAAGCAACAGTTTTCGTTACACCTTGAAAAGAGGCAGGCAGGCTACACGTTCCTAGCACGGGAATAGTTTGTCCTGCATATGCTGTTAACACTTGCTGTGACGGCGACAATTTTGGCGAACCCAGAAGTTCATAAGTATCTTTATTAATTAAGGTAACAGCGGAACCAGTGTCGAGCTGAAATTGCACCGTCTTATTTTCTATGAAGAGAGTCACAAACAGTTTTTGCTTGCGGCGCTCGACAGGTGCGCGAATGTGGGCAACGTCTGCTACGGTTTGTTTGCTGCGTCTGCGCGGGCCGCGTAGGGAAGGAAGCGGCGCAGACTCGGCACGCAGCGGATTAACAACACTGCCACTAAATGGCACCACCGCCGGATCGGCGTCCTCGCAAGCTTGCGAAGCTACTACAGATTTACTAACTACTGCACTAAAATTACTTTCAGTATCTACAACAAGTCTACTGTCACTAGCTACGCAGTACTGGGCACTATTACAAGGAGAAGTTGTAGAAGGCACTCGGTTCACTACAGGAATGCACTGTTCATAGTCATTTTGCTTGTCCCGAACCCTTGTCCGTTGCACTGTTTTACGCGCTCGTCGGCGCTTGCTACGTGGTGCACTATATAGTTTTGCCACAGGCGCAGAACTACTTTCTTGAAATTGAGATCCAAGGAAAGCAGTGTTCAATTCCACAGCCTGTATAACATCTACAGAATGAACTATTCTCGCACTTTGCGAAGCACCGTTTCTAACGTTACTGTTCTTTGAGTTTTTAATTTGCATACACACAGACTGCACATGTCCCGATTTGCCACATTGATAACAGGTTGCGTTGCGACTAGGGCAATGAGCACGCTTGTGGCGAGACACACACTGGGGGCAAGACTTACGAACATTTTTCTGAAAGGAGCGTTGGCGCCCGTTATGCAAATTACTGTGTCTAACACTACGGGGTGACCTTTGCGTCGCACTTTTACACTGGCTACTGTTCACTGTCTGTTCAGCACGGCCGGTAGAAAAATAAGAATCACTAGTGCTATACTGAGAACTACGGCTAGGAAAGCGTCCGTTGCGGCGCACTGAATTTACACTGTGGCTTTGCATTTCTACATCTGCTAAGTCAAAAGTATCATGCGCTTCTATAAGCTGCAGTACACTGTCTAATGAGGGGTCAGACTGTTTCAGAATTGCTGCTCTAATTCTGGGGTCCTGAATGTTCTGCGTAATTGCATCCCTCAACATAACGTCACTATACGAAAGTCCACAAGAGCAAGTAAATTTACATTGGCGGGTTAAGCCCTTCAATTCCGTAATCCACTCTTGGTGTGACTGCTGCGGTAATTTTTTAAGTCTGAAAAATCGGTACCGTGCCGCAGCTACGAGAACTTTTCTCTCATAATGAGCATTTAGTGCCTCTACTATTTGTTCAAAGTCTACATCACGAGGAGATGCGTGAGGGAATAGTTTTTGCAATAGTACGAAAGTCTGGGGACCCACAATCGATAAGAAAAGGTTCTTCACTCTCTGACCTGTAATTTGATGAGCCGCGACGAGTTCTTGAAACTGTGCAAAATAGTCGCTCCATTCTTCCTCACGTTCGTTGTACTGGCGGAACGTCGGAAGCGGTGCGGCGGCAGGTGTGGGCTGCTGATGTGACGACTGTTGTTGTTGGTGAGCAGCCTGTGTCGTCAACTGCGACACGGCCTGCAGTAGTTGAGTTATTTGCGCCGTCTGTAACTGAATAATTTCCATTAAGTTTGGGTTCGGGGTAGTGGCCATGCTGACCGATTAGGCGCCGCGTATACAAGTAAATTAGTACAAAACACAAATGCAATATGAATGAGGACGCTCTGCAACAAAAAAGTCCACAAAATACGTAACAGAATATGTTCCCCCAAAAATCTTATAATAAGGGTGGGTGGGCGGGAGCAATTTTTGCGTGCTCCGACTGCTGCTGTCTGGCTGCTGCAAGCGGGCTGGTCCAAGGTTCTATCACTCCTCGTCGCCACTTTTGTGTCCCAACTTCGTCGCCGCTTTTGTGTCCCAGCCTCGTCGTAGGTGTCGGTGGCCGAGTGGAATGAGACCGACACGCTGGTGCAGGTACGGAGGGGAGCAGCCAGAAACTATAAACACTCGAGTAAATTAGAAAGAGATATATTGCACAGAATGTAACAATACTTAACTTTTACATAGTACGGCAGAATGTTGATACATAGTTGTTAGAGGCCTGCCTAGTGCCTGTACAATAGCAAAGTCTTCACCCGTGCCTATCGGATTACGAAGGTCCTAACTCGTTGCTATCTCAGTCCGAAGTGCGAAGTGCGAAGTGGCCGATGTCCTTCAGTGGTGGCCACGAGCGGCGTTGTACCAGAGGGCGCTCGTGGCTGTCGTCGGAAGAACGCCGCGCCGTGCATGCATGGCGGCGCGCGGCGAAAGTAGGTGGCGCGCACTTTGTACTTGTGCGACACCACAGCCGGCAGTTATGAATTTAAGTTCTCTGAAAGTTACCGGTAAGACGTCCTAAAGTAGCTCAATACCAATATTTTTTTTTGTCTATTACCGTATGTTTTTATATCATCATCATGATATACTTGATAGGCAGTCAACTTAGCCATTGCTAATTTCAGAACGTGTTTTTAAAAATGTTTAAATGTTTTGAAATCTAAGGGAATAACTACGTTTGCGAGTCCCTAGGCTTGCAAACTACTTGAAGTAACTTATGCTCAGGACAAACACTCGTGCCCAAGGTAGGACTCGGCCCTCAACGTCAAACGGGAGCGCGCACCGCAACAGGGTGCCTTACTGCGCACGGCTATTCTGCCGCTGCCGTACTTGCCGAGTGAACTTGAAAATTCCTGTTACTGGAATAATTTTCTATAGTTAGTGGGTCAGGTTATTGTATGCTAACCTGCCATTTGGCGATACGCACGATTTAAACGGTCTGCACAGTGTGAAGAACCCTGATGCAACGCACACCGCTCTTATCTCAAGCGTGCGTGCCTATAGCTGGCTGGCATCTTGAGAATCATGCCATTGATATCTAGAGGAAGTGTCATCTGCGACAGCAATTGTGCACTGTTACCGTAAATAGTGGACATGTAACAACATACGGAAGGACTATCTTCGACAATATACTTTAGAAGTGGCGGTACTTTCTCAGCATAATGGCTTATTTGTAAGCTGAACAGCGATTCGCCATGTGACTGGCGATATCAAGTCGTGGGGCAGCGTTCACTTAAATGGCTGTAGTTATCTCGTAATCTCGTAATGTTACGAGTTCTAGATTTGAGGTACATGGGGGAACTTTATCCCCGAATTGTTAGAAGCTGGACAGTGTTGGTTGCAATGAAATTATGCCTAAAGTACTCACATTAAAAATTAAGTTTTCACAGAGGTGGGGAGTGCTTTCTTTTCCACCCACGTATTTCTGCCAGCTCCTTAAGACAGGTCTGCCGATATTGGACATTTATTGGTCCTGGAAGAGCGGATTTACTGATCAACTTCCGACCTGCTTGCCTACCTCAGTCCGTCACCACCAGTGCATGTGTCTTAGTAGTTTCAGTGTCGTCGCCGATAGCCTTCCTTTTGCTATTTTCATGAGCTACATATGTTCTCTGCATTGTATATCATGGATGCGATTACGAAAGGGAAGCTGTATTAAGGAGGGCCATCGCTGTAATATTAATGAAGTTCTACAAGCCTTGTCTCAATTCCGCGTGTAGTATGGGCAGAGGACAAGTCCCTAGCGAATTGACAACCGGTTCAGTAATCTACTAACAGCCTAACTGCAGTTTCTTCCCTGTCCTAGCCGTCAGGCTGGAGAAGCCGTTGGAAACCCACGACACCGTCTTTCCAGATCCATTACAATTTTTGTGCGTACGGAAGAAAATTCCTTCGGAAGTCAATTATGACAATTTGGAGCCGTTAAGGGAAATCCCTTAAAGCCAAATGATCGGAGGTGAATAGGAATCAGTTTTTCCGAAAGCGACTAATTTTAATTACAACAGATTAGTCAATATACCTGATCCTCCGCAAATATATAGAGGTTTATTAAAAAAAAATTAAGGAACCCTCAAACACCGTTTGTAATAGCGCATTCCACGCAACTGATCAGTTAAGAGAGGAAAGGGGAGCTTTACTCCGTTGATCCAAGGGCAAGGGATGGAATTGCGCAGCTCCTATGTGATCTTTCAAGACTTCCGTTATGACAAGTAACCCTAATCAATGTCCTTGATGCGAAATCGCTATCTGTGCCCTTACCTACAGTAATACTGAAAGCACGAAGAATTGTTCTTAACCTAAAGATCTACAGCTGCTTTGCTTTATGTAAACAGTGGCATACGCGCTGTCAACGTTCCAGACAATTGCTACGTAACTCCCACACAAATAGTGTTAATTTACAAGTCGTAAGACTTATGCTTTAGAGTTTTATATCAAAGATTGTGGCTACTTAAAATACTTACCCTTCATCTGGGTCAACTTCTACGCTATCATCACTGTCCATATCGTTACGGGGAGGAGCAACTGTAGATTCTATTTCGGCTACACCTTCCTCCGGTAACATTTCGGGTTCCGTTAGTTCACTTTCACGTCCCCTCGATATGCTCTGCAATACACAAGACGGAAACTTTCCTTCTCTTTCAGGCTCTTGTTGATTCAACTGTTTATCAGAGCAATATTTGCTACGATCAGCTGCTTCCAACGGCAAGTCTTCAGAATTTTCGTTACCAATCATTACGTTTCTTTCTTCAGTAGTAAACGAGCTGCTGCTGAATTCTTGCAGACCCAAGGTAGCGTCTCTTGCTGTAGCCAAGTAGGATGCGTTAAATGGAACGCTTGCATTTAAGCTGAAAGGTAGCCACCAATTTTCAATTCTACGGGGCCCTGCTGTAAGGTTGTACTGGTTAGCCGCCCAGTTGTGCAAGACATGCACCCAGATTAGCTGTCTATCCATGGCCCAAAAGAAATCCCTCAGAACCCCAGCGTCAGGAGCGTTGCAAATCAAGCGCATTGAAGGTGACCAGTGGCAAATTGATTTCACCAGAGCGGTATGGCGTTTCAAGGCGTCTAGGAAACGCTGTAGTGACTCCGGGATGCAGTCATTAGGTTCGCTGGACGGTTCGGGACTGTTCAACTGCTGATAGATCCACTGATAGAACCCTTCAAGCAATTTGACTTGGTGCACCACGACCGACACCAACTGTGTCTGCGGCTCTTCTGTGGATTGTTCCTCACTGTCGCTCGATTCCACGGTCTGTATCCAGTAGTTTTCAATGTCTACAGTATGTTGTATCAAAGCTTCCGCAAATGCCTTGAATTGCACGTCACGAGGTACGCCTAGCGGGCCGCTGAGGGGCCAGTCCTTGCACCATACCGGCAGCCACGATATCCAGTTGGTCTGCTCCGGAGCCGCCTCAGCGCCAGAAACGACGGCAGAGGACCTCGACTCTTCCCTCCAGCCCACAGGGGGTCGGCTGCATGTCTGAGCCTCTCTTTCCCCTCTCGAGACGTCAGCTGTCGCCTGAGTTGCAGTTGAACTCCCACCTTCCGCGTTGTCTGATGTTGCATGCGGCCCGTCTCCAGAAGGTACCACGTAAGGTTCGTCATCGTATTCTGTGGTACTTTCCGGGACTGTCGCCGTTTCTATCGCTGCACACGACTCGTCTGCAGAGGCTGCCTCGTAAGCGCGGTCATCGTAGTAGTCCGGTGATTCCTCTTCCATGGCGTCAGGTAACCTGCAACACAAACCGCAATTCACTATGTAGAACTAGTGGTGTCAAACGACTAGGAAATTTTTTTTTTTTTTTTTTTTTTTTTTTTTTTTTTTTTTTTTTGTGGTTTTAGGGCGCACAACTGCTGTGGTCATTAGCGCCCAACACTGCCCATAGTAAAAAAGAACCTGGGTTAGAAATTAAATGGCTTTCGCCATATTTGCACGATGTATAAAAAGTAAAACTCTGTTAACCGATTGCGGGTCATCAGCTAAAATGTCAGACAATTCAAATGGGAAACAGATCATGACGGAGACGGTTAAAAAATGGACATTGCACTAAAAGATGGTTCACAGTAAAAGGTGCATCACAGTGCTCACATAAGGGAGCAGGACCACCACGGAATAAATGCTGGTGGCTAAAACGGCAGTGGCCAATACGAAGCCGGGCTAGAACAATCTCCTCTCGGCGGGAGGGTCGAGATGACGTTGACCAGAGATCAGGCACAGGTTTAATGGCTCGCAATTTGTTCCCTGACAGGGATGACCAATGTAGATACCAACGGGAGATAATACGCTGGGAGATACCAGCGCGAAGGTCATCAGAGCTGGTGGAAAAGGTAGATAGCCGAGGAAGGAGAACTGCTTCCTTGGCAGCCATATCCGCAGCCTCATTCCCCAACACTCCCACATGGCCAGGGACCCACAGAAACGTCACCGTAGTTCCGCTCGTTGAAAGAGAAGTAAGGCAATTGCGGATGCTTTGTACCAGAGGATGGGTCGGATATAGGATGCGAAGGCTCAACAAAGCACTCATAGTCCGAGCAAATGACAGTCTTACTGAGCGAGTGTCGCCAGACGTATTGTGTGGCTTGGTATAATGCATACAGCTCAGCTGTAAAAATGGAACTCCACTCAGGAAGACGATATTTAAAAGAGACGTTGCCAAGTACAAAAGCACACCCAACACCCTGGTCTGTCTTTGAGCCATCAGTGTACATGAACAAATAGTCATCAAATTTAAACCGGAGTGCGTGAAATTCTCTCTGGTAGACGAAACGAGGTGTGGAGTCCTTTGGAAGAGAATGAAGATCAAAGTTAACATGGACTTCGGGGCTTCGCCACGGTGGAGAGGTGCTCTCTCCAGCCGAGAAGATAGCAGGCATTGTAACGCCAAGCTGGCCGAGTAGCGAACGCAAGCGTACTCCCGGTGGTAGCAGAGCAGACGGGCGCAGAGCGAAGAGACTGTCAAGTGAGTCGTTAAAAAAAACTGCGTACGTCTGGTGTCCTTGCATGGACGACAAACGACTAGCGTAACGGCTAAGCAAGAGTTCCCGACGGTAAGAAAGGGGTAGTTCGGCGGCCTCGGCATAGAGGCTCTCAACGGGGCTAGTATAAAACGCTCCTGTCGCCAGACGGACACCTTGGTGGTGGATTGTATTAAGGCGGCGCAGTATGGACGGTCGAGCCGAAGAATAAACGATGCTACCATAGTCCAGTTTGGACCGAACTATGGTGCGATACAGATGGAGGAGAGTAGACCTGTCAGCTCCCCACGAGGTGCCACTTAACACCCGCAGCACATTGAGAGAGCGGGTACAGCGAGCTGCCAAACGGGATATGTGGGGAGACCAACTTAGCTTCCTGTCGAAAACAAGTCCCAAGAACGTGATGGTATCCACAAATGGAAGTACTATGGGGCCCAGACGAAGGGACGGGGGAACGAACTCCTTCCGCCGCCAGAAGTTCATGCAGACTGTCTTGTCGGCTGAGAATCGAAAGCCAGTGTCCATACTCCACGCGTGGAGATTGTCTAGGCACCGCTGGAGGCGCCGCTCCAGGAGACCCGTTTGCTCAGAGCTGCTGTAGATCGCGAAGTCGTCAACAAAGAGGGACGCTGACACTCCCGGTGGAAGGTGATCGGCTATAGAATTGATTGCCACTGCAAATAAAACAACGCCCAGAACCGAGCCCTGGGGGACCCCGTTCTCCTGAATAAAAGTGCTCGATAAAACCGAACCAACACACACTTTAAAAAACACGGTCTGTTAAAAATTCGCGGATAAAAATTGGCAGGCGACCCCGAAAACCCCATGTATGCAGAGTGCGGAGGATGCCCATCCTCCAGCAGGTGTCGTATGCCTTTTCCAGATCAAAGAACACCGCTACTGTCTGGCGCTTCCGCAAAAAGTTATTCATTACTGAGGTAGATAGGGCAACAAGATGATCCACCGCAGAACGGTGCTTGCGAAACCCCATTGGACATTAGACAGGAGATGTCGCGTTTCAAGCCACCATACCAGGCGCCCGTGAATCATGCGTTCCATCACCTTGCATATGCTACTGGTGAGGGAAATGGGGCGGTAGCTGGAAGGGAGGCATTTGTCCTTCCCAGGCTTTGGTATGGGAATGACTATGGCTTCACGCCAGCGTCGCGGAAAGGTGCCTTCTATCCATATGCGGTTGTAGGTGGCCAGTAGGAAGTGCAAGCTCGTTGGTGAAAGGTGTTGCAGCATCGCCACGTGAATGCCATCTGGTCCTGGAGCGGAGGACCGCGAAGACGAGAGTGCGTGGTGAAGCTCTCGTACAGTAAACTCGGCATTGTAGCATTCACGGTTCTGAGAGGTAAAGGGCAATGGAGTCGCCTCCACCGTCCGTTTCCTAGCTAGGAAAGCGTCAGTGTAATGTGAAGAGCTAGAGACCTCTGCAAAATGTCGACCCAGTGCGTTGGCTATTTGTGGAGGATCGACGACAGTGTCAGTTGCGACACACAGACCGGGAATTGGGGAATGAGCCATAGTGCCCGAAATTTTTCGAAGGTTACCCCAAATGATGGAGGAAGGGGTAGACCTATTAAAAGAGCTCGCGAATGAGCGCCAACTGGCGCGTTTACAGTCGCGAAAGAGGCGACGACAATAGGCCCGCAGCCGTTTGTATCGGATGCAGTTGTCGAGCGTGGGCCGTTGTTTGAAGATTCTAAGGGCACGTCGCCGTGCCCGCAGAGCGTCACGGCATTCCGCGGTCCACCACGGGACAAGGGGACGACGTGCGTGGGAAGTCTTGCAGGGGATGGAACATTCCGCGGCTGTCAGAATAACTGTGGTAATGTGTTCCACTTGGTCGTCTATACTAGGATAATGGTAAGTACCAAAATCCGCCAGTGACGTGTAGAGCTCCCAGTCCGCTTTCGTTGACTGCCAGCGGTGTGGATGCTCAAGGGTGTCAGGCATCATTAGGTGAATTACACACGGAAAATGATCGCTCGAATGTGTGTCTGAGAGAGCAGACCATTCAAGACGCCGTGCCAGCTGAGCAGTGCAGATAGCTAGATCTATATGGCTGAAAGTGTTTGTGGAGTCCGAAAGATAAGTTGGTTCACCAGTGTTAAGGCAGATGAGCTGAAGGTGGTTCAGTATATCTGCCAGGAGGGAGCCCCGTGGACATGGTCGTGGGGAGCCCCAAAGGGGGTGGTGGGCATTGAAATCGCCCACCAACAAAAACGGACGCGGAAGCTGGTCAATAAGATCTAGGAGATCTGATCTAGTGACGGGAAAAGAGGAAGGAGCGTAAATATTGCACAGTGTGAAGACAAATCCAGGAAGGTATATCCGGACAGCAACAGCTTGTATTGGAGTACACAAAGGGACCGGTGTACTGTGTACGTCATCCCGAATAAGCAACATTACGCCCCCGTGGGCTGGAATTCCTGCCACTGGAGGAAGGTCAAAGCGAACGGTAGTGTAGCGTGGGAAAGTAATTCGAGTACCAGGGAGCAATTTTGTCTCCTGTAGAGAGAAGGTAATTGGGTGATATGTTCGCGTTAAAAGCTGCAGTTCTGTCCAATTCGACCGGATACCACGAATGTTCCATTGAAGAATATCCATAATGGGATAAAATGAGATGAAGGTGGACATCAGCCCGACGAAGGCGGCGGGCCACAGTGCGAATGTTCGCAACTGGTGGTGTCTGAGACAGGAGGGTCTTGCTCCATATTCTCAGAGGTGACCACAGCAGCTGCCTGAGAGTGGTCGGCAGCCCCATCTTTGGCTGATGCACCTGGAGAGACTATAGGCTTCCAGGGGATGCCATCGTCACATTGTGAGGTAGGAGGGGGGAGAGTTTTCCCCCTATTTGATTTCTTGGAGCCCTGGTGAAGCTCCTTGGTTGGCTCAGATGTTTTGGTAGGGGTGCGGAGGAAATCCTCGCGCGAATGCTCTTTCTTAGACTTTCGCGTCTCTATCTGTGGTTTCACAGCTGAAGATGAAGATGATGATTTGGAAGAGGTACCCACACTTTTCGTTGAACGTGACGCCGTTGTCTATGTAGACTGTTTGACAACTACTGTCGTAAACTGTAGGTCACAAGTCTGTGTGGCCATATCCCGTGTTGGTGGAGGCGTTGCAACTACAGTACTGTAGTTACCACGCGGCGGGGTCTTGGGCTTACGACTGGCGTACATCTTACGTGCAACTGGTATGGGAACCTTTTCCTTTACACGGATTTCCTGGATGGCTCGTTCATCGGCAAACACGGGACATTCCCGGGAGGAAGCAGCATGATTCCCGTTACAATTGATGCAATGAGGGGATGGTGGTGGACAAATCCCCTCATGGGCCTCTTTACCACAGGTGACACATATGACTGGGTTCTTGCAAGACTGGCTTGTGTGGTTAAATCGATGGCACTGATAGCACCGAGTAGGGTTAGGGATATAAGGTCGTACTGTGATGACCTCATACCCTGCCTTGATCTTCGGCGGCAGAGCCACTCGGTCGAAGGTCAGAAACACTGTGCGAGTGGGCACTACAACATTGTTCTCTTTTTTTGTCACCCTGTGTACTGCGACGACGCCTTGAGCTGCCAGATATTCTTTCAGTTCATCCTCAGTCAGACCGTCCAAACTGGCCGAGAAGACTACCCCTCGGGAATAATTGAGGGTTGGATGGAGCTCAACACGAACCGGGTAGCTGTGGAGCAGAGTAGCCTTAAGCAGCCGCTGTGCCTGGGAGCCACTTTCTGTTTCTAACAGTAGTGTTCCATTACGTAGGCGGTTGCAGGTCTTAACTGGGCCGGCAATGGCATCAACCCCTTTTTGAATAATAAATGGGTTCACCGACGAAAAGGATTGTCCTTCCTCAGTACGGGTCACCACAAGGAACTTTGATGTCTGTAAATTTTTCTGTTCAGACACACTATTGTCTAGTACATCCATTTCTAAAGGCTCTTTCCATTTTCTTTTTTTTTAGAACCATCGCGGTTGTATCCCCCACGATTGCCAGTGTCTCCGATGGCACGCTCCTTCCTGCTGGGGGCCCCCCAACGGAAGCACACCCGCCTTGGGTGATTGTTCACACCCCAGGTCACACCTCTCGATCTACAGACGGAGGGACCAATCGGCGAATCGGGAAGGTATCAGCGCAACTAGGAAACTTATGAACCACAGCTTACACCAATTTTGAGCGAGACCGAATGGAAACTACGAAGTAGTTCAAGAGGTCATTATAGGCCTTAACACGTATCCACGAACTGGGCTATGGATACCTGACGGTTTTTTGTCGAGTGAAATGTGACGTAACTTCATCCTATAAAATTGTAACGGTGTCATACATTGGCTAATTTCTAAGGAGCTGTGTGCACCCAAAAGGAGCTATCAAATCTGAGGAACTTCGTCGTAGATACGCTAAAACAGTCACATCTAGGCTACGGAAAGCGAGCAGTACAGAAGTAGCCAATTGCAGACGCCTTTAGTCCGTAAGTAGTTTCCATTCGAAGAAAGGACGTTACTTCATACAGCGGCTAGACGCTGTTTTACCATATTGCGATAGTTTATTGCCAACAGGTACGTCTAAACTTACGTTGCTAAGGTGATGCCAATCAGAACAGCAACGTCATTGGGGGTTCACGGTGTTAGTGTGGGTACGACAAAGTATTGAAGCACCCATTTTGGATAGCCTTATGGGTGTGGCCGGATGGAACGTTGACCATACTGAGAGCACACATTTTCCCAGCTTTATGTTGCTACTAAGTACGAAATTTATGTGAAACCATATCCCCACCCAGTGACCGCGCGCGCGCGGGAGTGGGGGGCGGGTAGGGGGGGGGGGACAGGGCTGAAACGTTGACCAGAGGCCGTCGGCAATCGGTAAGCCTCAAGTTAGATTGGCTGAAACATCTGGCCAATAGTGAACTGTTGGGTACTGAGAAGGGAGGAAAAACTGTGCACCCATACTAGCCTTTGAAACCCCCCACGGATTTTGCATCGAGCGAGTCTTCACGATAGCGGCGCCAGATACGTATCTCACCACCAGCCTTGGTTAAGATCCATGATTCTCACTTCCCGAAGTGCTGCTGCTTATGTAATGCTACAAGGAAGACTCATTGAGGTCTTCCCCGGAGAATTTTGGCACACTTCTGTTATCTCAACATGCTTCCTGTGCATTTAATGCTTAGCCTCCACGTTTTAGTGGTAGCCGAGATTTTACTCCCCCCCCCCCCCCGGTCCTCCGTATCTCAGATGTGCACATATCTGGACATAAATCGGAATCTCCCGTAGATGCCTACCATAATCACTCCCAGTACTTTCTGCTTGGGACTTGCACACTGACCTACATTCAGTTTATCAGAACAACGGTCGTGACGCCTACTGAACTATGAACAGAAGTCTTAGCGCCCTTTTGCGTCCCTATTTTCGACTCCAGACGTCGCCTCTTCGCGTTTTTTTTACGTTTCTCATCGAGGTCTAAATATGGACCAACTAAATTAGAAAACTGGTAACCCGAAAATTAGACGTCTGAAGGCAACTTAACCGCACCCATGTCGCTTAACTTGGTAAGGCTAGTCGCCAGTGACAAACGTATGTAGCAAGTACGGAAGTAGTAAAGGGTGAGTAGTACCATATTCATGCAATACTGTAGTGTAGTACATCATGAGCAAGTTCAAATGGCACACATAGTTAATATTTTTCCATATTAAATGAAGTTACGTGTACAGTCACGAAGGACCTTATCACAGTTAACATCTCCAATTTTAATTTGAAACATTTTAAAATTTCATTTTATTTTTGGAGAAAATATACATACACAGGCTAGGTCAGAAGGGCATTATGTAAGATAGATATGCTTCTTATTCTATGTCTCACTGGCCTTAAGGTATCTCGAGAAAAAGATTTTGCAGCCAGCACTGCAGGCTAACCCAGTATTCACGTTTAATTTAAATGCAATTGCCATACCACCCAGACATTTATCTGGCTACCTCTGCTTAGAGATTAACGGAATGAAGACTGGCTTTACTACAGTCCTTTCAAATCATCAGGTGGTATGACGCCCGAAGCACTGCTAGGTGCTCCTCCTGCATGCTGACATTACTGCTCGTCAACCACCAAAATACAGGAAGCTAAAGAGACTGAAGATCACGCATATGTTTAGGTCCAAGGTAACAAGCTGCTGAGGTTATTGGTCCCTAGACCAAACTGATTTTAAGCCTTAACCGGTGTATTTAGCCTAACCAGTTTCACTTTTAAGCGTTATCAGAAAGCGTCTTACCAGAAAGACGAATCAATATTACTGGGTGTCACGTTTCTAAAATTTATAGCTTAGTCTACTTCATATGGCTATTTTTAAATTAAGTGGAGTTAAGTCTAAGCCTCTATAAACGTGAGGTAACGTTTGGTTTAATATTTTGAATGACAATGCACCCAGACGGTGATGCGGGCTCATGAAAGCCAGTTTTTACAGCTTCTGCCGCCGCCGCCGCCGCCGCCGCCGCCGCCAGGTAGGCCAATTTAACGGAAGGCGGAAGATACTTTCTGAACCCAACGGAAGCACCGAAGAAGTTACCTGGATTCTAACATCCAGACGAGGCGACGTTTGACCATTCGTTACAGGGCTTTTCCCACGCAGCTAATGAAAGCAATACAATAACTACAAGTCCAGAGAGGGACTGCTGGACCCTGTAATATTTAAGCATAGAGACGTATAACTGCTCTTTTGCCCAAGGCATGTCACGAGCCAGATGTAATTTAGGATCCGACTCATGGAAAGAGCTGCAGTTTTAATCTTCAAGAGTAACCTCAAGTCTTATTTGCCCCGTTAAGACTGCAGTCTATGGCAACCTAAAGACGAATGGAATGGATGCTACAATGGCATGGTAGGTCATTTGACGAATGATCAATTCTTTGAACGATGTTCAGCTTCAGGTCTGTTTCAGTTTCTAGTATTCCACTATGCATATATCACTGGATTAAGAACTATACCCCATCTGGTCGCTGAATCTACAGCTGAGTGCTATGAGAAGCACTAAATGGGGCGAGGAACCGACGCACTAATTATGGTCAGGAAACAGTTGTCAGTTCATCTCTGCAAGCTCTGCCCACAATGGATGGGCATTTTAGTTTTGATGAAGGAGAAAGGGAGGGGTTGGTGCTGAAGGGCAGCAGTGTTCATCTCAGGAAGAAATTACCAATCGCGATCTTAAGGGCCACGTAGACGAAATGCAACCAGCTCAAATGTATTTCAGTCACACTAGTACTATCCCTCGAAACATACCAGAAGCCTACAAGGGCCATCCTAGTTCCACTGAGCACAGAACCAATGTACATATTGAAACTGGCCGGAATAAATTACTGCTGTAAAATCCCAACTTGGAGGGTCAAAAAGTATTAAACTCTTCTGAATTACGGTAATATTTTAAAATTCCATGGAGTAAGCAATGAACAGGGATTAATATGGGAAGGCTCATTACAGCACTGGGTCTCTGACAACGAAGGGACGACATCGTTTATTATGTCTTTCACCTGTGGAGCCAGTTAGCACCTCAAGAGAGCTGTGGTAACTTGTCCTAGGAATTATCTGCCTCCAGTTAATGAAGGGCTAAAGCCCAGGAAAAAGAATAGACTTCGGAGAAGATGTCTAAGGATCAAGCGGCTTTTGGGAGGGGGGTCGTCGTCTGTGTGGACTGCCGTATCACGCCTCAGGTCACACTAAATTTCGACTCGGCCGCACACTGCACATTACTTGCATTTCGCAGTTTCCCGTGTTCGGCCTTGTTAGCACTGAAGTGGGGAAGCGTTGGGCGTATTTTTTCGGGTATGTATGAAACGGCACTGCAGGTGTATTAATTCTGTGTACAGCCGCAGTAATGTCAGATGCGGTTATAGTACCAGGAACAACATTTTCAGGGTTTCCCAGCAGACATTCCGTATACCATTGTCATTCATGCACAATATCCCAACATTTCAACTGTTACCGGGACAGGTCTGATTAAGACAAAGGGGTTGTGGGAATGTTGTGGGTGATCCATATCGACACTAGGCACGAAGACTGCACAATGTGAATTTAAGATGTTTGGCATACGCAAGAGATAACATTGCAAACTTCGTTTAATTTCAGACGGTTTTACATTTACTCTTCGCAACAGTGGGGAAGACTGGTGTCACTAACCTGTTCGAGGTGTCTGGAGCAGTAGTGTGCAGTGCCTCTGTGGATGTAACGGAGGTAGGCGACACAGTAGGCGTCGAGGCGTCTACAGTAGACTGCAGCGTGGTTTTCCATTGCACGTCATCTGGTGACGTCGAGTTGGTAGTTAGAACCTGTAATACGAATGTCACATTTCAACCAAATTCCTTGTTTATTTCTTCCCACAGGACCCACCCTGTGTGCTGGCTGCAGCCCTCTTCACATCCCGCGGTTGCCGCTCCATAAAGCAAGGTACCTGTCAGCAATTTGAAATGGCATCTTAAGCCAGATTAATTCAACGCGACGTATATTGACCAAACGAAACATTACTACCATACAGGGTTAAATGTGGCAATCTTTATCAAACATTTGATTATTCAGCTGATTCATTTTAATGTTTTATTCCTTTTGGTATCACTATTACGGAGTGTGTGTGTGTGTGTGTGTGTGTGTGTGTGTGTGTGTGTGTGTGTGTGTGTGTGTGTGTGTGTGTGTGTGTGTGTGTAGTACGTTTCCCTATTAAGGGCGAACGATTATGTTAGTCATGTGCATCTTAAATGCAGTAACGAAGTATTGCAACAATTGGTAGCAACGAATTTTATATGCCTGAAGTAAAAACTAAGGATTATTAGAGAATTTACAACCAAGTTCTTGCTATATCGTTTTTCTTTTGTGTGTGTCGCATGCAATGATATATGAAGTGTTTATGGTGCCAACATTTTAACTTGTCGATTCCAGTAATCACGTGATACTCCAGTAAGCCACTAGTTTCCCCTACTGTGAGTTAACTTCCCACTGCGATGCTCACAAGCACGAGCTTTATTGGGAGGGAAATAGCATCCGTTTTTTGAACGTTGGATATAGCGTAAGCTTTGTTTATATAACGGATACTGACAGTGGTTTCTGACTGTCCCGGCATTCACCTTTCACGGTTTGAAGTTTCTTTACATTGGAATCTTGACCCGGGACAAATTTGAACCCTTGCCCTGAATTCTGTTCATCTCAATTCAGTGCCACCTCACGGCAGACATTTTTCTGTGATTCAAATGTTTTCAAACTGAAGTCACCGCGGTTCCTAATACCTCGGCCGATTTATTCGCTTATACACTACCGCTAAGATGCAGACAGAAGTCTTAGCGCAACCTATTAAGACAGCATTACTGTAATAGGTATTTTCAAAGTAAAGGATGACTCAAGGAACGTCAAGGAGTTCCAGTAACGGTATCTTAACTAAATTTACGTTATTCCGCGAATTACTGCTACTTGCTACTGTAGCATTCCAATTTAAGTAGAATTAAGCATATAATTCAAACGGAGAAGTGGGGTAAGCTGAAGTATTTTTATACAATTATGTACTAAACTGACGCTTTCAGTCATTTAACGGCGGTTTATCTTAGTTACGTTTTCCGGGCGCTGCTATTTGAAGCAAAGAGTAAAGAAATTTCCTTACAGTGGCGCGAGGACACGAACCTTACCGAATTTTGCCTTACCATTTTAATGGAGACTATATTCGAATGACTGTCTTTTTAACACTACTTTACCATCAATGTGCAGGAAACTACGTGACCTGTTCCGTTTGTTCAATAACGCACATTAATCTACATTGTATAGCCTTTAAAATATTAGGCTTTTCACTGGCCTGTAGCTATTCACACACTGTTCAGTCATCGTTTACCCTGTCCCTAGCCATGACTAAACAATCACCTGGGAATAAATCGTCTGAACCCGACATTCTGTTTTTAAGGAACATTTGTGTATTCTATTGTTGACTGCCAATAATTCGCTTTCAGTTCACCTTTTCGTCTGTATGGACAGGCGTTTATTTTGTCGTTTCGGTTAAAAGTAGTGACCAGTTCGGAAGTTGAAATTATTGGACAGGCGAAAGTTTTACATGTAAAAATCTGTTGGTGCTAACAATTTTTAATACGACTTCGAAGGAGTACAGCCAACTTTTCATTTAATTTTTGAATGATGTCTAAAGCATACATGGATTATCCTATCTGAAGGTAACCACAAGACATACAAAAATATTAAGTTCAAGAGTTGCAGTCTCGTCACGACCACTAAATTTTCAATTTTGGCGTTTAACAATACATATGCGGAGCACGCGAATTACGTATCAAGAATTTTGCGTTCAGTTTACATTAAGCGAGATTTGATGCGGTATGAACGAGAAACGAGTTCGAGAACTTTATTCGCTTTCAGCTTACTGCATCACATGCGCACCGTATATGCGTGTGCGCACTGTAATTCCATGAAAACCCGGCACCGTACCTTAACGCCTTTTATTATAGTTTCTCGATGTTTTCCGAAAGTAATCAAGAAGCGTCTATTCAGACCAGTTTTCCGACTTCATAGTTGTGCAGTCCTAGTCCTTTTTCCTAGTTGTGCTGTACGCTAAGCATACTCCAATCGTTATAAATTTGTTTCAGAAATGACAAAGCTACTTTTCCCCCTCTGCAGAACGATACACGTTCTTGTTCCACCTATTACATATGAATCACTAAACCTATTAGCAGCGAGATACCCAACACGCCATGTAAGTTCAGTCAGTATCACGTGACACCCAGAAGGCCGCTTGCCATAGTGGCCCAAACGTCGGTGAAACATTTGATATATTGACGAGATCCAATACCCTGAAGAGATTTATCGACACGTTTTATAATATGTTAACAAGGCCATACAACAATTTTAACCGAGCAGTCGGGATGCATAATTTTAAACATTTTGGAGCAAGTAGTGTGAACCGATTCCGCGATACCAGTAACAGTTCGGCAATTTTCTACGATTATTAGAAAGTGATTCGTTCACTGAATTAAGCGTAAATGCTACGAATATTTTCCAGCTCCATGGAATTTATACGACCGGGCTGAAATTTCATTCCGATCACTAATTAGGTGTGAAAGCCGTTGCTGCAAGCTGTTACGGTCTCTTGTGACTGCCGGCATAGCCTCACGGTATTGAAACAACCATTACTAAGGGGCCAGCTAATGCGTTGGACACTGCCAGGGAGCAACCTGGCAGGTTGAGGCATGAACGGCAGTACCTCAATTCTACATGAAACCTTACACGTTTTCCCTGTAAGTTTTTAAAGGAGCATAGAGGAAATCTACAGCTACTTACTCCATTGTTCAAATACATAATACTGTAAGGTTACTCCACTTTCCACTTGTGTTCTATTAGGCTGCGTGGTTGCGATTGCAAATTTTCGTGCTACTAGACTTCCTACAATATCTTAACGGACCTACGCAACTAGTCGATAGATTGCATTATTTCTATATGCTACCGAGGATGTTTCACACAGTTAAAGGTTATCAAACTAACCTAAAACCATAGTCCACTAAGATACACGCTCATATGCTTCAGCATTTTGAGAGAAAGCATTATCCTAAAGCAGAGGAAACTCGATAAAGGAGAAAGTACAGGTAAACAAATAACGCGCTGCATGGAATGGACACTTACCGTTTAAGCGAATACGGGAAGTCTGTATCTCGTCAACCGTTCAAGAAAGAACCAAGACGTATAGTGACATTTACTGTAACAAAGACCATAGTAACAGCTCAGCTGATCATGCTGAATAATTGTTCTCTTTCAGAAGAGACCAGATGCTTTAACGCAAGGTTAATTCCAACCCGGCCCCCATTTAATTCCCAACCCCCATGCCAATGATTTCAGCCATACAATAGACATGCACACTAGTGAAATACTAAGCTGTTTTCTCCGATGATATTCGCTGTTTGAAGAAGCTAAAAGGTACGACAGTGATTCACGCGAAAATAACTGCGTTTCATGTTACAAAGTTCTGTTTTTTACAGTTAAATTGCAACTACCCCACGAGTTGCTATTGTATGTTTGAGATACATGAGCATTGTATGTTCGACGCCGTTATGAACTATCCTGCCTACGCAAGTTCTATATTCACTTTTGAATTAATCCAGTTGAATAGCGTGTCCCTTCAGACTATTCCAAATGTCTGAACTATGTTGTAGAATATTGAAAAACTAAGTTATGACCACATTAGTCTAGAACGTAAACAACTTTGGTATTAAATAACCCGTTAACAGTTATTAAAATTTAAGTTCACATTCACTGGTTGTCACTTCGAACGACTAATACGGACGCAACCGTTCAGTAAACCTGTCAAATTAGATCCCTGTACATTTCAGTAACAGAGCAACTGCAGCTGGAAGTTCCGTTTTTAATTAAGCATCGTCATTAACGTAGTATATTTGTACATTCCTCTTGCCTAAGATTTCCCAACCCCGTTGTACTTTGATGCAGCGATGCATATTCCGATAAATATAGCAACTATTAGCAAATTACAGTCAAAAAGGGAAGCAGCTATGGCCAAGATTTGAAAATTTAAAGAAATCTGTAGAAAGTAACTACCGTAGACAGAATGCATCCGACAATGCTAACAATCCGGAAGTTCAACCGTACACCAGGTGATACTTCAACATCAATCGAAACCCTTTGTACTATTTCCCCCTCACTATGACCCGCATTCAAGTACGTGATCATACGTTCTAACGTCTGAATATGAACGACAAACTAGCGTAAGCTAAAAACTGGCTTCACGAGAACACATTAAGCTTAAATACACCCCCCCCCTCCGTCTCCTCAACCTACGACGTTTACCGTACATTCATTTCTAGTTTAGTTGCATATTGCACTGCCCGAGCTAATGGAGCCGATGAACATGAACGCTAAATAAGAATTGGAGCAGCAGATGTGTACTTTACGCTAATGCTCATGTTCACGAGTTGTTGAAGTCTACTATAAGCAATACAGGTAAAATGGACACAAGATATTTTTCCACGTCAATTATACGCATATACCTCGCAAACTAAACTGAAGGTCTACGTCAGATTAAATCGAATGTACGTTTAACGTATATACTAGTATTTTCCACTTATAGTTCATGGCGTATTTTCTCAGAATTGGGCGCTATGTCAATAAGAACTTGATATTCGTAGAGTTTTGTCTTAAAATTGCTTATTTCTGAAGAAGTTAGGTAATCGATAGATACGTCAGGTTGCTACCTTAACCCTTTGTTCGAAGTTAACCACTACCTTACAGTCAGGTATAGTTTTGATTAGTCACAACATACGCACGCAAAACAATTACGAGGTTCCTAGTTTCGTTTAATAGTTTTCTATCACACTACATAGCGACTACATCATGATCAAGAAAAAATCCGATGGTTGTTAATTGACATTATTAAACACTAACCGATTTGCGTCGAGATAGTTGGTTGCATTCTGCCCCTCGACTGAGTTTAGGCCCGCGATAACTAGCAGTACACATACGCCGAAATTTGTGTTTACTATAGTTTGCTTAAAAGATGGCTCTCATAACAACCATATAGAGCTTTAAAAGTACAACCGAGAAAAAGCCCAATGACATTCCTATACGCATGAAACTACACGACTTTCAGTGTACAGAATGGAGACACCGATGACTCACCAACAAAACAAGTGGGATGACTGAAACCCACTTCATAGTTGTTTCCCCACGATTCTGCAGCAGCCTATAGAAATCCACGCGCTACCTTCGACGGGGAAGACAGCGCTCGGCGCACGCGAGCTGACACACTAACTGCAGAGGTGGCCACTTCAGTTCTGTATATCAACACTGGGGTCTCGACACTGCCGACAGAGCACGCTGTCAACATTTCCCTCCACCAGTCAAAATTCCCGTATCCACCAAGGTTCAGACTGTCTGTACATTTCAACAAATACAGAAAATGAGTTTAGTATGGAAACCGTAAGTTCTTCCAATAAATATAACAGCAGAATCACTGATTTAAGAGAACTTGACATATATACCTACTTTTCATTTACAAAAGTATATATCGATGTTGGATTTCTTCAATAAAGCACAAGAATTGCACATTCACTAAAATAGGAAACATACGAGATAAATTACCGCGGAAGAATGAAACAAAGTTTTGAAATTTTCAGTCCTAAGTTGATAATGGAAAGTTGCAACTTTGTATCGTAATTTTAGTTACCGAAGTACTGGTTGATTAAAAACAAAATAACAAAAGACAAAATTGTTCTACAGAAACCTGAATGACTGACTGTAAACTAAAACAGATGTTGCCAGTTTTATGTACATAACGTGTATACGAAGGAGAAAGTACGTTTACCTGGTATTAAAAAAATATTTTTTTAATTAAAAATAAAAATAAAAAAAAGACGCCGGCCGCAATGGCCGAGAGGCCTGCGACGTGCCAGTCACGATCTGCACAACCGCTGCGGTCGGAGGTTCGAATCCCCCCCTCGGGCATGGATGTTTGTGCCGTCTCTAGTACAAGCTAGTTCATAAGTAGTTTGCAAGTTTAGGGACTGATGACCCCGTAGTTAAGTCCCATAAGCTCTACAAACATTTGAAGAAAAGACATTGGTTTATATCAGGGATCTAGCTCCAAATTTTAGAATAAATTCAGTTTGACGATGAAAATATCGAGGTGTATGAAATTTTCTAGATCCACATCTACCCTCACCCATGAACCATAGACATTACCGAGTTGGAGTGGTTTGTGTGCTTGAACGATACAGATAGCCATTTCGTAGGTGCAACCATTACGAACGTTTATCTGTGTAGAGGCGAGACGCACGTATGGTTCGTGAAGCCTTTCAATAGCTGCTAGAGCAAAAATTTGGATGGTTGATTGATCTGACCTTGTAACATCACTCAATGTGGCGTTGACATATAATAATTGAGAACGGCTGAAAGCAAGGCGACGATACAGTCGTCACTTCTCTAGAAGTCATGCAGCTCTGCTGTATCGATACATAATGGTCCATTCGGATGTCTGGGAGGCGAGTATGTGTATGTCATCATAAAAAAAAATAAAAAAATAAAAAAGGTAATAATAAAATGGCGCTCTACATACTGAAGTTTGGTGGCAGGATGTCAGGTATTCTGGCCTCGTAAGTACGGGTTATAAATACAAAATCATTTGGGGTGCCGCAAGAGTGGGAATAATAATGAATGAAAAAATAGATGATGAAAGGTCGAGTATCACTGCTCGAAGTTTAATATTTATTGCGACAGCTGTTTCAGCAGTTTGACATTCTCAAGGGCCTGTGTGTACAAAAGAATTACATATATTAATTTCCCATATTATTACGAACTTAAGTGACGAAATTACATAAGAGAATTTCATTTACGTTTACGATGTGGTTCTTTTACACACGCAGGTGCTGGAGAATTGCAAACTGCTGAAACAACTGTCGCAATAAATATTAAACTTAGAGCAGCGATATTGGACCTTTCATTACAATGACCTTTAATGGCATTTACTTCACTGCAGGCCCAACAATCAGGAAGGAGAAAATAGGTATTCAGGTAAGCTAGTATGAACAGAATAGTGAATGCATTATGATAGCCAAGATATGTACTAAGCCAATACTCGCCAGAGTAGTACAAATTTATATGCCAACTAGTTCTGCTGATGGTAGGAACATTAAAAAGTTTATTATGAGATTAAATAAATTATTCAGACAGTTAAGGAAGACAAAAACTTTATTGTGTTAGGGGACTAGAAAACGGAGGTAGGAAAAAGAAGAGAATGGAAAATAGTAGGTGAATATAGACTGAGGAAAATGAACGAAAGAAGGAGTCGCTCGGTAGAATTTTGCATAGTGGACAATTTAATCATAAGAAACATTTAAGAATCATGATAGAAGGTTGTATACGAGGGAGAGACCGGGAGACACCAAAAAGTTTGAGACTGATTTTATAATGGTAAGTCATAGGTTTAGAAACCAGGTTATAAACTGTAAGACATAACAAACGGTAGATACAGACTCTGACCATCACTTCTTGATTATTAACTGTAGATCAAAATTGAAGAAACTGCAAAAAGGTAGAAAAGTAAGGAGATAGAACCCGAGATTTTTGAGAGTTTCAGAGTGAGGATTTGGCAAAAATTGACTGCAAAGGGGGAACAGTGAACAGTGAAGGCAACGGAGGACCAAATAAATAGGTATCACCGAAGTTATTGAATTTAATTGATGTAAGGAAAAAATATAAAAATGTAATAAATGAAGCAGACAAAAGAGAGAACAGACAGCTAAAAAATTACGTTGATAAGAAGTGCAACTAGCAAAGCAGAAGTGGCCAGAGGACAAATGAAGGTTCGTGGAGGCATTCATAACTAGGGGAAAGTAAATATAAATTATGATACAAAATTTCATGTTCAATGCTGCAGAATATTGAGAATTAGGACCGGAACAGAAAGGCAGAGGGTTCGACTCCTGGCTACTGTATTCTCAGGTTGGGAGTCAGCTCCTGTTTGCAGATCGGTATGGGAAGTCAGAGAACGCGTGGCACAAGTATCTTCCCTTAAGAGTACACAGCCAACATAAAGGGGGGATTGTGCCTCGTTAATTAGGAAGTGCCTACTGCCCGGACAGCTACGGCCTGAGCACCTGAGTAGACGACATCCCTACCACAGTGCACAGTGGCCCATGCCTGTGATTGTGGCATCGTATGTACAGGTGCCTTGGAACTCTTGTGGCGCGTTGCTAAAAAAAATTGAAAAAGCTAGAATTCTACAATTGCAACGGTAGACACACATAATAAAGCATACAAAAATAAATATTATTCATTCTGCATAATTTTTTTCCTTGTCTGCACGTCAGCATCCCGCGGACGTATCCTACTTACAACACGAATTTTTTAAAGTAAGCAATGCAAATATTCTCAAACATTATTCCCGACACAGGATATCCAACCTGCTTTCGAAATTGCGCAACATAAATATTCTTGAAATCACAATGAAGTGTATGGGAGAGGGTCTATCGAAACGCTTTTATGATATTTCTCTACAGTTCCGTTCTCTAATAGCTCGCGGAAAAAAAAGAACTCCCGCATGTTTCCTTTTCCGATCAGATTTCTCTAACTTTATTTCGATGATCATGTCTCCCTATGGAGGTGGGTGCTAACAGAATATATTCCAAAGAGAAAGTTAGTGAAAGATATTTCGCAAATATACCTCGCCACATCGCATAACGGTTTTCTTTTAGCGAATTCCACCCCAACTCATGTATCATTTCCGGGACACTCTTTTACCTATTTCGCGATAATACAAAGGAGATCTGCCCTTCTCTGGAGTATCTCTAAACCCACCGTCATCCCCATTTGCTGTGGATTCCACAATGGGTAGCGATACTCCAAATTAGAAAGCAGAACTGTTGAATCTTCTACGTGTTCTGCAAATGAAACGTTGCCTTTGGTTCGCTTTCCTTACAATATTTTCTATGTATTTTTTCCAGTTTAAGTTGTTCGCAATTGTAATTCCAAGGTGTTCACTTGCATTTGCGATCTGTAGATTTGACTGATACAAATTTCATTATTAAGGATCAATTTCCAATTTTTGCACCCTGCATATATCTTATTTAAAATAATTTGGCAGTTGCGTTTGATCTTCTGCTGACTTTACTAACCGGCCTCACCTGTGAACAGTGTAGGACAACATTGTCTCCTACATCATTTATAAAAACAACGAACAGTAGGGTTCCTATAACACTTCCCTGGGGAACGCCAGATATCAGTTGTTTTACTCGATGACTTTCTGTTAATTACAACGTACTGTGTCCTTTATGACATGAAATCACGAATATAATCGCGCAACTATTGCGATATTCCATAAACATGCAATTTTATTAGAAGCCGTTTGGGAGGTACAGTATCAAAAGCCTTTCTAAAATCTAGAAATAAGGAATCTATTTGCGATCCCTTGTCGATAGACTCGTCACATCATGTGAGTGAAGATATAGCTGTGTTTCATAAGAACGATACTTTGTGAATCGGTGTTGATTATCGGTCAATAGGTCGTTCTCATCGAGGTAGTTAATAATATTTGAGGAAAGTATATGTTGTAAAATCCTGCTGCAAACCGACGTCAATGATATAGGCCTGTATTTTTGCGGATCACTCCTATGGCCTTTCTTGAATGTTGGAGTCACCTGTGCAACTTTCCAGTCTTTGGGTAAGGATCTGAGCGAGAGGTTGTATATGATAACTAGGTATGGGGCTATTGCAAAAGCAAACTCTGAAAGAAACCTAATTGGTATACGATCGGGACTGGAAGACGTACTTTTGTTGGTTGATTTAAGCTGCTTTAATACTCCAGGGATATCTACTTCCAAATTACTCATGCAGGCAGGTATTCTTGATATAAATTCAGGACTATTTGTTCCGTCTTCTTTGATGAAGGAATTTCGGATAACTGTGTTTAGCGATTCTGCTTTAGCAGAGCCCTACCATTGGTATGGCGTAGTGAAAGTACTGACTGTTTTTTGCCGCTAGTATACTTTTCCGGTTGCCTGCAATGTAATTCGTAGCTGAAAAATTGACATTTATCCAATCTGACGGTTGGGATGGTGTCTAGAATCTGTAGGTCTTCAGTCTCAGTCCCAGACAGGTCATTGGTGTAGTCTTCTCAAAAGGACAGAAAATGTTCAAGTTTCTAATGCTATTTGAGGCAAACTGCAGAGGTCATCAGTCACTAGACTTACAAACTACTTAAAGTAACGTACGCTAAGGACAACACACACACCCATACCCGAGGGAGAACTGGAACCTACGATGGGGAGCAGCCACACGCTCTGCAGCAACGCACTTTAGAGTACAAGGCCACTCCCATGCGGCTAGAATGATAGAGGAGGAGTGGAGCTGGCTATGTCAGACAGGAAACAAGGGGATTTAAAAGTCAGTCGGGCTTCAGGTGGGCTAGGACGTGGTTTGGAGATAAGTGGGCGAAATTCCAGCTGTGAGAAACAGCAAACTTAGTTAATCAATTTGATTGACGATGTCCCTCACGTGGGTCAGAAGGGGAAGGGGGTGGAGGGAGGGAGGAAGAAGGAGAGACAGATATGAAACAGGAAACCAGCATAAACTGAGGCTCCAGAGAGGATGATTGATTTGTCAGTTGAATGAAAGAATTTGATGTCAAAGTGGTGTGGCCCTCGGATGGCTCAGGAGGAGGAAGGGCGGGGGAGAAAAGTGGAGGGGAAGTGAGATGGCAGTTGTGGGAAGTAGGAAATGCAGTTAATAGATTTGATAGCAAAGTGATGAAGTCCCTAAGGGGGTATAGAAGGGGAGGGGGAGGGAGGAGTGGCGATGGCTGTGGCTGTGGTGGGCAGGAAACAAGGGATTATCCTTAACTGCGTCTAATCAGCTTAGCTTCGTAGATGCAGGTATTGCTATCAGTGAGAAGCCTGAAGGAAGCCAAGGGAGGTGCCGAGCTGACAGCCAAAACGTGTGCCACGAGTTATATAGCCTTACTACTTATACCCATTACAACGAGATCCATTTGCAGTAGGGATTTAGAACATATACTGTGTTCCAAAATTATGTAATATCTCAATGAAATCGATCGATCGACATGTAACCTGTGCGGATTCATAATATATCGTTCTGAAACACAGCTGGCTATTCACACGAACTAATGAGTGCCATCGACAGAAGACTTAAAGCTGATTACATATATTTTTATTTTCTGGATTTTGACACCATTCATCACAAGCAGCTTCGAATAAAATCGCGTACCGTCTACCGTTTAGTGAAGGCATCAGAAGATCAAAACGCATAACAAAATGATTTACACAAGAGATCGTAACAGAGTACTTACGAGATAAAATAAATCTTTTGGAGAGATTGCTTAAACTACTCTTCTTCTTCCTCTTCTAAAGTGCTGCTGTGTGGTAGTCGACTCTTACCAGGTGGGACTGACAAGTAGTACTGGAAAAGTTCAAAGAAGGACAGCTCACTTTGTACTTTCGCGAAACAAGGGATG
Organism: Locusta migratoria; assembly: GCA_026315105.1. Classification (NCBI taxonomy): domain Eukaryota; kingdom Metazoa; phylum Arthropoda; class Insecta; order Orthoptera; family Acrididae; genus Locusta; species Locusta migratoria. The sequence goes on from CM048755.1 coordinate 689,267,064, forward strand.
GAGTACGATTGACACGATAAGCGAGTTTGGGTAGCAATCATTAAAACACAGGTGTTTTTCGTTGCGAGGATCATTTCGCGAAATTTCGACCTTTAACTCTCTCCTTCCAATGCAAAAAGGAAATGCCCAGGCTAAAATGCGTCGGCTAAAAAGACTGGCTCCAAGCAGGCCGAAAGCGACCCCATTTGGGGTCTAACAGCCATAAATGCTACACGGTATCATCACCATCTCTTTGTCCATCTCTTATTTCCGTCTCTCCGTCCATCTCTTCCGCCTATCTCTCCTGCATCTCCTCGTCCTGTCTCTGTTCATTTTATCTCCTCCCCTAGCTGCGAAATGTCTAATATGACTGTCAACTTCAGTGGTGATCAATGAAACACTATTAAAGTTTATTGCGAGGTACCCTTCGCCATGCACCATATGCTGACTTGAGGGTTATAAGAACACTCTCCATGAAAACTTTCATGCATAATCTAACCTTCCATTAACTACTAAAACTGTGTCAAAGTCTGTATAAGGTACCCTATAGTTTTCATGGTCAAGCGTTATGAATAACACTGTTGCTATGTGTCGAAGTCGCTAAGAAAAGTACCCTTGCCATCCACCAAACAATATTTTATGTAGACAGTGATGTTTCATCATGAGAGGAATAAAACTGTAAATTTGTATGAATTGCAAACACACCAAGGAGTAGCAGTGTTTCGTTTTCTTCCTACGGCTGCAGCTCCCAAACAGTAGTATTATAAATCTATATTAGAGAGTTTAGTTCTGTACGGAGCGGAAACCTGGACCGTTAAGTCGTAAGTCGACCACTGTACGTAACAAGAGCCTTGTGTTATCACTAAAATTAGCAAATCAGGTCCGTATGAACTACCGGTTACTCCCTGCTATATACCTTGTTCCCTGGCCCAAACTGAGAACTGACTCGTTTCAAATTACTTCAATAACAGGAAGTTAATACTACAGTGGTCAATATACACAGTAGCTCACACGTTATCACCCACAGACATTAATAAGCAAGCCACCACAACTAAAGCTATGTCAGAAAGGAGGCTACGCAAACATTTATGGCGCAACGGAATTTAGACATAACAAAAATTGCATCTGATCTTGTTCTCAGCACTTGTGAAGGACAATATTAAATAAAAGAGGGAAGGTGCTCTAAAACCACAATTTAAAGGCGACTTACGGACTATGCTGAACTTAAACTGGTTTATTCAGATAGAAAACAAGCAAAATGGGGAACCAATCTTGTTAATACAATAAAAATGCATCTCTTACATGGATTAATGCGGACGGTGCCCAGCCTAAATTATACATGATTTAACGCTATTGGGGGGAAGGATTCACAAACAACACTCATTCGCTCACACACACGCAATGCCACAGCGAAACTCACCAAAATCAGCGTGCTGAGACGAGGCGGATGCAGGCGCCGCTATCGTAGGCGAAATTCAGCATGTCGGAGGTAGCACAAAACACAATATACAAAATTACTTTGAAGCTGGCTCTGGTCTGTCGTGCCTGTTTTGAGAAGGTGCGCGTGTATAGCAAAGTTAAATTACATGTGAAGCGGACCGCGAACAAAACACGCTAATGGCGACCAGTGGCGTAGCTATGTCACCAAGGGCCCCGGGGCAAAAATGACATTGGGGCCCTCTTTACACTAATACTGTACAGATGCGAAACTACTTCATCATCAGCTCCTTACCGCCCACTGGAAGACGCAATAAGGCAAACCTAAATACAACCAAGTAAATTATTATGTGTCACGCAGCAGATAAAATGTAATCGTACTTTCTAATATAAGTGTGAAAGTTTGTTTGTTTGTTAAGCTTTCACGCAAAAATTACTAGCTGATTTGGATGAAATTTTGCAGAGGGATAGAGATAGAGTTAGATCTGGGTAGGGCATACAGATGAAAATGCACCATGGGATATTTTTCATCAGTGGTGACAGCAGGCGGACTTTTGTCAGTGCCGACAACTCACTCTCGCTAAACTACTGCGCTGTTAGCTTATTTCGTTGACAGCCCAGTCAAAGAAGGAAAATAGGGGAATAGGATGGTTTTATCAAAATTAAGTTTCCGGATTTTGTTTGAGGAAACACTTTGGATTGAGCCGTGCCCCTACCAGGCTTCTTGAAGTTTAAGTTAGTGTGTGGCCAGGTAAAAGTAATAAGTAAAATAACTAAGTCGATATCTTCGCTTATTACCTTGACAGTGGGGTAGAGGGCAGCGTCTTGATGCACAATTCACTACTGAAACAAAGCAATTATTACATGAAACTTCTGATCCGTGAATGTAATTAAACCTTTAAATGGCAGAATGCCGGCCGCGGTGGCCGAGGGGACTGAGGCGCTCCAGTCACGGTCTGCACGGCCACTACGGTTGGGGATTCGAAAACCCCGTCGGGCATGGATATTTGTGCCGTCCTTAGTATCAGTTCATAAGTAGTTTGTAAGTTTAGGGACTTATGACCCTGTAGTTAAGTCCCATAAGCTATACAAACATTTGAACATTTGAAATGGCAGAATAAACAAATAGTGTGCGGGTAGAAACGTACCTTAAAAGATTGCGTGAAGTGCTGAATTCTCACCATTACTTTAAAACACAGTGAAGTTGTTTGTATTTCACATAGAAAAAGTGAGTAGAATGCGGCGGAGGGTATAGTGTTAGTATGAACGTAAACTGAAGAGTTTTTGGCACGGGAAGGTGCCGTTCCCAGAAAAAAGCCACAGAATGCCGAATCCATTTCCCACTTTCCATTGCAAGGTATTGTGTAGAAAGGTATGTAGATTCTGTCCGGTATTCCTTTCAGTATTAACGCATTTGTGGAAAATAAACATGCCTGTTTGATGACGCAACGCATTTTGTAGAAAATGCGCACTCCCCAGGTCTGTCTGCGCAGTACGTCATCTGTCATTTATGAGTTGCACTGTGGAAGGGTCGGTATAACTTTGTAAAACGCCCTGAAATTCCCTTTTGCGACTTAATGGGGTAGGCAGAGTGGGGGCTCGCTTTCTCGCTATTTGTTTTGCAGGCGCACAAAGAACGGCAATGCCTGACCATTCCAGAGGTCTGCCCTTTCCCGCACCTTCTGCCCTCCAACCCCCCCCCCCCTCTCCACCCCTTCCTGTTGTCACCTGTCACATCCCCACAACAAATCATATGCCAAATATTGTTCTACTGTACTTAAATATGCTGTATACATTTAATATTTTGTTTTAGTCCATTCTGTTTAACAATAACAACAAAGGTATACTTGGGTTACCGAACCCCGGGGACCACTTACTTTTTTTTTCCATATTCTGCTTTAGTTTGCTTGAAGTAAGCTATGTAAGTACAAATAAGTAGAAAATATTTCAATTTAGTACCTTAGTTTATGTTTTTTGTGTCAGTTACATGTGACTCACATGGCGCCAGAGTAAAGTGTCAGGTGTGTCATTTGGTATGTCGCTAATAATTTTGGGTTGGTACTCCTGTAAGTCTTTCATTCCACAACATTATTTACGTACAGTTCCATTATTGTCTTTCTGCATTGTTACTACAGTCTTTATTTAGTGTTGTTTGCTCCGTAACACAGTGATATTGTAGCAGGAATAAGTGTCTCGTAGAAGTTATGTAAATGTACAAAGGCATGTACAGAAGCTTTTAGATGAAGTTATGGACGTAAGTGAAGAAGATGAAGATACTACTGAAATAGAAAAATAAGAGGAATGTGTTGATGCTGAGTACTGTTCATGGAGAGGAAGAAACTTAAGTTCAAACCAAGAGGGGCACAAAGAAAAAACCAGCAATGATAACTGACTATAATCATTCATTTATAGATCTCTCTCACCAAATGAAGTCCTATTTTGTCTAAGGCAGGGTGTGAAATGGTACAGGAAGTTTGCAATAAAACTGTTGACAGGGTCAGCACTGATAAATGCTCTTGTGATTTACCGATACTTCAGCAACATGATAATCTCAATCACAGAATTCAAAGAGGAAGTGACTTTGAGACTACTCCATACAGAAGATGCCGATGCACTTGAGAAATCTCTCACTGTAGCCACCGAGCTGCCTGCATATTGTGCTCTTGTGAATATGGGAGCAGCAAGTCGTAGGTGTACTGATGCTACGAAAAAGTGAAGAATGAATTTGGACGAGAGCAAGCAGTCAAGAAATGTAAACAAACTACATGGAAATGTAAGAAATTGTGACTCATATTTTTGTGAAGAGTGTTTCTTCATAAACCACAGTGCATGCAGATGTTAGAGATACAAAGTGGAGTTACCCAATTTTTTCAGTCTGTTTCACTGTTGTTACCCTTAGAGTTGGAGAATTTAATTAAAACTGTATGTGATATACAATCTACTGTATAAGTAATATGTAACACTAAATAATAAATTATAAAGAAAAGGAAACTCCAATATGACTGGGCCATGTGAATTATATATAATTGACTCTTGAGCTCTTGAAAACTGGAGACCACGAACATGATTCGTTACTGGGGCCATAACGTTCTGTAACACCAAGTCACAGCACGGGACTGTGAGCTACAACTGCACCATAGAGCTTTAAATAGAAAAATGTTCGCGAGTTGTATTTACTTAACGTGGCCCGAAGAGAAGACTTCCTGTGACTTGTATTTAACTCGCGTGGCAGTCAATGTGTTAAAACATTGTTTTCTAAAAGTTGGTCTGCACGGCCACTACGGTCGGGGGTTCGAATCCCCCCTCGGGCATGGATATTTGTCCCGTCCTTAGTGTAAGGTAGTAGATAAGTAGTTTGTAAGTTTAGGGACTGATGACCCCGAAGTTAAGTCCCATAAGCTTAACAAACATTTAAACATTTGAATTTTTCTAAAAGTTGGGAATTTCTCTATTTCTTGTAACACGAATACTATTAGTCCTTGAAAAAAATCCATAATTATTTTTCGCGCCTCACTGTGTATCGCGAACTTAATGAGTGGCGTTTTTCAAGTCGTGGGGATTTCTTTCGTTTCCTCACGCACCGAAGTCAGAATGAAAGAATACCCACTGGAGTAATACAATGCTTCAAACTGTTAGACTGCAGATGTTGGCAAAGATATGATTTCTGATCGGTAATTATCGGTAAGCGTTTACGTGACTGTAGTACCTTATATAATAATATGGGTACACAATTAAAAAGTAGTCAATTTTATTTTAACAATTATTTTACAATCTTTTACTGGTTTTGCTTTTTGCAACATCATCAATAAGGTCTGTTAAATCTAGACTTGATGCAGCCTTGTTTTCGGTTGCTATGAGTGCCAAAATGTCCGAGTCGAGCTTGAACCATACTGTACCTCAGATGCGTTTTGATAATTTTTAATTTGCTGAACGACCTTTCGGCTGCTGCAGAAGAATAAAACTAAATACTTCCGTAACCTCACATTCTAATTTATGCATATTTTGTTATAATTTACTTACATAATTGACGAACTGTCCATGTTGGGGTCAATTTCGGCAGGAGAAATTAAAAGTCGAAATTCCTTCATTCAACTAAAATATTATATACAGTATAACGTCTATTATCCGATGTAATTTGGGGACATGGATATACGGAATACCGTTTTATTCGGATATTCGAACCGTACACTTATATTTGCCAATAAGAAGTACTGCACAGTAAATGTATATATATATAGTATTTGGAGGAGCGCGATCCTTCACATTGCGCCGAGCGGCACGCCACAACACTTGGACGACGAGGCTGTTGCTGTGAGCAGCTCTGATGCTGCTGCTACTTTTGCCGACTGGAGTGTGCCGATTGTTGGACACATTGGCTGGCAGCTTCGCCTGTCAGCAGCGCCACATAGTGGCGTCTTGTGAACGCCCAATTAGGAGCACTGTTCCGCCAGCCGCCAGTCAGTGGCCCAGGGCGGCTACTGTGGGAAACTCGGTTTCAAATGTTCAAATGTTTGTATAGTCTATGGGACTTAACTACGGGGTCATCAGTCCCTAAACTTACAAACTACTTATCAACTACTTACGAACTAGGACGACACAAATATCCATGCCCGAGGGGGGATTCGAACCCCCGACCATAGTGGCCGTGCAGACCGTGACTGGAGCGCCTCAGTCTCCTCGGCCACCGCGGCCGGCTACTCGGTTTGAGGGGAAGGGAATATGATGGACGATAGGGTGTGAGGGGTAAAAAAAAATCAAATAAAAAAAAATCGACGCTCTACTTAAACTTTTTTCGATCGTCGCTCACGAAGGCTGAGGGGCCCCTGGAGCTCGGGGGCCCCGGGGCACTGCCCCGCCTAGCCCTATGATAGCTACGCCACTGATGGCGACACAAGGCTAAGTTACATGAACGCACTCCACTGAAGGTTAAGTGGTTGAAAAACGGATTCATTATACAAAATCACAGTGGATTCTTAAGCTACAGTCTGTTAGAAATCGATCTAGGTACTGGTTTTATATGAGAAGTGGCGTGAATTCAGGAGACTAGCTGCAAACCCATGAAAGTCGAATCTCGGACCCACGAGGTTCCGCGAACCGATAGACTTGAATAAATTCAGTTTCCGAAAAATAAAGAAAATTAACTACAGCATGCAACCGATAAAATGCTTAGAATTATATAAGGAAGCGAATGAAATACAGTTACACACGATAGGGGGCGATTACAGAGACGGATGAAGTCCAGTCACCAAACTCGTAAAATTTAAATAATTACGAAGTCGGAAAAATAAAATTAAGAATTACAGCATGCAACCCATAGAAATGTTTAGAATTACATAAGGAAGCTATTGAAGGAGGTTATACAAGGTTGAGAGAGGATTACTGACAAAGACAGAGTGCGTACTACCAGTCTGAGACGAAACAGCGAAATTAAAATAGGCGGGAGATAAGATCGCGAAATATTAGTGGAAATCAGAATGATACCCGCATAGTTACTTGCCTGATGGGCATGGAACAAACAAGAGTGGAAGCTGAAGGCTTTGTTCTATGAACCAACCACGTGGAACACATATCACTCAGCCGGCCGCGGTGGCCGAGGGGATTGAGGCGCTCCAGTCACGGTCCGCAAGGCCACTACGGTCGGGGGTTCGAATCCCCCCTCGGGCATGGATATTTGTGCCGTCCTTTGTTGTAAGTAGTTGTAAGTGAGTTACAACTGCACCATAGAGCTTTAAATAGAAAAATGTTCGCGAGTTGTATTTACTTAACGTGGCCCGAAGAGAAGACTTCCTGTGACTTATATTTAACTCGCGTGGCAGTCAATGTGTTAAAACATTGTTTTCTAAAAGTTGGTCTGCACGGCCACTACGGTCGGGGGATCGAATCCCCCCTCGGGCATGGATATTTGTGCCGTCCTTAGTGTAAGGTAGTAGATAAGTAGTATGTAAGTTTAGGGACTGATGACCCCGAAGTTAAGTCCCATAGACTCTACAAACATTTGAACATTTTGAACATATCACTCACGGAAAGAAAGGATGAGGAGATTTTTACATGCACTGTACAAAAATGAACCTATTAGAAATCAGGCCCCACAGAGCTAGAAAGTATTTACACAGAGTTCATACACCGCCACATGATCACAAAAGGTTTTAACACACAAAGCCGTTATCAAACTGCAACTAGAATGACACATACCGCGTTTATCTATTGGAAATCACTGAATTGAAAAACGAGAACACGTTTCCGCACACGATCGGAGAAAACATTCCAAAAAAATGATTCTAAGTTCACGAATCTAAGTTAAACGTGCTAGTCAATGAAACGCTACCATCTCCAGAAACAAGAGCAGAACCAACCTTACCTCACCAGACAACCAGCCAAGAAAATGGATCGCCGTGCGGCCACCCAGCCACGGGAAAACGCGAGAAGGCACCGGAAGCAAGAACATCCATGAAAACAGCGGTGGTGGGGGACCGAGAGACGCAACCAAAGGGTGTGGAAACCTCTTTGGTAGTATCAGCGGCTATCGATACTGAGCCAATGAGAACGATGCAAAGAGATCTGTCACTCCCCACATTCAAACAGCCATAGATTCACGCACACACTTAAAAGTAAAAAAACTGCACATTCTTACAGGGACAGTGGCGTTGCACAGGAGCTATACTTATACCACATTAATATAATAATAAATTATTAACATAACAAAATAAGAAAAACCTTGCAATATTAACTAATATTCTAACACATGAAATAAAAATGTTATTCCTCATGCCTTGAAAAGAGTGGGGTTCATGTTTTAACAAAATGATAATCTAACAACATTAAATAAATTATAACTTTACAGAAACTATACAAAAATATATGGAACATGACAGACGGTCGTCTTTCACTGTACAGTACAACTGCCACAAAGACTGTTTTGTTTTGTATAACTGAAAACGTGAATCTGTTCTTAGTTTCAGGAGCACAACGAAATATTTTATTCAGAGGACAGCAAGGAGAATGTAAAGATATAGGAGAGTTGAAAACGAAAAGAAATATCTGAGTATGAAGCCTGTTGTACCATGGAGAAGGGCTCTTATATGGATTGAGAAAAACAAAGTTACGTCCTATCCCAGTAAAAGGAAAAGGACTAAAAGAAATAGAATTCTTGGAAGGAAGAGGACCAGCATCAGACAGTATAAGATGTCCTGTTTTCTTTCCGTTCCTGAATCCCAGTAGATGGAGCTCCATAGTAAAATAGTGGTTCTTCTAACTGTGCATGTAAAGCATGTTCTCACACAATAACTATTTAGTCATGTGTACAATGTAGTTCGAAATTGTAGTTATGTAATTTAATCAACTTTATTTACAGTTTTTAGATAATATTTTTTTTATATCTTTTCAATTTGAAGTCGGCACATTCCTTATAAAGATATTAAAGTCTTGAGTGCCAAGTAAAAATAATGTACAGTTACATATTTAACTTAACATATTAAATTGAATCACATACATACATATTTAAATTCATTGTTTTAAATTTTTTTGTAAATTTTGGTGGCATTCGTAGTAGATTTTTTTATTTTCAATTTAAATTTGTGTCCAGTTTTAGAAATAGGATTTTAAAATTTTCTGTAAAATTAAAAATATATTAGTATTTGTAAACTCGTGTATAATTTCGTTATTTTCAATACGTACATTGTCAATGAGGAGTGGTGCAGAGGTACAATAAGACGGTCTGTGCCCTATGGCTGATGTCTTCGCAGTGCGGAGCAGCTTGTGACCAGACATAGCTTGGCTGTGACCAGACATAGCTTGGCTGTGACCAGGAAAAGCAGGAAATGCGCGCTCTCAGACAGACGGCAGTGCCCAGGCGGTAATGGACGAGCCGTGCGGATGTGAGTGAATAGGGGCCAGCGGTCGACGTCTTGTAAACACTGGCTGAAGGGGGCTAGGGTGAGGTCAATGCCTGGGGACTGAGCGGCTCGCCAGGCAAGCCCCGGACATGCCAGAACAGCTGCGACACAATAGGCGCTGATGGCTCACTGAAATAAATACGCTCCGTCTGCGCTCACTCTGCGTGGGATGAATGAGGCAGGACTTCCCCAGGAATGCGGGCATGTGCCACTCGACACGCTGTCTACTGTCTACTGTCAAGGGATTTAATCCGGAGACGGGAGACCGTTCGACAGTGAGAGCTGCGGATTACTATGGCCGACCCGGTACCTTCCTGGAGTTCGGCAAGCCTTTGCAAAACAACAATAGACAGCCCGGCGGCATCGCTTGTTTCATCGCTGATGTGGGTGATTATCTGCCTAGGGGCATAGCCCGGCAGCAGTGTAGCCTGGGCTAAAGGAGTACATCGCTCGCCTGTGACTGTTACCTGAAAAACCAAGGGCATTCTCGTGGTATCAAGAAAATTATCGTGAGTGTACAATGATAGCAAACTGAGTGGGCAAGCTATCTAGACAGTGATCTTGACACAAATCCTTGTGCTTAGTGGACTCCTCTCATATATCTAGGCAGTATACACCCCCTCCTCATGGAACACTTCAAGATTTCATTTGTTTTATGTAACAAAATTTTTTATATGTGTTTAATTTTTTTCTTTTCAGGTTTTAGTATAAGAAGTCGTAATGCTCACTTGTACAATTATGTAAAACTATAAATTTTATGTCCTGTTTTCTAGTTTCCATTAATTACTTTGAAATATTATTATTGTTTTATACTTTTAACATTATGTAAAGCAAAATTTGTTATCTCATGTTTTCTAGTTACTGTTAAGCACTACAACTTACTATTTCTATTTTTATTTTGGTCAGGATTATGTTATAATTTATTTTTGATTTAACTTGACTTATTTTAAAGTAATAATTCATAGCAAAACACTTTTTGGAAAATACGATATGTGAGGATAGGAGTTTCTTTTCCTTTTTATGAATGAATGGTAGGATTGTATAAATCTGAATGTGTAGACTAGGGCCATAGCATTTTTGGTAAATTCCTAATTCAAAAAATTAAATTATGAAAATGTAATCTTGATGTTTTTAAAAAAATGTGCTTTGATTGTTTAGGCCTGAATGGCCAGAGACTTTAATAAATTAAATTCATCCTTCATGATAGGTGGAATAAGTGTGGGCTTAAGTTTAGTATGGTTTCAGTTAGGTACTCTAATTGTTTAGTTAAAACTTGAATAGGATGATTTATCTGCAGGCTTAATAACTGGCTATATCAATATATTTACATATATGTTCTATTTGCTACATATTTGTCAAAATGTCTCCAGTTCTGTTGTCTTATCACCACTTTAAATAAGACACTCCAGTTCCGAAATGTTTACGGATTGGGAATGTTGAAAGGTGGTGGTCATTCTTGACTTTCAATTTTCTTTTTCTCGCTTCATGTGTCTTATTTAAATTGCTTATATTTGATTTTCGTTGCATGAAATTAATTTATTTTTACATGTTACCTGACTTCTACATCTACATCTACATGGGGATACTCTGCAAATCACATTTAAGTGCCTGGCAGAGGGTTCATCGAACCACAATTATACTATTTATCTGCCGTTCCATTCTCGAATAACGCGTGGGAAGAATGAACACCTGAATCTCTCTGTTCGAGCTCTGATTTCTCGTATTTTATTCTAATGATCATTTCTACCTATGTAAGTGGGAGTCAACAATATTTTTTCGCATTCGGAGGAGAATGTTGGCGATTGGAGTTTCGCAAGTAACCCACGCCTCAGCGATAAGCGCTGTTGTTGTAATGATTCCCATCCCAGATCCTGTATCATTTCCGTAACGCTGTCTCCCCTGTATCGTGACAATACGAAACGAGCTGCCCTTCTTTGGACTTTTTCGATGTCCTCCGTCAAACCCACCTGATAAGGATCCCACACTGGGCTGCAATACTCCAAAAATGGACGAACAAGCGTAGTGTATGCAGTTTCTTTTGTAGTTCTGTTGCATGTTTTAAGGGTTCTGCCAATAAAACGCAGTCTCTGGTTCGCCTTTACCACGATATTATCTACGTGTTCTTTCCAATTTAAGTCTGAAGTAATAGTAAGTCCTATGTATTTTGTGGAGTTTACGGCCTTCACATTTGATTGATTTATCCTGTAAAGAAAGTTTAACGGATTTCTTTTCGTACTCGTGTGGATGACTTCACACATCTCATTATTTAGAGTGAATTGCCAATTTTTACACCATACTGATATCTTATTCAGATCGTTCTGCAGTTGGTTTTGATCTTCAGATGATTTTACTAGACGGTAAATGACGTCGTCGTCTGCAAACAACCTAAGAGAGCCCCTTAGATTTTCCCCTAAATCGTTTATGTAAACAAGGAACAGCAGAGGACCAATAACACTACCCTGTGGAACACCCGATATCACCTCTGTTTTAGTCGATGCCTTACCATCGATCACTACGAACTGTGTCCTCTGACAAGAAATCCCCAATCCAGTTGCAAATTTGGGGCGGTATACCATAACCACGCAATTTCATTAAAAGCCACTTGTGAGATACGGTGTCAAAAGCCTTCTGGAAATCAAGAAATACGGAATCGATTTGCGAACCTTTGTCGCTAGCACCCAACAATTCGTGTGAATAAAGAGCTAGTTTCGCATGAACGATATTTTCTAAATCCGTGTTGACCTTGGGTCAATAGATCGTTCTGTTCGAGATAATTCATAATATTTGAATACAGGATATGTTCCAAAACCCTGCTGCAAATTCTGCTATGGGTTGGGAGAATTGCATTAGGATTCAGGTGTATTGGTTTATTTAGTTATTCTTTTTGATGTAGTGCTTCCGATTTCAAATTATTTCCTTACTGTCAAGTCAGTGTTGTAGAGCAGCGTGGGTCAGGGCTCTTGGGCGGTCAGCTAGATCACAGGAATCCGGTGTGGTGCCAGCTCCTTTTAGGGTTTAGTAGAAATCTGGCCGCCCGAGAGGGGGGGGTCCCTATACTGCATTGGGGTGGGCGAGCCAGTTTGGCATGGCGCGTTAGCTGTTTAGAGCGACCGGCGCCTGTCTGGCGCCACAGTGTTTCTTTGGCTGTGTGAGCAGGAGAGGAAAAATAAGGCTGATGGTTTCCGGATGCCCTGCTTTCTTTTCAAATCTTCAAATGTTTGTATAGTTTATGGGACTTAATTACGGGGTCATCAGTCCCTAAACTTACAAACTACTTATGAACTACTTACGAACTAGGACGGCACAAATATCCATGCCCGAGGGGGGATTCGAACCCCCGACCGTAGTGGCCGTGCAGACCGTGACTGGAGCGCCTCAGTCCCCTCGGCCACCGTGGCCGGCCATGCTTTCTTTCCGTCCCTAAACTGTCAGTAGCAGGTAGCATAGTTTACGTTTTAATAAATAGCTGCATGCTTCAAGTTCGTGTCTCTGCGAAGTGAAATATGTCTGGCACGGAAAGACAGTGTCGCCAGCAGTAATAAAAATAGGCGCCAAGATGCCGACATTGCCATACGTATGTTGTGTATGATAGTTTAGCTGTTCCCTAATTGTTTTGAGCAGTGTATCTTGTGAGGATAATCTCAGTAGGGTTTTAGCTGTGTGTGTGTGTGTGTGTGTGTGTGTGTGTGTGTGTGTGTGTGTGTGACACCAATAAGACGTGTCATAAGCATTCCATTTTTGTGTCACTGGGATAGCCACTGTGTATGCTAAGCACAAACGGTGATTTTATCGCGTCTTTCTTAGTGAAAGTCATAGATGTTTCATTGTTGACGTAGACACCTGGTACAGGATACAATGCCATCACAAGGTTTTGTAACATTGCAGATGCGTTCACAAACATTGCGAAATGACAATGAATGTAGGCATATTCCATTATCTATTGAATATGTAAGGGGGGGGAACGTTGTGATTATCACACACATGCCAACCATATCTAACGGCTCCTGTATACCTCTAACGAAATTATGTAATAGGTACCGACTGGTCGTAACTTACATTATGAAACAAATATTACAACTCCAAGAAGGTTCTTGATATCAACTCTCAATCCTTCCTCAATTGCAGTTAAGCAACAGCTTTTCAAAGACAATACGTCGGACAATGTCAATTATAGCGCAGCAGCCTCTGGGTCTATACATAAATACGAAACCATCTGCACAGGAACAGCACGATGTCCACATATCAGTTAGGATCCCTGCGCACGCTCGTTACTCGAGTCCAGTATATATCTGTATGTAATAGCACCAAATAATCTAGGAAAGCGATCGGGCAGGAATACACATGTTCGCCCCTATACCGTCACAATGCATAATCATACGCCACACCTTCGAGTGTAGCAACCACGTTAGGAACGTTCCTTCCCTTTGTGTCCAGTCTTCCTCTGCCACTACCACCACAGGATCCCTTTGGCCAAACTCGTCGGCTCTCCTCCGGTGCAGCACCACTGGAACTGCCGCAACCTCGGCCGCACGTTAGTCGTAGCCACATACCAACACCACCGCTACATCGGTGTCCACCGTCCGACTCCACGTGCTATCGCTGTCCGTGCGCTCGCCAGAGACCTCGTTCCCACTCCACCAGTGAGGTTACCTCTGGTTTACAATTGGCACTGCCAACCGCTAGCGTATCGATAATTTTCGGAGATGTGCCGATTACGGCACAATACATAAGCTGTATCAGTTTATTGTAGGTCACAAGCATATTGTTACTTCACTACCGAATTGTCCGCCTCCGTAGTCTAGTGGACAGCGTGATGGGTTAGCACGCAGGGGGCCCGGGTTTGATTCCCGGTCGGGTTGTAAATTTTCTCCACCCGGGGACTGGGTGTTGTGTCGTCCTCATCATCATTCCATCATCATTGACATGCAAGTCGCCGAAGTGGCGTCAGATAAAGAGACTTGCACCAGGCAGGCTGAACACGACCCCAGTTTGGGTCTAACGGTCATTAATGCCACACGATCATCATCATCACTACCGAATTCAGTGGCACCACTTAGGAAAGTAAGTACACATGTGCGCCGTCAGGATTTTTTCCAAGAGGGTGCATCTCGACCTGCAATACCATAGGGTCACTAGATATTGATATCTTGAAGAGGGGGGGGCGTAATCGGATAGACCGTGAGAAGAGGTATTTTTGTTTCGCAGGAAAATGTACTGTTTAGTGGTGGCGAATCATGGTTATTCGCCAAGATTTGTGTGTATATTTTGGATCACTGCTACCAAGCTAGCTGTTAGTAATATTTAAAAAGCTTCGACAAAGCTCAACAATGTTCAAAATGTTGATGTAAAAAAATTGAAAGGTTGATGAAAAGTTAGCTTGTGGTACAAATTAAAATGTTATATTATTAAGGCTGCAGACAAACCCAACTAAACTAAAGCTATCTTTAGAGTAACGCATATTTTCTTCTCGAATATGTAACAACTATTTAAGAGTTTTCTTGGTGTTACTAGCACCTGTGAAGCTTGTACCAGGAGAAGAATACGGTATTAAGGCATCTTGCTTAGTGCTGACAAATTATTGAAATTTTCCGTATCCGATTATCTTAATTTAAACGACAGACAAAAGTAATTAGATATACAAGTGCAGTATAAAAACGTTTATGTCCAAATGACAAACTTTATCGTGATTATTCTAATGAATGCAAACTTAATGTTTCAACACAGGGAGCTAAGGTTTGCAGTGACAGGTTTCAAGTTCAACAACGTTTACAGATTTCCGTTGGCGCTTACCCATTGTGGGGGCCAGCCATCCTGATCTTCGTTTTCCGTGGTTTCGCCGTTCAGTTAAACTCTGGGATGGTTCCCTGTAAAAGGCAACTGATGCTTCCTTTCTCCTTGTACCACTGAGATTAAGAACGCGTGAATCTAGGGGCAAAGTACCGGAAACCAGTAGAATGAAACAGCTATTTGAACTATGGCGTCTAATGCACTTTTTGTCAACTTCTAAGATAGTTGTCAGCGAAAACGCCGCCGCGTTCTCGTTAAATGCGCTCGATTGGAATTACACTCCATTTACACCAGTGAAGACAATGGTCTATAGTAGGCAACTTGTGTAATATTAGTCCTGATTAAGGTAAATGAGTAAAGTGCCGTTATTAGAGGAAAGTTGCCTATTATGTAATAGTTCCCGTATATGAGACACCCCAACTGTGCTCTTGGTAGGTGCTG
Source organism: Locusta migratoria (assembly GCA_026315105.1). Lineage (NCBI taxonomy): Eukaryota > Metazoa > Arthropoda > Insecta > Orthoptera > Acrididae > Locusta > Locusta migratoria. Next base: position 689,282,600 of record CM048755.1, read on the forward strand.
CTCTCTGGTGGACGGTTTCTTAAACACGTCTATTGCGTGCCAGACGGCGACACAGCGAGTAGGACGCCATTGTTGAGCCGTACAGCGTGCGTAGAGGTTGATACAAAATTTTTAGTGTTTGGAAATTTTGTGACATCGGTGTTAAGACATAATTTCAGCTTAAAGGTGAGTGGATATTACTGCACTCTTTTATTGTTATTTGTGATATTACCTATAATTATTAACAATTGCACTTTCCAACGAACATTGTTAGGATGTGCGTGATTCTTTGTGCAAGATGGCGAAATTCCTAATATGCGGTAGTATGGTGTTCCAAATATGGGACAGTGTCGCATATTACAATACCTATCGCATATTGGGGGTACTCTTTCTCTTATGCCTTGTTAAATGTAATTTAATCAATACTATAACAATATTTTATCATTTATTGTAGTAAAATAATGGCAACTTCGTTTATTTTAATTCGATTAAATTATCAAACAGGGATTACTTTCACTAGTTTTATGATCAGAAATTGGACCTTTCTTCCAGGGCAGTATTTTGTTCAGACGTTTATCAGTATTACTCCAAATTTTAAGTACTCCACGAACAGTACTTATAAGAAATAATCTAACAAATGAAATCATAGAAGTCCTTTAAGAAATGTGTGTTTACTGTATTTATTCTTTGTAGATGGCCCCAAAAAGGAAAACGTGGGATAAAGACGCCATGATTCGAGCCATTTCATGTGTGAGAAATGGTGAGATGGGGTACTTAAAAGCCTCAAAACTTTTTGCTGTACCAAAATGTAGTTTGGAAAGGTATGTGAAGGATGAAACTCACACCCGAGGAGCTGGTTGGTGTTAGCCTTGGCAGAAGGCCAGTTCTCTCATCTCAATTGGAAGATGAACTAGTGAAATACTGCCTTGCACTGGAGGAGCGATTTTATGCTCTTAAATGTAAGGACATACGAAGCATGGCCTTCCAGTTAGCTGTCAAGAATAGGCTGAAAAATCCCTTCAATTCAGAAAAGGCTTCAGCAGGAAACAAATGGTTCCGAGCTGCCGGCCGCGGTGGCCGAGGTGACTGAGGCGCTCCAGTCACGGTCAGCACGGCCACTACGGTCGGGGGTTCGAATCCCCCCTCGGGCATGGATATTTGTGCCGTCCTAGTTCGTAAGTAGTTCATAAGTAGTTTGTAAGTTTAGGGACTGATGACCCCGTAGTTAAGTCCCATAAGATTTACAAACATTGGAACATTGGTTCCGAGCTTTCCTTAAGAGACATCCCATTTTATCAATGAGAACTCCTCAGGGTCTTTAGCAGCAGGAGTGAAAGCTTTTACTCCAAAAAATATGGGAAGATGTTTTGATATTTACGAATCTGTGCTCTGTAAAGTCAACCATAACCCACATCGAGTCTTCAGTGTTGACAAAACTGGGGTGACGTCTGTGCAGCACAAACACAGCAAGGTTATTGCTATGAAAGGGAAGAGACAAGTTGCTGCCTTGACTTCAGCAGAAAGAGGAAATCTCATTACAATTGTGACGTGTATGAACGCTGATGGCAGTTATGTTCCACCACTAATCATCTTACCACGGAAGAATATGAGCAGGAATTTATGGAAGGTGCACCTGCAGGATCAGTATCAACTTGTCATCCAAGTGGCTGGATACAAACTCATTTTACTTAGTGGTTTGATCATTTTGTGAGCCATGTAAAGCCATCTTCAAATGACCCTGTCATTTTGATTCTCGATGGGCACTATTCCCATACAAAGAATCTCGATGTCTTAGATAAAGCACGTGAAAACAATGTTCATATTGTATGTTTGCCACCTCACTCAACGCATAAAATGCAGCCACTTGACGTCGGATTTATGGGGCGTTTGAAAACCTATCCCAAGAGATCGAAGCGTGGCTGGCAAGTAACCCAGGTCGTGTTATCACCCCATTATTAATAACCAGATTATTTGGGGTAGCTTAGAGCAGCAACAATGGAACCATCTGTGAATGCCTTCAGAAAAACAGGTCTCATCCCATGCAAACAAACATCTTTAGGGAACATGAATTTTCAGTTCACCGCCATGCTGACGCTCTTCAAGGAATAGATGCCGACAACGAAAGTGAAACTGCTGATAGTGATGTTGGTCAAAATGTCAGCCCTGCAGACATCAGACCTCTTCCAGAATTCGAAAAACATGGAGATAGTCAAACAGGTCAAAAATCGCGTTCGTGGACTGCTGCGCTGCTAACTTCAACTCCTTGCGTGAAACGTTTACAAGAAGCTAAACAGCAGATATCAGAGGCTGAAGCGAAGAAAGCAGCCAGAAAGTTATTTGGGAATAGGTCTAAGGGTGAAAAATCTTCAAATCAGAGACAAACTAGAAGAATCGTCTAGTGACTCGTCATCCGTTGTGCATCTTGATGACAGAGGAGATTCGGACAGCAGAGATGACGCAGAGTGTTCTGTACTGGCCGCTTTTCTGATGACAAACACGGGGAAATACGGGCACAGTGTACGAAATGTTATCGCTGGGCTCACGAAGATTGCGGAGTCACAGAAGACAATTTTGTTTGCCCCGGATGTCGTGAATATAAACGTAAGTAGTGTGAAATGAGTGCAGGAGAACGAAATGGATGAAGATTTGTGTATTCATATGTAATTCTTCTGTAATACAAAAATTAAAACATTACTACTGTCTCATTAGGAAACCTCGATCTCATTTCTACGGAACGAATTACTCTGAAAGATTTGACAATTACTAAAAAAATGTTCAAATGTTTGTTAAGCTTATGGGACTTAAATACGGTGTCATCAGTCCCTATACTTACAAACTACTTATGAACTACTTACGAACAAGGACGGCACAAATATCCATGCCCGAGGGGGGGATTCGAACCCCCGACCGTAGTGGCCGTGCAGACCGTGACAATTACTCTGAAAAATTATCATTGCAAATATGATTGTATGATAAAATTAAATAACGCAAGATATTACCATGATAATATATTTCACTTTTAGGTCTTTAAAATGGGTTTAAAAAAGTGTGTCTCTTTATGATTTATGGTTACACCATTTGACTTTCTTCTAATGAAGCTAAATTTGGGAAATTGTTACCCCTATTACTCGTGTACCATCACTGTTGGTTTATTTCCCCGTGCTATTTTTGTAGGTTTATTTTGGTTACATTTCAGGCAACTTGTCCTAAGCCTTTAGAGGAATCTTCCCCTGAACCAACCAATTGTTTTCTTTTATTGCAGGATAATATTTACCACTTAGTTCCTTGTGAGCTACTATTATGAATATTTTAGCGGGGGCTTTAAAGAAACCTTGCAGTAGTGTTTCAGGCTAGGTTTTGTGAAATACTAGTGCTGTGTGCCATTACGTTTTTGGTTTGACTAAATGCGGCGGCTAATTTATCTTTTCTGTAAAGTGACAGTGCGAACATTCAATTTAATAACTTAACGATGAAGAAGGTTTACGTCTAAACTCATAGTGACAATCCAGAATGAAACTTTCACTCTGCAGCGGAGTGTGCGCTGATATGAAACTTCCGGGAAGATTAAAATTGTGTGCCGGAACCGGGACTCGAACCTGGGACCTTTGCCTTTCGCGGGCAAGCGCTCTACCACTGAGCTACCCCGACACGACTCACGATGCCGCCTCACAACTCTACTTCCGCCAGTACCTCGCCTCGTTTCATATCAGCGCACACTCCGCTGCAGAGTGAAAGTTTCATTCTGGAAACATCCCTTAGGCTGTGGCTAAGCCATGTCTCCACCATATCCTTTCTTCCAGGAGTGCTAGTCTTGCAAGTTTCGCAAGAGAGCTCCTGTGAAGTTTGGAAAGTAGGAGGCGAGGTACTGGCGGAAGGAAAGTTGTGAGGCGGCATCGTGAGTCGTGTCGGGGTAGCTCAGTGGTAGAGCGCTTGCCCGCGAAAGGCAAAGGTCCCAGGTTCGAGTCCCGGTTCCGGCACACAATTTTAATGTGCCATGAAGTTTCATAGTGACATTCATGGATAATCTGGTTACTTATCCTGGTCAGTTGAGCAGTTCTTTATGGAAGGTATTGTATTCTCGGGAGCATATTCTTGTATGTGGGTTTTAGTTGCGTATTTTGACTAGTTTCTAGTTTTACAGTTAGTGCAAATTTTGTTTAGGAGTAAACTGTATAGCAAATTCATGGTAAGGAACAGCTAGTTTCAAATTAACACCAAAGTAAATTTGCAAATACCTTTTATTTACATAAAATTTCTGGTTGTAAAATTACTGTAAACAGCCATTATAGCAGGATACGAGCATACATTAGTTAACTGCTTTGTCTCATGCATTGTAAAACCTTGTCTTCATGCTGTTAAAATTTATGGTAGAGACCTGTATTCACCAAGCTTTAATCTCTTGTCAGACTGCTAAAATTTTAAAAGGCATTCGCAATTATTTTTTCTGTTTCTTCGGATCCCGGAGGATAGTTTCTTTTTAGTGTTCCTCGAACGGCTGCAGGCAGGCGCAGGAAGTGGCGACCAGCAGCGTGAGGGAGACGTTTCCGCTGGGCAGCGCGCGCACGCCCACGTAGGTGTGCGGGAACTCCGGGAAGGAGGCCCAGGGCGCCATCGTGAGGCTCACCACGCTGCTGACCGGCGTGCACTTCTCTGGAGGCGAGCACGCCGCCTCGCGCTCGTCGCACCGCACGTACACCAGCGAGCTGGGCTCGAAGGCAGGGCCCAGCTCCTGTAAACGAAGCACAGTTCAGTTCGCCAGTTGGTTAACAACTAGCTATTTAACAAGCTGTTACTGCTAACAAGCTATTCCACCTTCTGATTTAAGCTTCCCTCTGTTTTTCGTGGGACATCATACTGGCTAGAAAAATGGACAAGACGTTTCGTGTTTTAACAAGGAAACCTACCGAAGTTATGACATTTGGATACGTTATAATACAGGAAAGAGTATGGGATACTTAGCCGCGGAAAGATATTTAAGGGGTTAAACTGGCCCTCCAAAAGTGGGTCTCTAATACAAAAATCGCGATAACAGATTAGTGAAGCCATGAGTTTTGGTATTTATTTTGATACAAGACGAACATCGGCCTAGGTATTTTGCAGGGGGGGGGGGGGGAGTGAATTATGGGGGCAACTATCCTTAATGTGACAATTTGTGCCCAAAAAATTGTTTTCATTTAATCTAAGAATCTATCAAAACTTTTAAAGGATAGAGAATTAAGTGATTTGTTTTCTTATGTATCAATATGGGGAGTTAAAACTCAATGCTGCGTTCGACACTGCCCATTGAAGCACCTAGTTTATCTATACTTTTAGATTCGTTCATCTGTTCAATATATTGGTATTTAACTCTTTGAACCTTTATCTGAAATCAGATTCTCAAAATTCAATATGGTTGCTCCAGCATAGCTGACGGAAACTAAGAAACTTTAATAGACTCATTTGATATGCGACTTTAAAAATACCGTACAATTAACTTTTTAAATTGTTAATACAAGTGAAAACTACTGTTCATTGGTTTTAACCGCCGGTGGTAGCGTTGTCCGTGATATAGCGCGTGAGGACGCATTTTTCGAGTAGGATTCAGCGTCTTAATACCAAATATATATTTAAGTTAACAATTCAAATAAAGATTCACAAGGTGTTTCATGGGCAGTATCTAACGAGCGCGGCAATATAAGAGTTCTCACCACCACCCCCTTCATGTGTCAGTACGTACCTGCGTCACAGACGTCTCTGAACAGACACCCAAATTTATTGGTTGAGGGACTGCTTGTTGTGCCCTGTCTTGTTCTCTCTCTTGCTCTTCTTCGTGTTCTTTCTCCACAGTTGGACTTATCCGGTCTTCTACATCCATCACAACTTGTGCGCCTTCATAGATACTGAAAGAAAGCGGTATTCTCGAATGTATAAACAGACCCAGTATTTTACCTGGGTCTAAACACGTTTCTCAGTAACAACGACACGCACTATTGTCAGTAATTTTGACCGGGAGTCAAAGCCTAGAACTACTACACTAGACCCTTGGATGAGAACATCAGCACCCTCTGCGTTATACACTTAGTGAGCATGCACTTCGGAAACAGAGGCGGGTACTCAACTGGCTGTGGAACTATCTGCGAACGAAGTACATATGAACGTCTTGTCAATTGTCTTGATACGTGGAATCTGTCCACTCGTGTGTCAGATTTGCTACGAAGAAACTGCAACAAGTTCGCCACGCGATCCCATTTGCGATTAAGATTGACGACTGGAGCACATTGACTACGAATTAATATTGCCACGTGCTCTGAAAAGAGTTCCTAGCCTAATACCCTAACGATAGATCAGGTTATGAAATTAAGTTCGCTGAAAGTTACCGGCAAAACGTCTCAAAGTAACTTAATACCACCGTGATTTAAACTCACGGTGTAAGTGACTTCCGAAAACTTCACAATACCCATCAGTCATCGGCACCGAAGGTTTCAGAATTTAAGTTCCTGAAAGTTAAGAAATTTATCAAAATGACCACATTATTGTCTGACCGTATGTTTTTAGATTATCAATGTGAAACTTATCAGGCAGTCAACTATGCCACTGCTAATCTCAGAACCTTTTTTTAAAAAGGTCCAAATGTTTTGAAATCTAAGGGCGTAACTACGTTTGCCAGTCCCTAGGCTTACTAGCTACTTCAACTGAAAGTTAACGTCAAACGGGCGTGCGCACCGCAGCAGGGTGCCTTAGTGCGCACGGCTATTCTGCCGCTGCCCTACTTCGAGTGAATTTGAAAATTCACTTTACTGGAAAAATTTTCCTACAGTTACTGCGTAGGTTATTGTATGCTGACCTGCCGTTTTCAGATACGCACGATTTAAACGGTCTGCACACAGTGTGCAGAATCCTGATGCAACGCACACCGCTCTTATTCCAAGCGGGCGTGCCTATAGTTAGCTGGCATCTTTAGAATCATGCCATTGATATCTGGAGGAAGTGTCACCTGCGAGAGCAATTGTATACCGTTACCGCAAAAAGAAGCTAGGGAACATACGGAAGGACTATTTTTGATAACATACTTTAGAAGTGGCGGTATTTTCTCAGCATACTGCTTTAAGCTGAACAGCCATTCGCCATGTGAGTGGCGATATCAAGTCGTGGGGTAGCGTTCATTTAAGTGGCTGTAGTTACCTCGTAATGTTACGAGTTCTACATTTGAGATATGGGGGTGGGGGGGGGAGGACTTTCTCCCAGAATTGTGGGTGTTAGAAACTGAACAGTGCTGGTTGCAGTTTGCCTGCGGCTAGCATTAGGCAACCCAAAATTTTGTAGCAATGAAATTGTGCCTCACGTAGTTTTAGTGACAATTTTAAGTAAATATATTTGATAAAAAGTGAGAAGGGCACACTGTAGTGCAGTAATTTTTTACCAATCGTTTGTTATGTCTTAACCGATGAGTGCTGGCCGACCACTGTCGCGCAAGCCGTTTCGCCCACATTAAAAATTAAGTTTTCAGAGGCGTGGAGTGCTTTATTTTCCACCCACGTATATTTGCCAGCTCCTTAAGACAGGTCTGCCGATATTGGACATTTATTGGTCCTGGAAGAGCGGATTTACTGATCAACTTCCGACCTGCTTGCCTACCTCAGTCGGGCACCACCAGTGAATGTGTCTTAGTAGTTTCAGTGTCGTTGCCGATAGCCTTCCTTTTGCTATTTTCATGAGCTACTCATGTTCTCTGCACTGTATATCATGGATGCGATTACGAAAGGGAAGCTGTATTAAGGAGGGCCGTCGCTGTAATATTAATGAAGTTCTACAAGCCTTGCCTCAGCTCCGCGTTTTTTTTGTGGTTTTAGGGCGCACAACTTCGATGGTCATTAGCGCCCAGCCAAGAACATAGATTCGCTATGATCTAAAAAAATGTAGACTGTCAGAACATCAACAAGAGGCTAAAAACGAAAGATAAAAGACAATTAAAAGAGTTAAATATCCTTGAATAAGTTGGCCAAGTTGATAAAACGCAAAACTCGAGCAGCTGCTCGTGTGTCATCAGCTAAAATTTCCTCCAGAGTAGACGGAAAGTGAAGGGCTACACGGAGATGATTAAAATTAACACAAGTCAGTAAAACATGTCGCACTGTCAGCAGTTCACCGCAGGAGCATAGCGGTGCAGGTTCGGCGGATAGCAAGTGACGGTGGCTGAAACGGCAATGACCGATCCGCAACCGAGCCAGGATGACCTCCTCCCGCCGAGAGGGGCGTGAGGAGGTCCTCCAAGCGGTCGGGATCGGTTTTACAGTTCGCAATTTGTTGTTGGACATTGAAAACCACGCACTGTGCCATTGCGACACGATACTCCGGCGGAGAGCCCGTTGAACATCGTCAGATGGGACGCAAAAGGTAGCCACGCGAGGTAAAAGAGCTGCGGCCTTGGCCGCTATGTCGGCCGTCTCATGCCCGGGCACACCTACGTGGCCAGGGACCCACAGGAAAGAAACGTGACAGCTGTCATCTGCTAGCAACTGGAGGGAGCGTTGGATCCGATACACGAGAGGATGGTGCGACAAAGGGTCCTTAAGACTCTGCAGGGCACTAAGGGAGTCCGAACAGATGGCATAGAAAGGTTGGCGGTGGCGGCAGGTGTACAAAACGGCCTGGTGGAGGGCAAAAAGCTCAGCCGTGAAGTTAGAGCACCGGTCAGGGAGCTTGTATTGGAAACGGTTGTCCTCGACGACGAAGGCAGATCCGACACCAGCAGTGCTCTTGGAACCATCAGTGTAAATAAATATGGCGCTATCGAACCGCGAACGGAGTTCGACAAGCCTCGAGCGGTATACCAAATCCGGAGTGCTCTCCTTGGGGTGCGAACTAAGTTCGAGGTGAGTGTGAACCGGGGCCTTATGCCACGGTGGCAATGGGCTTTCGCTCAACCGAAAGGTGGAAGGAAGTGTAAAATCGAGCAGCTGTAGTAGGCGGCGAAACCGAACTCCAGGTGGAAGCAAGGCAATCGCAGATAACTGATATTGGCGATTGAGTGAGTCGTCAAAAAATAATCTGTTAGATGGATGGTTGGGCATCGACCGCAGGCGGCATGCGTACCGAGACAAAAGTATGTCACGTCGAGTGGTCAAGGGTAATACAGCAGCCTCGGCATACAGACTTTCAACAGGGCTGGTATAAAATGCACCGGTCGCCAGACGTAATCCCCGATGGTGGATAGAGTTGAGACGGCGGAGAATCGACGGCCGTGCAGACGAGTATACAAGGCTTCCGTAGTCGAGTTTCGACTGAACAATGGCCTGGTAAAGGTGAAGCAGGACGGAACGATCCGCTCCCCATGACGTGCCACTGAGGACACGAAGAACGTTAAGGGATCGGGCAGCCAGGTAGGACACGTGCGTGGACCAGCAAAGTTTACGATCCAACATGAGTCCCAAGAATTTCGTAGTCTGCACGAAAGGGATAGCAACAGGGCCGAGATGTAGAGAGGGTGGAAGAAATTCCTTGTATCTCCAGAAGTTTATACACACAGTTTTCTCAGTGGAGAATCGGAAGCCGTTTGCGATGCTCCAGGAATATAGACGGTCAAGACAGCGTTGAAGAGAACGCTCCAAGAGGCACGTCCGCTGGGCGCTACAATAAATTGCGAAATCGTCAACAAAAAGAGATCCGGAAACGTCGGCTGAATGGCAATCTACGATCGGATTGATTGCAATGGCAAAGAGAGCCACACTCAAGACGGAGCCCTGTGGTACCCCATTCTCCTGGCAAAAGGTATCTGAAAATAGAGCCCACCCGTACCCGGAACTTGCGATCCGCCAAAAACTCTTGAATAAATAGAGGAAGGCGGCCCCGAAGGCCCCATCTGTGCAATGTGCGGAGAATGCCCGCTCTCCAACAGGTATCGTATGCCTTCTCCAAGTCGAAGAACACTGCTACTGTTTGACGCTTCCTTAGAAAGTTGTTCATAATGAAGGTCGACAACGTAACGAGGTGATCAGCAGCAGAGCGATGTCGACGAAAACCGCATTGGATATTAGGAGGCGGCGAGTTTCGAGGAGCCAGACCAACCGAGCATTAACCATGCGTTCCATCACCTTACAGACACAGCTCGTCAGAGAAATAGGACGATAGCTGGAAGGAAGATGTTTGTCCTTCCCTGGTTTGGGGATGGGGACAACAATGGCTTCACGCCAACTTGTGGGAACATGACCTTCAGTCCATATGCGATTGTAGGTATTGAGAAGAAAGCACTTGCCCGCAGGAGAGAGGTTCTTCAGCATTTCAATGTGAATGGAATCGGGCCCGGGAGCAGAAGATCGGGACAGGGCGAGAGCACGGTCTAGCTCCTGCATGGTGAAGGCGACGTTATAATTTTCACGATTAGAAGAGTGGAAAGAAGGCGGCCGGGCCTCCTCTACCTGTTTGCGAGGGAGAAAGGCAGGGTGGTAATGGGCAGAGCTCGAAACCTCCGCAAAGAAACGGCCCAATGCGTTGGAAACGTCAGAGGGGTCCACGAGGACTGCGTTCTCCATGGTCAGGCCAGGAATCGGGGAGTGGACCTTGATGCCGGATAGACGGCGTAGGCCACGCCAAACAAACGTGGAGGGAGTAAAACGGTTAAAAGAACTAGTAAAAGCAGTCCAGCTAGCTTTCTTGCTGTCGTTCATGATACGACGACATTGCGCTCTCATACGTTTATAATGTATGCAATTCTCCAACGTTGGGTGGCGGCGAAAGGTGCGTAAAGCACGGCGCCGGGGTCTAAGCGCGTCGCGGCAGGCTGCAGTCCACCAAGGGACCTGGACACGACGTGGAGAAGAGGAAGTACGAGGTATGGAACGTTCGGCAGCTGTGAGAATAACCTCTGTGAGGTAGTCGACCTGACTGTCACAGGTGGGAAAATCCCGATCGTGAAAAACAGCCATGGTAGAATAAAGCCCCCAGTCGGCTTTAGAAATGTTCCAACTGGTGGGACGAGGAGATGGGGAATGATGCAGAATGTGGATGATACAGGGGAAATGGTCACTCGAGTACGTGTCAGAAAGTGCATACCACTCAAACCGACCGGCAAGCTGAGGAGTGCATATTGCGAGGTCTATATGGGAATAAGTGTGTGTTGTGTCTGAAAGGAAGGTCGGTGCACCGGTGTTGAAGACAAGATCGAGGTGTTGGAGAAGGTCCACCAAAAGGGAGCCTCTCTGACAAGGTGCCGGAGAGCCCCAAAAGGGGTGGTGGGCATTAAAGTCGCCTATCAACACGAAAGGTGAAGCACATCTGCCCTAGTAAGGGCAGATGACGATGGCGAATAAATATTACAGAGGGAAAAGGTAACTGTGGATAGGGTGATGCGGACGGCAACTGCCTGTAGGTGAGTATGCAATGAAATGGGATGGTAATAGACATCGTCTCGAAGGAGCATCAGAACCCCTCCATGGGCTGGGATACCTTCCATGGGTGGCAAGTCGAACCGCACAGAGGTGTAGTGTGGAAAGTCTGCACGATCACGCGGACGCAACTTAGTTTCCTGGAGGCAGACGAGAAGCGGGCAGTGCAATCGAAGGAGTAGTTTTAACTCCTCCCGATTAGAACGAATGCCGCGAATGTTCCATTGAAGGAGCGCCATGATAAAAATGAGAGAAGAGAGAAGGATAAAAACCAACTAGCAAGCGGGGTCACCTCGACGGCCGCTGAGGACCCGATTTCGAGGGAGCACTGCTATCGCTGTCCAGGGGCAAAGGGTCGTGGTCCATACGTTCGACCGACGCGCCTGCCACCTCCCTGAGTTGATCAGGAGGGGCAGTTTCCACCACCGGTAGGGGGCCGGGTGCCCGGCAGACGGAGCGACCCGGTGAAACAGAAGACGGCCGAGGCCGGCAACTGTTGGACGGCGTGACGGATGGGTCACGCCTCGGCGGGGAAGGAGAGGAACTCTTTCTTGTCAGCTCTTCTGGAAGAGTGACGGCGGGAAGAGGCAGTTGACGGTTGGGAAGCCTGAGAACGCAGAAAATCCTCACGGACGGGTTCCTTTTTCAAGGTCCGGGCATCTTGTTTAGGTGCTCATGGTTTACTAGAGTTTGACGAAGACTGTACCCTAGAAGCAGCAGGAGGAAGCGGGGACGTGGAACGGGCAATCTTCGGGCTGGCGGATGGCACAACTGTGTCAGCGAAAGTGAAGTCACATGTCTGGGTACTGGAGTCCTTGGTAGGTCGAGTTGAGGTGAGTACCTTACTGTATGTACCCGCTGGGAGGACAGTGGGCTTTCGACTCGCCAACAACTTACGAGCGGCAGATGTCGATACCTTCTCCGTAACCCGAATTTGCTGGATTACCTTCTCATCCTTGTATACAGGGCAGTCGCGAGAGGAAGCCACATGGTCACCGTTGCAGTTTAGGCAGTGAGGGGACGGAGGTTGGCAATCCCCCTCATGGGCGTCCCTACCACAAGTGACACACTTTGCTGCATTTGGGCCATGTTCACGGGTATGGTTGTACCTGTGGCACTGAAAACAGCGCGTTGGGTTAGGTACATAAGGGCGGACGGAGATGACTTCATACCCTGCTTTCACCTTTGACGGGAGGTCAACTTTGTCAAACGTCAAAAACACAGTACGAGTCGGTGTCAGATGGTTATCGACCTTTTTCATCACCCTGTGGACGGCTGTCACACCCTGATCGGACATATACGATTGGATGTCTTCATCAGACAACCCGTCAAGGGATCTCGTAAAAACTACCCCCCCCCCCGTGACGAGTTGAGTGTGCGGTGCGCTTCGACCTTAACTGGAGAAGTGTGCAACAACGTAGTACGTATCAGTTTTTGGGCTTGGAAGGCACTTTCCACTTCCAGCAACAATGTGCCATTGCGCTGACGTGAACAGGTTTTAACAGGGCCAGCAATTGCATCGACACCTTTCTGTATAACGAAAGGTGTGACAGAATTGAAATCTTTTCCGTCGGTGCGAGAGACAACCAGAAATTTAGGTACATTAGGCAGAGTCTTTTTAGGCTGAGGCGAGTCTAACTTACGATTGTGGGTCAACGTCACGAAAGAAGATAAGGAAGTCATCGCGGAAGTGTCCCCCGTGATTACCGGCGTCTCCGATGGCGCGCTCCTTCCTAGTGGGGGCCCTCTCAGAGGGCTTACCCGCCTTAGGTGATTGTTCACACCTCAGGTCACACCTCCCGAGAACTGACTGAGGGACCAATTGGCATGTTCGGAAGGTACCAGCTCGGGTAATCACCCCTCCCTGGGCCTGGCCTTTACCAGGGGGTACATACGTGCCTTACTTGTCTACTCGGGGCGGGGAATTACGCGTTACCCCGTCACCTGCTACGCACGATAATGCGTGGGTCGGCCTTCAGACACGCACAGGGAGGAAAGAAGAGGATAGGAAAGGAAGAGAAAGAAGGAAAGAAGTGTCTCAAACGCCGAGGCGGAGACTAATGAGGAGAAGAAGGCTAGGAGAGTACAAGGAGAGAAATACAGAAACAAAGGGTAAGAAAGGAAGGAACGAAGGAAGAAAAACACAACAAGAACCACCGTATCTCACGAAATATGCCCGTCTCCGGGTGAAGGCATAAACCGGAAGGGAAAGTGAAGCAGCCTGGGGCAGAAGAAAGGCTGCTCCGGCTCGGGGCCCCGTGCGCGCCACACACGTACCCACAAAAGAACTGTGGGCCCCCTGGGGGGTCTTAATGCAGAGTGACATACGCTTTATCAACGTCTCACGATTGCTAAGAATCTACCACACAGAAAATTGTTAATTTACTAGACTCAAGACTTGCCAAAGTAAAATTTTTTATCGAAGAATGTGACTAAATACTTACCCTTGATCTGGATCAACTTCCACGCTATCATCACTGTCCATATCGTTTCGGGGAGGAGCAACTGTAGCTTCTATTTCGGCTACACCTTCCTCCGGTAATTTTTCGGGTTCGCTGTCTATTGGTAACCTTTCCGTCTCCGTTAATTGGTCACTTTCCTGTCCCCTCGATATGCTCTGCAATACACAGGAGGGTAACTTCCCTTCCCTTTCAGGCTCTTGTTGATCCAACTGTTTATCGGAGCAGTATCTGCTACGATCAGCTGCTTCCAACGGCATGTCTTCAGAATTTTCGTTACCAATCATTACGTTTCTTTCTTCAGTAGTAAACGAGCTGCTGCTGAATTCTTGCAAACCCAAGGTACCGTCTCCTGCTGTAGCCAAGTGGGATGCGTTAAATGGAACGCTTGCATTTAAGCTGAAAGGTAGCCACCAATTTTCAGTTCTACGGGGCCCTGCTGTAAGGTTGTACTGGTTAGCCGCCCAGTTGTGTAAGACATGCACCCAGATTAGCTGTCTATCCATGGCCCAAAAGAAATCCCTCAGAACCCCAGCGTCAGGAGCGTTGCAAATCAAGCGCATTGAAGGTGACCAGTGGCAAATTGATTTCACTAGAGCGGTATGGTGTTTCAAGGCGTCTAGGAAACGTTGTAGTGATTCCGGGACGCAGTCACCATTAGGTTCACTGGACGGTTCGGGACTGTTCAACTGCTGATAGATCCACTGATAGAACCCTTCAAGCAATTTGACTTGGTGCACCACGACCGACACCAACTGTGTCTGCGGCTCTTCTGTGGATAGTTCCTCACTGTCGCTCGATTGTACGGTCTGTATCCAGTAGTTTTCAATGTCTACAGTATGTTGTATCAAAGCTTCCGCAAATGCCTTGAATTGCACGTCACGAGGTACGCCTAGCGGGCCGCTGAGGGGCCAGTCCTTGCACCATACCGGCAGCCACGATATCCAGTTGGTCTGCTCCGGAGCCGCCTCAGCGCCAGAAGCAACGGCTGAGGACCTCGACTCTTCCCTCCAGCCCACAGGGGGTCGGCTGCATGTCTGAGCCTCGCTTTCCCCTCTCGAGGCGTCGTCAGCTGTCGCCTGAGTTGCAGTTGAACTCTCAGCTTCCGCGTTGTCTGACGTTGCATGCGGCCCGTCTCCAGAAGGTACCACGTAAGGTTCGTCATCGTATTCTGTGGTACTTTCCGGGACTGTCGCGGTTTCTATCGCTGCACACGACTGGTCTGCAAAGGCTGCCTCGTAAGCGCGGTCATCGTAGTCCGGCGATTCCTCTTCCATGGCGTCAGCTAACCTGCAACACAAACCGCAATTCACTATTTAGAAGTAGTGGTGTCAAATAACTAGTTAACTTATGAACCACTGCTTACACCAATTTTGAGCGAGACCGGAAGGAAACTACGAAGTAGTTCAAGAGGTCATTATAGGCCCTACTACGAATCCACGAACTGGGGTATGGATACCTGACGGTTTTTTGTCGAATGAAATGTGACTTAACTTCATCCTATAAAATTGTAACGGTGTCATACACTGGCTAATTTCTAAGGAGCTGTGTGCACCCAAAAGGAGCTATCAAAGCTAAGGAACTTCATCGTAGATACGCTAAAACTGTCATCTAGGCTACGGCAAGCAAGCATTAAATAATTAGCCAATTGCAGACGCCCTTAGTCCGTAAGTAGTTTCCATTCGAAGAAAGGACGTTACTTCATACAGCGGCTAGACGCTGGTTTACCATGTTGCGATAGTTTATTGCAAACAGGTACGTCTAAGCGTACGTTGCTAAGGTGATGCCAATCAGAACAGCAACGTCATTGGGGGTTCACGGTGTTAGTGTGGGTATGACAAAGTATTGAAGCACCCATTTTGGATAGCCTTGTGGGTGTGGCCGGATGGAACGTTGACCATACTGAGAGCACACATTTTCCCAGCTTTATGTTGCTACTAAGTACGAAATTTATATGAAACCATATCCCCACCCAGTGAGTTCGCGCGCGCGCGGGGGGGGGGGGGGGGGCTGAAACGTTGACCAGAGGCCGTCGGCAATCGGTAAGCCTCAAGTTAGATTGGCTGAAACATCTGGCCAATAGTAAACTGTTGGGTACTGAGAAGGGAGGAAAGAACTGTGCACCCATACTAGCCTTTGAAAACCCCCCACGGATTTTGCATCGAGCGAGTCTTCACGATAGCGGCGCCAGATACGCCAGATACGTATCTCACCACCAGCCTCGGTTAAGCTCCATGATTCTCACTTCCCGAAGTGCTGCTGCTTATGTAATGCTATAAGGAAGACTCATTGAGGTCTTGCCCGGAGAATTTTGGCACACTTCTGTTATCTCAACATGTTTCCTGTGCATTTAATGCTTAGCCTCCACGTTTTAGTGGTAGCCGAGATTTTACTCCCCCCCCCCCCCCCCCCGGTACTCAGAATCTCAGATGTGCACATATCTGGACATAAATCGGAATCTCCCGTAGATGCCTACCAGAATCACTCCCAGTACTTTCTGCTCGGGACTTGCACACTGACCTACATTCAGTTTATCAGAACAACGGTCGTGACGCCTACTGAACTATGAACAGAAGTCCTAGCGCCCTTTTGCGTCCCTATTTTCGACTCCAGACGTCGCCTCTTCGCGTTTTTTACGTTTCTCATCGAGGTCTAAATATGGACCAACTAAATTAGAAAACTGGTAACCCGAAAAGTAGACGTCTGAAGGCAACTTAACCGCACCCATGTCGCTTAACTTGGTAAGGCTAGTCGCCAGTGACAAACGTATGTAGCAAGTACGGAAGTAGTAAAGGGTGAGTAGTACCATATTCATGCAATACTGTAGTGTAGTACATCATGAGCAAGTTCAAATGGCACACATAGTTAATATTTTTCCATATTAAATGAAGTTACGTGTACAGTCACGAAGGACCTTATCACAGTTAACATCTCCAATTTTAATTTGAAACATTTTAAAATTTCATTTTATTTTTGGAGAAAATATACATACACAGGCTAGGTCAGAAGGGCATTATGTAAGATAGATATGCTTTTTATTCTATGTCTCACTGGCCTTAAGGTATCTCGAGAAAAAGATTTTGCAGCCAGCACTGCAGGCTAACCCAGTATTCACGTTTAATTTCAATGCAATTGCCATACCACCCAGACATTTATCTGGCTACCTCTGCTTAGAGATTAACGGAATGAAGACTGGCTTTACTACAGTCCTTTCAAATCATCAGGTGGTATGACGCCCGAAGCACTGCTAGGTGCTCCTCCTGCATGCTGACATTACTGCTCGTCAACCACCAAAATACAGGAAGCTAAAGAGACTGAAGATCACGCATATGTTTAGGTCCAAGGTAACAAGCTGCTGAGGTTATTGGTCCCTAGACCAAACTGATTTTAAGCCTTAACCGGTGTATTTAGCCTAACCAGTCTCACTTAAGCGTCATCAGAAAGAGTCTTATCAGAAAGACGAATCAATATTACTGGGTGTCATGTTTCTAAAATGTATAGCTTAGTTTGCTACATATGGCTATTTTTACATTAAGTGAAGTCCTAGCCTCTATAAACGTGAGGTAACGTTTGGTTTAATATTTTGAATGACAATGCACCCAGACGGTGACGCCGGCTCATGAAAGCCAGTTTTTACAGCTCCTGCCACCGCCGCCGCCAGGAAGGCCAGTTTAACGGAAGGCGAAAGATACTTTCTGAACCCAACGAAAGCACCGAAGAAGTTACCTGGATTCTAACATCCAGACGAGGCGACGTTTGACCATTCGTTACAGGGCTTTTCCCACGCAGCTAATGAAAGCAATACAATAACTACAAGTCCAGAGAGGGACTGCTGGACCCTGTAATATTTAAGCATAGAGACGTATAACTGCTCTTTTGCCCAAGGCATGTCACAAGCCAGATGTAATTTAGGATCCGACTCACATGGAAAGAGCTGCAGTTTTAATCTTCAAGAGTAACCTCAAGTCTTATTTGCCCCGTTAAGACTGCAGTCTATGGCAACCTGAAGACGAATGGAATGGATGCTACAATGGCATGGTAGGTCATTTGACGAATGATCAATTCTTTGACACGATGTTCAGCTTCAGGTCTGTTTCAGTTTCTAGTATTCCACTATGCATATATCACTGGATTAAGAACTATACCCCATCTGGTCGCTGAATCTACAGCTGAGTGCTATGAGAAGCACTAAATGGGGCGAGGAACCGACGCACTAATTATGGTCAGGAAACAGTTGTCAGTTCATCTCTGCAAGCTCTGCCCACAATGGATGGGCATTTTAGTTTTGATGAAGGAG
The DNA here is from genome assembly GCA_026315105.1 of Locusta migratoria. Taxonomy (NCBI): domain Eukaryota; kingdom Metazoa; phylum Arthropoda; class Insecta; order Orthoptera; family Acrididae; genus Locusta; species Locusta migratoria. The sequence continues at coordinate 689,300,695 of CM048755.1, forward strand.
AAAGGGAGGGGTTGGTGCTGAAGGGCAGCAGTGTTCATCTCAGGAAGAAATTACCAATCGCGATCTTAAGGGCCACGTAGACGAAATGCAACCAGCTCAAATGAATTTCAGTCACACTAGTACTATCCCTCGAAACATACCAGAAGCCTACAAGGGCCATCCTAGTTCTACTGAGCACAGAACCAATGTACAGATTCAAACTGGCCGGAAAAAATTATTGCTGTAAAATCCCAACCTGGAGGGTCAAAATGTACTTAACTCTTCTGAATTACGGTAATATTTTAAAATTCCATGGAATAAGCAATGAACAGGGATTAATATGGGAAGGCTCATTACAGCACTGGGTCTCTGACAACGAAGGGACGACATCGTTTATTATGTCTTTCACCTGTGGAGCCAGTTAGCACCTCAAGAGAGAGCTGTGGTAACTTGTCCTAGGAATTATCTGCCTCCAGTTAATGAAGGGCTAAAGCCCAGGAAAAAGAACAGACTTCGGAGAAGATGACTAAGGATCAAGCGGCTTTTGGGAGGGGGGGGGGTCGTCGTCTGTGCGGACTGCCGTATCACGCCTTCGGTCACACTAAATTTCGACTCGGCCACACACTGCACATTACTTGCATTTCGCAGTTTCCCGTGTTCGGCCTTGTTAGCACTGAAGTGGGGAAGCGTTGGGCGTATTTTTTCGGATATGTACGAAAGAAACGGCACTGCAGGTGTATTAATTCTGTGTACAGCCGCAGTAATGTCAGATGCGGTTATAGTACCAGGAACAACATTTTCAGGGTTTCCCAGCAGACATTCCGTATACCATTGTCATTCATGCACAATATCCCAACATTTCAACTGTTACCGGGACAGGTCTGATTAAGACAAAGGGGTTGTGGGAATGTTGTGGGTGATCCATATCGACACTAGGCACGAAGACTGCACAATGTGAATTTAAGATGTTTGGCATACGCAAGAGATAACATTGCAAACGGTTTTACATTTACTCTTCGCAACAGTGGGCAAGACTGGTGTCACTAACCTGTTCGAGGTGTCTGGAGCAGTAGTGTGCAGTGCCTCTGTGGATGTAACGGAGGTAGGCGACACAGTAGGCGTCGAGGCGTCTACAGTAGACTGCAGCGTGGTTTTCCATTGCACGTCATCTGGTGACGTCGAGTTGGTAGTTAGAACCTGTAACACGAATGTCACATTTCAACCAAATTCCTTGTTTATTTCCTCCCACAGGACCCACCCTGTGTGCTGGCTGCAGCCCTCTTCACATCCCGCGGTTGCCGCTCCATAAAGCAAGGTACCTGTCAGCAATTTGAAATGGCATCTTAAGCCAGATTAATTCAACGCGACGTATATTGACCAAACGAAACATTACTACCATACAGGGTTAAATGTGGCAATCTTTATCAAACATTTGATTATTCAGCTGATTCATTTTAATGTTTTATTCCTTTTGGTATCACCATTACGGTGTGTGTGTGTGTGTGTGTGTGTGTGTGTGTGTGTGTGTGTGTGGTACGTTTCCCTATTAAGGGCGAACGATTAGGTCAGTCATGTGCATCTTAAATGCAGTAACGAAGTATTGCAACAATTGGCAGCAACGAATTTTATACGCCTGAAGTAAAAACTAAGGATTATTAGAGAATTTACAACCAAGTTCTTGCTATATCGTTTTTCTTTTGTGTGTGTCGCATGCAATGATATATGAAGTGTTTATGGTGCCAACATTTTAACTTGTCGATTCCAGTAATCACGTGGTACTCCATTAAGCCACTAGCTTCCCCTACTGTGAGTTAACTTCCCACTCCGATGCTCACAAGCATGAGCTTTATTGGGAGGGAAATAGCATCCGTTTTTTGAACGTTGGATATAGCGTAAGCTTTGTTTATGTAACGGATACTGACAGCGGCGTCCCGGCAGTCACATTTAACGGTTTCAAGTTTCTTTACATCGGAATCTTGACCCGGGATAGATTTTAACCCATGCCCTGAATTCTGTTCATCTCAACCCAGTGCCACCTCACCGCGGTTCCTAATACCTCGGCCGATTTATTCGCTTATACACTACCGCTAAGATGCAGACAGAAGTCTTAGCGCAACCTATTAAGACAGCATTACTGTAATAGGTATTGTCAAAGTAAAGGATGACTTACGGAACGTCAAGAAGTTCCAGTAACGGTATCTTAACTAAATTTACGTTATTCCGCGAATTACTAACTGCTACTTGCTACTGTAGCATTCCAATTTAAGTAGAATTAAGCATATAATTCAAAAGGAGAAGTGGGGTAAGCTGAAGTATTTTTATACAATTATGTACTAAACTGACGCTTTCAGTCATTTAACGGCGGTTTATCTTAGTTACGTTTTCCGGGCGCTGCTATTTGAAGCAAAGAGTAAAGAAATTTCCTTACAGTGGCATGAGGACACGAACCTTACCGAATTTTGCCCTACCATTTTAATGGAGACAGTCATTCGAATGTAGTCTTTAACACTAATTTTCCTTCAATGCGCAAGAAACTACGTGACCTGTTACGTTTGTTCAATAACGCACATTAATATACATTGCATAGCCTTTAAAATATTAGGCTTTTCACTGGCCTGTAGCTATTCACACACTGTTCAGTCATCGTTTACCCTGTCCCTAGCCATGACTAAACAATCACCTGGGAATAAGTCGTCTGAATCCGACATTCTGTTTTTAAGCAACACTTGTGTTTTCTATTGTTGACTGCCAATAATCCGCTTTCAGTTCACCTTTTCGTCTGTATGGACAGGCGTTTATTTTGTCGTTTCGGTTAAAAGTAGTGACCAGTTCGGAAGTTGAAATTATTGGACCGGCGAAAGTTTTACATGTAAAAATCTCTTGGTGCTAAAAAATTTAATACGACTTCGAAGGAGTACAGCCAACTTTTCATTTAATTTTTGAATGATGTCTAAAGCATACATGGATTATGCTATCTGAAGGTAACCACAAGACATCCAAAAATATGAAGTTCGAGAGTTGCAGTCTCGCCACGGCCACTAAATTTTCAATTTTGGCATTTAGCAATACATATGCGGAGCACGCGAATGACGTATCAAAAATTTTGCGTAAAGTTTAGATTAAGCAAGATTTGATGCTGTATGAACGAGAAACGAGTTCGAGAACTTTATTCGCTTTCAGCTTACTGCATCACATGCGCACCGTATATGCGTGTGCGCACTGTAATTCCATGAAAACCCGGCACCGTACCTTAACGCCTTTTATTATAGTTTCTCGATGTTTTCCGAAAGTCTAATCAAGACGCGTCTATTCAGACCAGTTTTCCGACTTCATAGTTGTGCAGTCGTAGTCCTTTTTCCTAGTTGTGCTGTACGCTAAGCATACTCCAATCGTTATAAATTTGTTTCAGAAATGACAAAAAGCTACTTTCCCCCTCTGCAGAAGTATACACGTTCTTGTTTCACCTATTACATATGAATCACTAAACCTATTAGCAGCGAGATACCCAACACGCCATGTAAGTTCAGTCAGTATCACGTGACACCCAGAAGGCCGCTTGCCATAGTGGCCCAAACGTCGGTGAAACATTTGATATATTGACGAGATCCAATACCCTGAAGAGATTTATCGACACGTTTTATAATATGTTAACAAGGCCATACAACAATTAACTGAGCAGTCGGGATGCATAATTTTAAACATTTTGGAGCAAGTAGTGTGAACCGATTCCGCGATACCAATAACAGTTCGGCAATTTTCTACGATTATTAGAAAGTGATTCGTTCACTGAATTAAGCGTAAATGCTACGAATATTTTCCAGCTCCATGGAATTTATACGACCGGGCTGAAATTTCATTCCGATCACTAATTAGGTGTGAAACAGCCGTTGCTGCAAGCTGTGACTGCAGTCTCTTGTGACAGCCGGCAGAGCCTCATGGAGGTGAAACAACCATTACTAAGGGGCCAGCTAATGCGTTGGACACTGCCAGGGAGCAACCTGGCAGGTTGAGGCATGAACGGCAGTACCTCAATTCTACATGAAACCTTACACGTTTTCCCTGTAAGTTTTTAAAGGAGCATAGAGGAAATCTACAGCTACTTACTCCATTGTTCAAATACATAATACTGTAAGGTTACTCCACTTTCCACTTGTGTTCTATTAGGCTGCGTGGTTGCGATTGCAAATTTTCGTGCTACTAGACTTCCTACAATATCTTAACGGACCTACGCAACTAGTCGATAGATTGCATTATTTCTATATGCTACCGAGGATGTTTTACACAGTTAAAGTTTATCAAGCTAACCTAAAACCATAGTCCACTGAGATACACGCTCATATGCATCAGCATTTTGAGAGAAAGCATTATCCTAAAGCAGAGGAAACTCGATAAAGGAGAAAGTACAGGTAAACAAATAACACGCTGCATGGAATGGACACCGTTTAAGCGAATACGGGAAGTCTGTATCATCTCGTCAACCGTTCAAGAAAGAACCAAGACGTATAGTGACATTTACTGTAACAAAGACCATAGTAACAGCTCAGCTGATCATGCTGAATAATTGTTCTCTTTCAGAAGAGACCAGATGCTTTAACGCAAGGTTAATTCCAACCCGGCCCCCATTTAATTCCCAACCCCCATGCCAATGATTTCAGCCATACAATAGACATGCACACTAGTGAAATACTAAGCTGTTTTCTCCGATGATATTCGCTGTTTGAAGAAGCTAAAAGGTACGACAGTGATTCACGCGAAAATAACTGCGTTTCATGTTACAAAGTTCTGTTTTCTACAGTTACATTGCAACTACCCCACGAGTTGCTATTGTATGTTGGAGATACATGAACATTGTATGTTCGACGCCGCTATGAACTATCCTGCCTACGAAAGTTCTATATTCCACTTTTGAATTAATCCAGTTGAATAGCGTGTCCCTTCAGACTATTCCAAATGTCTGAACTATGTTGTAGAATATTGAAAAACTAAGTTATGACCACATTAGTCTAGAACGTAAACAACTTTGGTATTAAATAACCCGTCAACAGTTATTAAAATTTAAGTTCACATTCACTGGTTGTCACTTCGAACGACTAATACGGACGCAACCGTTCAGTAAACCTGTCAAATTAGATCCCTGTACATTTCAGTAACAGAGCAACTGCAGCTGGAAGTTCCGTTTTTAATTAAGCATCGTCATTAACGTAGTATATTTGTACATTCCTCTTGCCTAAGATTTCCCAACCCCGTTGTACTTTGATGCAGCGATGCATATTCCGATAAATATAGCAACTATTAGAAAATTACAGTCAAAAAGGGAAGCAGCTATGGCCGAGATTTGAAAATTTAAAGAAATCTGTAGAAAGTAACTACCGTAGACAGAATGCATCCGACAATGCTAACAATCCGGAAGTTCAACCGTACACCAGGTGATACTTCAACATCAATCGAAACCCTTTGTACTATTTCCCCCTCATTATGACCCGCATTCAAGTACGTGATCATACGTTCTAACGTCTGAATATGAACGACAAACTAGCGTAAGCTAAAAACTGGCTTCACGAGAACACATTAAGCTTAAATACACGCCCCCCCCTCCGTCTCCTCAACCTACGACGTTTACCGTACATTCATTTCTAGTTTAGTTGCATATTGCACTGCCCGAGCTAATGGAGCCGATGAACATGAACGCTAAATAAGAATTGGAGCAGCAGATGTGTACTTTACGCTAATGCTCATGTTCACGAGTTGTTCAAGTCTACTATAAGCAATACAGGTAGAATGGACACAAGAAATGTTTCCACGTCGATTATACGCATATACCTCGCAAACTAAACTGAAGGTCTACGTCAGATTAAATCGAATGTACGTTTAACGTATATACTAGTATTTTCCACTTATAGTTCATGGCGTATTTTCTCAGAATTGGGCGCTATGTCAATAAGAACTTGATATTCGTAGAGTTTTATCTTAAAATTGCTTATTTCTCAAGAAGTTAGGTAATCGATAGATACGTCAGGTTGCTACCTTAACCCTTTGTTCGAAGTTAACCACTACCTTGCAGTCAGGTATAGTTTTGTTTAGTCACAACATACGCACGCAAAACAATTACGAGGTTCCTAGTTTCGTTTAAGAGTTTTCTATCACACTACATAGCGACTACATCATGATCAAGAAAAAATCCGATGCTTGTTAATTGACATTATTAAACACTAACCGATTTGCGTCGAGATAGTTGGTTGCATTCTGCCCCTCGACTGAGTTTAGGCCCGCGATAACTAGCAGTACACATACGCCGAAATTTGTGTTTACTATAGTTTGCTTAAAAGATGGCTCTCATAACAACCATATAGAGCTTTAAAAGTACAACCGAGAAAAAGCCCAATGACATTCCCATACGCATGAAACTACACGACTTTCAGTGTACAGAATGGAGACACCGATGACTCACCAACAAAACAAGTGGGATGACTGAAACCCACTTCATAGTTGTTTCCCCACGATTCTGCAGCAGCCTATAGAAATCCACGCGCTACCTTCGACGGGGAAGACGGCGCTCGGCGCAGGCGAGCTGACACACTAACTGCAGAGGTGGCCACTTCAGTTCTGTATATCAACACTGGGGTCTCGACACTGCCGACAGAGCACGCTGTCAACATTTCCCTCCACCAGCCAAAATTCCCGTAGCCACCAAGGTTCAGACTGTCTGTACATTTCAACAAAAACAGAAAATGAGTTTAGTATGGAAACCGTAAGTTCTTCCAATAAATATAACAGCAGAATCACTGATTTAAGAGAACTTGACATATATACCTACTTTTCATTTACAAAAGTATATATCGATGTTGGATTTCTTCAATAAAGCACAAGAATTGCACATTCACTAAAATAGGAAACATACGAAATAATTTATTGCGGAAGAATGATACAAAGTTTTGAAATTTTCAGTCCTAAGTTGCTAATGGAAAGTTGCAACTTTGTATCGTAATTTTAGTTACCGAAGTACTGGTTGATTAAAAACAAAATAACAAAAGACAAAATTGTTCTACAGAAACCTGAATGACTGACTGTAAACTAAAACAGATGTTGCCAGTTTTATGTACATAGCGTGTATACGAAGGAGAAAGTACGTTTACCTGGTATTAAAAAAAGATTTTTTTAATTAAAAATAAAAATAAAAAAAAGACGCCGGCCGCAATGGCCGAGAGGCCTGCGACGTGCCAGTCACGATCTGCACAACCGCTGCGGTCGGAGGTTCGAATCCCGCCCTCGGGCATGGATGTTTGTGCCGTCTCTAGTACAAGCTAGTTCATAAGTAGTTTGCAAGTTTAGGGACTGGTGACCCCGTAGTTAAGTCCCATAAGCTCTACAAACATTTGAGGAAAAGACAATGGTTTATATCAGGGATCTTGCTCCAAATTTTAGAATAAATTCAGTTTGACGATGAAAATATCGAGGTGTATGAAATTTTCTAGATCCACATCTACCCTCACCCATGAACCATAGACATTACCGAGTTGGAGTGGTTTGTGTGCTTGAACGATACAGATAGCCATATCGTAGGTGCAACCATTAAGAACGTTTATCTGTGTAGAGGCGAGACGCACGTATGGTTCGTGAAACCTTTCAATAGCTGCTAGGGCAAAAATTTGGATGGTTGATTGATCTGACCTTGTAACATCACTCAATGTGGCGTTGACATATAATAATTGCGAACGGCTGAAAGCAAGGCGACGATACAGTCGTCACTTCTCTAGAAGTCATGCAGCTCTGCTGTATCGATACATAATGGTCCATTCGGATGTCTGGGAGGCGAGTATGTGTATGTCATCATAAAAAAAAAAAAAATAAAATAAAATAAAAAAAGGTAATAATAAAATGGCGCTCTACATACTGAAGTTTGGTGGCAGGATGTCAGGTATTCTGGCCTCGTAAGTACGGGTTATAAATACAAAATCATTTGGGGTGCCGCAAGAGTGGGAATAATAATGAATGAAAAAATAGATGATGAAAGGTCGAGTATCACTGCTCGAAGTTTAATATTTATTGCGACAGCTGTTTCAGCAGTTTGACATTCTCAAGGGCCTGTGTGTACATAAGAATTTCATATATTAATTTCCCATATTATTTCGAACTTAAGTGACGAAATTACGTACGAGAATTTCATTTACGTTTACGATGTGGTCCTTTTACACACGCAGGTGCTGGAGAATTGCAAACTGCTGAAACAAATGTCGCAATAAATATTAAACTTAGAGCAGCGATATTGGACCTTTCATTACAATGACCTTTAATGGCATTTACTTCACTGCAGGCCCAACAATCAGGAAGGAGAAAATAGGTATTCAGGTAAGCTAGTATGAACAGAATAGTGAATGCATTATGCTAGCCAAGATATGTACTAAGCCAATACTCGCCACAGTACAAATGTATATGCCAACTAGTTCTGCTGATGGTAGGAACATTAAAAAGTTTATTATGAGATTAAATAAATTATTCAGACAGTTAAGGAAGACAAAAACTTTATTGTGTTAGGGGACTAGAAAACGGAGGTAGGAAAAAGAAGAGAATGGAAAATAGTAGGTGAATATAGACTGAGGAAAATGAACGAAAGAAGGAGTCGCTCGGTAGAATTTAGCATAGTGGACAATTTAATCATAAGAAACATTTAAGAATCATGATAGAAGGTTGTATACGAGGGAGAGACCGGGAGATACCAAAAAGTTTGAGACTGATTTTATAATGGTAAGTCATAGGTTTAGAAACCAGGTTATAAACTGTAAGACATAACAAACGGTAGATACAGACTCTGACCATCACTTCTTGATTATTAACTGTAGGGGAAAGTAAATATAAATTATGATACAAAATTTCATGTTCAATGCTGCAGAATATTGAGAATTAGGACCGGAACAGAAAGGCAGAGGGTTCGACGCCTGGCTACTGTATTCTCAGGTTGGGAGTCAGCTCCTGTTTTCAGATCGGTATGGGAAGTCAGAGAACGCGTGGCACAAGTATCTTCCCTTAAGAGTACACAGCCAACATAAGGGGGGATTGTGCCTCGTTAATTAGGAAGTGCCTACTGCCCGGACAGCTACGGCCTGAGCACCTGAGTAGACGACATCCCTACCACAGTGCACAGTGGCCCATGCCTGTGATTGTGGCATCGTATGTACAGGTGCCTTGGACTCTTGTGGCGCGTTGCTAAAAAAAATTGAAAAAGCTAGAATTCTACAATTGCAACGGTAGACACACATAATAAAGCATACAAAAATAAATATTATTCATTCTGCATAATTTTTTCCTTGTCTGCACGTCAGCATCCCGCGGATGTAGTATCCTACTTACAACACGAATTTTTTAAAGTAAGCAATGCAAATATTCTCAAACATTATTCCCGACACAGGATATCCAACCTGCTTTCGAAATTGCGCTACATAAATATTCTTGAAATCACAATGAAGTGTATGGGAGAGGGTCTATCGAACCGCTTTTATGATATTTCTCTACAGTTCCGTTCTCTAATAGCTCGCGGAAAAAAAAGAACTCCCGCAGCTTTCCTTTTTCGATCAGATTTCTCCCATTTTATTTCGATGATCATGTCTCCCTATGGAGGTGGGTGCTAACAGAATATATTCCAAAGAGAAAGTTAGTGAAAGAAATTTCGCAAATATACCTCGCCACATCGCATAACGGTTTTCTTTTAGCGAATTCCACCCCAACTCATGTATCATTTCCGGGACACTCTTTTACCTATTTCGCGATAATACAAAGGAGATCTGCCCTTCTCTGGAGTATCTCTAAACCCACCGTCATCCCCATTTGCTGTGGATTCCACAATGGGTAGCAATACTCCAAATTAGAAAGCAGAACTGTTGAATCTTCTACGTGTTCTGCAAATGAAACGTTGCCTTTGGTTCGCTTTCCTTACAATATTTTCTATGTATTTTTTCCAGTTTAAGTTGTTCGCAATTGTAATTCCAAGGTGTTCACTTGAATTTGCGATCTGTAGATTTGACTGATACAAATTTCATTATTAAGGATCAATTGCCAATTTTTGCACCCTGCATATATCTTATTTAAAATAATTTGGCAGTTGCGTTTGATCTTCTGATGACTTTACTAACCGGTAAATGACAGCCTCACCTGTGAACAGTGTAGGACAACATTGTCTCCTACATCATTTATAAAAACAACGAACAGTAGGGTTCCTATAACACTTCCCTGGGGAACGCCAGATATCAGTTCTGTTTTATTCGATGACTTTCTGTCAATTACAACGTACTGTGTCCTTTATGACATGAAATCACGAATATAATCGCGCAACTATTGCGATATTCCATAAACATGCAATTTTATTAGAAGCCGTTTGGGAGGTACAGTATCAAAAGCCTTTCTAAAATCTAGAAATAAGGAATCTATTTGCGATCCCTTGTCGATAGACTAGTCACATCATGTGAGTAAAGATCTAGCTGTGTTTCATAAGAACGATACTTTGTGAATCGGTGTTGATTATCGGTCAATAGGTCGTTCTCATCGAGGTAGTTAATAATATTTGAGGAAAGTATATGTTGTAAAATCCTGCTGCAAACCGACGTCAATGATATAGGCCTGTATTTTTGCGGATCACTCCTATTGCCTTTCTTGAATGTTGGAGTCACCTGTGCAACTTTCCAGTCTTTGGGTAAGGATCTGAGCGAGAGGTTGTATATGATAACTAGGTATGGGGCTATTGCAACAGCAAACTCTGAAAGGAACCTAATTGGTATACGATCGGGACTGGAAGACTTACTTTTGTTGGTTGATTTAAGCTGCTTTAATACTCCAGGGATATCTACTTCCAAATTACTCATGCAGGCAGGTATTCTTGATATAAATTCAGGACTATTTGTTCCGTCTTCTTTGATGAAGGAATTTCGGATAACTGTGTTTAGCGATTCTGCTTTAGCAGAGCCCTACCATTGGTATGGCGTAGTGAAAGTACTGACTGTTGTTTGCCGCTAGTATACTTTTCCGGTTGCCTGCAATGTAATTGGTAGCTGAAAAATTGACCTTTATCCAATCTGACGGTTGGGATGGTGTCTAGAATCTGTAGGTCTTCAGTTTCAGTCCCGGACAGGTCATTGGTGTAGTCTTCTCAAAAGGACAGAAAATATTGAAGTTTCTAATGCTATTTGAGGCAAACTGCAGAGGTCATCAGTCACTAGACTTACAAACTACTTAAAGTAACGTACGCTAAGGACAACACACACACCCATACCCGAGGGAGAACTGGAACCTACGATGGGGAGCAGCCACACGCTCTGCAGCAACGCACTTTAGAGTACAAGGCCACTCCCATGCGGCTAGAAGGATAGAGGAGGATTGGAGCTGGCTATGTCAGACAGGAAACAAGGGGATTTAAAAGTCAGTCGGGCTAGGACGTGGTTTGGAGATAAGTGGGCGAAATTCCAGCTGTGAGAAACAGCAAGCTTAGTTAATCAATTTGATTGACGATGTCCCTCACGTGGGTCAGAAGGGGAAGGGGGTGGAGGGAGAGAGGAAGAAGGAGAGACAGATATGAAACAGGAAACCAGCATAAACTGAGGCCCCTGAGAGGATGATTGATTTGTCAGTTGAATGAAAGAATTTGATGTCAAAGTGGTGTGGCCCTCGGATGGCTCAGGAGGAGGAAGGGCGGGGGAGAAAAGTGGAGGGGAAGTGAGATGGCAGTTGTGGGAAGTAGGAAATGCAGTTAATAGATTTGATAGCAAAGTGATGAAGTCCCTAAGGGGGTATAGAAGGGGAGGGGGAGGGAGGAGTGGCAATGGCTGGTGGCTGTGGTGGGCAGGAAACAAGGGATTATCCTTAACTGCGTCTAATCAGCTTAGCTTCGTAGATGCAGGTATTGGTATCAGTGAGAAGCCTGAAGGAAGCCAAGGGAGGTGCCGAGCTGACAGCCAAAACGTGTGCCACGAGTTCTATAGCCTTACTACTTATACCCATTACAACGAGATCCATTTGCAGTAGGGATTTAGAACATATACTGTGTTCCACAATTATGGAATATCTCAATGAAATCGATCGATCGACATGTAACCTGTGCGGATTCATAATATATCGTTCTGAAACACAGCTGGCTATTCACACGAACTAATGAGTGCCATCGACAGTAGACTTAAAACTGATTCCATATATTTTTATTTTCTGGATTTTGACACCATTCATCACAAGCAGCTTCGAATAAAATCGCGTACCGTCTACCGTTTAGTGAAGGCATCAGAAGATCAAAACGCATAACAAAATGATTTACACAAGAGATCGTAACAGAGTACTTTCGAGATAAAATAAATCTTTTGGAGAGATTGCTTAAACTACTCTTCTTCTTCCTCTTCTAAAGTGCTGCTGTGTGGCAGTGGACTCTTACCAGGTGGGACTGACAAGTAGTACTGGAAAAGTTCAAATAAGGACAGCTCACTTTGTACTTTCGCGAAACAAGGGATGGACTACGATTGACACGATAAGCGAGTTTGGGTAGCAATCATTAAAACAAAGGTGTTTTTCGTTGCGAGGATCATTTCGCGAAATTTCGACCTCTAACTCTCTCCTTCCAATGTAAAAAGGAAATGCCCAGGCTAAAATGCGTCGGCTAAAAAGACTGGCTCCAAGCAGGCCGAAAGCGACCCCATTTGGGGTCTAACAGCCATAAATGCTACACGGTATCATCACCATCTCTTTGTCCATCTCTTATTTCCGTCTCTCCGTCCATCTCATCCGCCTATCTCTCCTCCATCTCCTCGTCCTGTCCCTGTTCATTTTATCTCCTCACCTAGCTGCGAAATGTCTAATATGTCTGTCAACTTCAGTGGTGATCAATGAAACACTATTAAAGTTTATTGCGAGGTACCCTTCGCCATGCACCATATGCTGACTTGAGGGTTATAAGAACACTCTCCATGAAAACTTTCATGCATAATCTAACCTTCCATTAACTACTAAAACTGTGTCAAAGTCTGTATAAGGTACCCTATAGTTTTCATGGTCAAGCGTTATGAATAACACTGTTGCTATGTGTCGAAGTGGCTAAGAAAAGTACCCTTGCCATCCACCAATCGATATTTAATGTAGACAGTGATGTCTCATCATGAGAGGAATAAAACTGTAAATTTGTATGAATTGCAAACACACCAAGGAGTAGCAGTGTGTCGTTTTCTTCCTACGGCTGCAGCTCCCAAACAGTAGTATTATAAGTCTATGTTAGAGAGTTTAGTTCTGTACGGAGCGGAAACCTGGACCGTTAAGTCGTAAGTCGACCACTGTACGTAACAAGAGCCTTGTGTTATCACTAAAATTAGCAAATCAGGTCCGGTTACTCCCTGCTATATACCTTGTTCCCTGGCCCAAACTGAGAACTGACTCGTTTCAAATTACTACAATAACAGGAAGTTAATACTACAGTGGTCAATATACACAGTAGCTCACACGTTATCACCCACAGACATTAATAAGCAAGCCACCACAACTATAGCTATGTCAGAAAGGTGGTTACGCAAACATGTATGGCGCAACGGAATTTAGACATAACAAAAATTGCATCTGATCTTGTTCTCAGCACTTGTGAAGGACAATTTAAATAAAAGAGGGAAGGTGCTCTAAAACCACAATTTAAAGGCGACTTACGGACTATGCTGAACTTAAACTGGTTTATTCAGATAGAAAACAAGCAAAATGGGGAACCAATCTTGTTAATACAATAAAAATGCATCTCTTACATGGATTAATGCGGACGGTGCCCAGCCTAAATTATACATGATTTAACGCTATTGGGGGGAAGGATTCACAAACAACACTCATTCGCTCACACACACGCAATGCCACAGCGAAACTCACCAAAATCAGCGTGCTGAGACGAGGCGGATGCAGGCGCCGCTATCGTAGGCGAAATTCAGCAAGTCGGAGGTAGCACAAAACACAATATACAAAAATACTTTGAAGCTGGCTCTGGTCTGTCGTGCCTGTTTTGAGATGGTGCGCGTGTATAGCAAAGTTAAATTACATGTGAAGCGGACCGCGAACAAAACACGCTAATGGCGACACAAGGCTAAGTTTCATGAACGCACTCCACTGAAGGTGAAGTGGTTGAAAAACGGATTCATTATACAAAATCACAGTGGATTCTTAAGCTACAGTCTGTTAGAAATCGATCTAGGTACTGGTTTTATATGAGAAGTGGCGTGAATTCAGGAGACTAGCTGCAAACCCATGAAAGTCGAATCTCGGACCCACGAGGTTCCGCGAACCGATAGACTTGACTAAATTCAGTTTCCGAAAAATAAAGAAAATTAACTACAGCATGCAACCGATAAAATGCTTAGAATTATATAAGGAAGCGAATGAAATACGGCTACACACGATAGGGGGCGATTACAGAGACGGATGAAGTCCAGTCACCAAGACTCGAAAAATTTAAATAATTACGAAGTCGGAAAAATAAAATTAAGAATTACAGCATGCAACCCATAGAAATGTTTAGAATTACACAAGGAAGCTATTGAAGGAGGTTATACAAGGTTGAGAGAGGATTACTGACAAAGACAGAGTGCGTACTACCAGTCTGAGACGAAACAGCGAAATTAAAATAGGCGGGGAGATAAGATCGCGAAATATTAGTGGAAATCAGAAGGATTCCCGCATAGTTATTTGCCTGATGGGCATGGAACAAACAAGAGTGGAAGCTGAAGGCTTTGTTCTATGAACCAACCACGTGGAACACATATCACTCAGCCGGCCGCGGTGGCCGAGGGGATTGAGGCGCTCCATCACGGTCCGCAAGGCCACTACGGTCGGGGGTTCGAATCCTCCCTCGGGCATGGATATTTGTGCCGTCCTTTGTTGTAAGTAGTTCATATCTAGTTTGTAAGTTTAGGGACTGATGACCCCGTAGTTAAGTCCCGTAGACTCTACAAACATTTGAACATTTTGAACATATCACTCACGAAAAGAAAGGATGAGATTTTTACATGCACTGTACAAAAATGAACCTATTAGAAATCAGGCCCCACAGAGCTAGAAAGTATTTACAAAGAGTTCATACACCGCCACATGATCACAAAAGGTTTTAACACACCAAGCCGTTATCAAACTGCAACTAGAATGACACATACCGCGTTTATCTATTGGAAATCACTGAATTGAAAAACGAGAACACATTTCCGCACACGATCGGAGAAAACATTCCAAAAAATGATTCTAAGTTCACGAATCTAAGTTAAACGTGCTAGTCAATGAAACGCTACCATCTCCAGAAACAAGAGCAGAACCAACCTTACCTCACCAGACAACCAGCCGACAATGGATCGCCGTGCGGCCACCGGGCCACGGGAAAACACGGGAAGGCACCAGAAGCTAAAAAATTCATGAAAACAGCGGTGGTAGGGGACCAAGAGACGCAACCAAAGGGTGTGGAAACCTCTTTGGTAGTATCAGCAGCTATCGATACTGAGCCAGAGAGAACGATGCAAAGCGATCTGTCACTCCCTGCATTCAAACAGTCATAGATTCACGCACACACTTAAAAGTAAAACAACTGCACATTCTTACAAGGACAGTGGCGTTGCACAGAAGCTATACTTATGGCACATTAATTAATATAATAATAAATTATTAACATAACAAAATAAGAAAAACTTTGCAATATTAACTAATATTCTAACACATGAAATAAAAATGTTATTCCTCATGCCTTGAAAAGAGTGGGGTTCATGTTTCAACAAAATGATAATCTAACAACATTAAATAAATTATAATTTTACAGAAATTAAACAAAAATATATGGAACATGACAGACGGTCGTCTTTCACTGTACAGTACAACTGCCACAAAGACTGTTTTGTTTTGTATAACTGAAAACGTGAATCTGTTCTTAGTTTTCAGGAGCACAACGAAATATTTTATTCAGAGGACAGCAAGGAGAATGTAAAGATATTGGAGAGTTGAAAACGAAAAGAAATATATGAGTATGAAGCCTGTTGTACCATGGAGAAGGGCTCTTATATGGCTTGAGAAAAACAAAGTTACGTCCTATCCCAGTAAAAGGAAAAGGACTAAAAGAAATAGAATTCTTGGAAGGAAGAGGACCAGCATCAGACAGTATAAGATGTCCTGTTTTCTTTCCGTTCCTGAATCCCAGTAGATGGAGCTCCATAGTAAAATAGTGGTTCTTCTAACTGTGCATGTAAAGCATGTTCTCACACAATAACTATTTAGTCATGTGTACAATGTAGTTCGAAATTGTAGTTATGTAATTTAATCAACATTATTTACAGGTTTTAGATAATATTTTTTTTATATCTTTTCAATTTGAAGTCGGCACATTCCTTATAAAGATATTAAAGTCTTGAGTGACAAGTAAAAATAATGTAAAGTTACATATTTAACTTAACATATTAAATTGAATCACATACATACATATTTAAATTCATTGTTTTAATTATTTTGTAAATTTTAGTGGCACATCATAGTAGATTTTTTAAATTTTCAATTTAAATGTGTGCCTAGTTTTAGGAATAGGATTTTAAAATTTTCTGTAAAATTAAAACATGTATTGGTATTTGTAAACTCGTGTATAATTTTGTGTATTTTCAGTATGTACAGTGTCAATGAGGTGTGGTGCAGAGGTACAATAAGCCGGTCTGTGCCCTATGACTGATGTCTTCACAGTGCGGAGCAGCTTGTGACCAGACATAGCTTGGCTGTGACCAGACATAGCTTGGCTGTGACCAGGAAAAGCAGGAAATGCGCGCTCTCAGACAGACGGCAGTGCCCGGGCGGTAATGGACGAGCCGTGAGGCTGTGAATGAAGAGGAGCCAGCAGTCAACGTCTTGTAAACACTGGCTTAGGGTGAGGTCTATGCCTGAGCACTGACCGGCTCGCCAGGCAAGCCCCAGACATGCCAGAACAGCTGTGACACAATAGGCGCTGATGGCTCACTGAAATAACGACGATTCGTCTGCGCTCACTCTGCGTGGGATGAATGGGGCAGGACTCCCCCAGGAATGCAGGCATGTGCCACTCGACACTCGGTCTACTGTCTACTGTCAAGGGATTTAATCCGGCGACGGGAGATCGTCCGACAGTGAGAGCTGCGGATTACTACGGCTGACCCGGTACCTTCCTGGAGTTCGGCAAGCCTTTGCAAAACAACAATAGACAGCCCGGCGGCATCGCTTGTTTCATCGCTGATGTGGGTGATTATCTGCCTAGGGGCATAGCCCAGCAGCAGTGTAGCCTGGCCTAAAGGAGTACATTGCTTCCCTGTGACTGTTACCTGAACAACCATGGGCATTCTTGTGGTATCAAGAAAATTATTGTGAGTGTATAATGATAAAAACTGAGTGGGCAAGCTATCTAGACAGTGATCTTGGCACAAACCCTTGTGCTTAGTGGACTCCTCCCATGTACGTAGGCAGTATACACCCCCTCCTCATGGAACACTTCAAGATTTCATTTGTTTTATGTAACAAAAATTTTTCTGTATGTTTAATTTTTTCTTTTCAGGCTTTACTATAAGAAGTTGTAATGCTCACTTGTACAATTATGTAAAACTATAAATTTTATGTCCTGTTTCCTAGTTTCCATTAATTACTTTGAAATATTATTATTGCTTTATACTTTTAACATAATGCAAAGCAAAATTTGTTATCTCATGTTTTCTAGTTACTGTTAGGCACCACAACTTACTATTTCTATTTTTATTTTGGTCGGGGTTATGTTATAATTTATTTTTGATTTAACTTGACTTATTTTAAAGTAATAATTCATAGCAAAATAGTTTTTGGAAAATACGATATGTAAAAATAGGATTTTCTTTTTCTTTTTATGAATGAATGGAAGGATTGTTGAAGTCTGAATGTGTGGAGTAGGGCCATAGCGTTTTCGTAAATTCCTAATTCAACAAATTAAATTATGAAAATGTAATCTTGATGTTTTAAAAAAAATTATGCTTGAATTCAGAATGAAACTTCACTCTGCAACGGAGTGTGCGCTGATATGAAACTTCCTGGCAGATTAAAATTGTGTGCCGGAACCGGGACTCGAACCTGGGACCTTTGCCTTTCGCGGGCAAGCGCACTACCGACTGTGCTATCCCGACACGACTCACGATGCTGCCTCACAACTTTACTTCCGCCAGTACCTCGCCTCCTACTTTCCAAACTTCACAGAAGCTCTCCTGCAAACACGCAAGACTGGCACTTCTGGAAGAAAGGATATGGTGGAGACATGGCTTAGACACAGCCTAAGGGATGTTTCCAGAATGAAACTTCACTCCGCTGCACTCCATATCCTTTCTTCCAGGAATGCCAGTCTTGCGTGTTTGCAGGAGAGCTTCTGTGAAGTGACTGCGTAGGCTTTCCCGGCGTAATGCTTCATAATATTCTTCTCGGGTTTCCTGCCAGATCAAAACGTCATCTTGACACAATATTTCGGCGGTCCACCTGGCCGCCATCCTCAGGGTGACAGTGCTGCAACACCGACTTGGCGAGTCGGTGTAGCAGCACTGTCACCTGAGGATGGCGGCCAGGTGGACCGCCAAAATATTGTGTCAAGATGACGTTTAGATCCGGCAGAAAACCCGAGAAGAATATTATGGAGCTTCTGTGAAGTTTGGAAAGCAGGAGGCGAGGTACTGGCTGAAGTAAAGTTGTGAGGCGGCATCGTGAGTCGTGTCGGGATAGCACAGTCGGTAGTGCGCTTGCCCGCGAAAGGCAAAGGTCCCAGGTTCGAGTCCCGGTTCCGGCACACAATTTTAAACTGCCAGGAAGTTTCTTATGCTTGAATTGTTTAGGCCTGAATGGCCAGAGACTTTAATAAATTAAATTCATCCTTTATGATAGGTGGAATAAGGTGGGCTTAAGTTTAGTATGGTTTCAGTTAGGTACTCTAATTGTTCAATTAAAACTTGAATAGGATGCTTTATCTCCAGGTTTAATAACTGGCTATATCAATATATTCACATATATGTTCTATTTGCTACATATTTGTCAAAATGTCTCCAGTTCTGTTGTCTCATCACCACTTCAGATAAGACACTCCACTTCCGAAATTTTTACGGGTTGGGGGTGTTGAAAGGTGGTGGTCATTCTTGTCTTTCAATTTTCTTATTTCTCGCTTCATGTGTCTATTATTTGAATTGCTTATTTTAGATTTTCGTTGCATGAAATTAATTTATTTCTACATGTTACCCGACTTCTATATTCTGCTATGGGTTGGGGGAATTGCATTAGGATTCAGGTGTATTGGTTTATTTAGTTATTCTTTTTGATGTAGTGCTTCTGATTTCAAATTCTTTCCTTACTGTCAAGTCAGTGTTGTAGAGCAGCGTGGGTCAGGGCTCTTGGGCGGTCAGCTAGATCACAGGAATCCGGTGTGGTGCCAGCTCCTTTTAGGGTTTAGTAGAAATCTAGCCACCCGAGGAGGGGGGGGGGGTCCCTATACTGCATTGGGGTGGGCCAGCCGGTTTGGCATGGCGACACGACTGACCGCCGGTTACCTGAGGTTTCCGGTGTGAGCTCGCACAACGCGTTAGCTGTTTAGAGCGACCGGCGCCTGTCTGGCGCCACAGTGTTTCATTGGCTGTGACCAAACTGCGTGGTCATCAGTCCGTAGCTTACAAATTACTTAAACCTAGGAAAACTAACCTAACGACAACACACACACCCATGCCCCAGGGAGGACTCTAACCTCCACGGCGAGCAACCGCGCGCTCCGCAACGAGGCGCTTTAGCAGGTAGCATAGTTTACTATTTAATAAATAGCAGGACTGTGAGAATAATCTCAGTAGGCTTTTAGCTGTTTGCGTGTGACACCAATAAGACGTGTCATAAGCATTCCATTTTTGTGTCACTGGGATAGCCACTGTGTATGCTGAGTACAATAACGATAATTTTATCGCGTCTTTCTGAGTGAAAGTCATAGATGTTTCATTGTTGATGTAGACACCTGGTACAGAATACAATGCCATCACAAGGTTTTGTAGCATTGCAGATGCGTTCACAAACATTGCCATTCCATTATCTATTGAATATGTAAGGGAACGGTGTGATTATCACACACAAGCCAACCATATCTAACGGCTCCTGTATACCTGTATACCTAACGAAATTATGTAATAGGTACCGACTGGTCGTAACTAACATTATGAAACAAATATTACAATCCTTCCTCAATTACAGTTAAGCAACAGCTTTTCAGAGACAATACGTTGGACAATGTCAATTATAGCCCAGCAGCCTCTGGGTCTATACATAAATACGAAAACATCTGCACAGGAACAGCACGATGTCTACATATCAGTAAGAATCCCTGTGCACGCTCATTACTCGAGTCCAGTATATATCTATATGTAATAGCACCAAATAATCTAGGAAGGCGATCGGGTAAGAATACATATGTTCGCCCCTATACCGTCACAATGCGTAATCATACGCCACACCTTCGAGTGCAGCATCCACGTTAGGAACGTTCCTTCCCTTTGTGACTGTCAAGTCTTCCTCGGCCGCCACCACAGGAGCCCTTTGGCCAAACTCGTCGGCTCAATCCGGTGCAGCACCACTGGATCTGCCGCAACCTCGGCCGCACGTTAGTCGTAGCCACGTGATACCAACACCACCGCTACCCCGGTGTCCACCGTCCAACTCCACGTGCTATCCCTGTCCGTGCGCTCGCCAAAGACCTCGTTCCCACTCCACCAGTGGTTACCTCTGGTTCACAATTGGCTCTGCCAACCGCTAGCGTATCGATAATTTTCCGGACATGTGCCGATCACGGCACAATACGTAAGCTGTATCAGTTTATTGTAGGTCACAAGCATATTGTTACTTCACTACCGAATTGAGTGGCACCACTTAGGATTATTTCCAAGGGGGTGCATCTCGACCTGCAATACCATAGGGTCACTAGATATTGATATCTTGAAGAGGGGGGTAATCGGATAGACCGTGAGAAGAGGTATTTTTGTTTCGCAGGAAAATGTACTGTTTAGTGGTGGCGAATCATGGTTATTCGCCAAGAATTGTGCGTATATTTTGGATCACTGCTACCAAGCTAGCTGTTAGTAATGTTTAAAAAGCTTCGACAAAGCTCAACAATGTTCAACAATGTTGATGTAAAAAAATTGAAAGGTTGATGAAAAGTTAGCTTGTGGTACAAATTAAAATGTTATATTATTAAGGCTGCAGACAAACCCAATTAAACTAAAGCTATCTTGAGAGTAACGCATATTTTCTTCTCGAATATGTAACAACTATTTAAGAGTTTTGTTGGTGTTACTGGCACCTGTGAAGCTTGTACCAGGAGAAGAATACGGTATTAAGGCATCTTGCTTAGTGCTGACAAAATATTGAAATTTTCCGTATCCGATTATCTTAATTTAAACGACGGACAAAAGTAATTAGATATACAAGTGCAGTATAAAAACGTTTATGTCCAAATGACAAACTATTGTGATTATTCTAATGAATGCAAACTTAATGTTTCAACACAGGGAGCTAAGGTTTGCAGTGACAGGTTTCAAGTTCAACAACGATTACAGATTTCTAATGGCGCTTACCCATTGTGGGGGCCAGCCATCCTGATCTTTGTTTTCCGTGATTTCGCCGTTCAGTTAAACTCTGGGATGGTTACCTGTAAAAGGCAACCAATGCTTCCTTTCTCCTTGTACCACTCAGATTAAGAACGCGCAAATCTACGGGCAAAGTACCGGAAGCCAATAGAATGAAACATCTATTTGAACTATGGCGTCTGACGCACAGTTTTTGTCAACTTCTAAGATAGTTGTCAGCGAAAACGCCGCCCCGTTCTCGTTAAATGCGGTCGATTAGAATTACACTCCATTTACACCAGTGAAGACAATTCTCTATAGTAGGCAACTAGTGTAATATTAGTCCTGATTAAGGCAAACGGGTAAAGTGCCGTTATTAGAGGAAAGGTGCCTATTATGTGATAGTTCCCGAATATCAGACACCCCAACTGTGCTCTTGGTAGGTGCTGCACTCTGGTGGAGGGTTTCTTAAACACGTCTATGCGTGCCAGACGGCGACACAGTGAGTAGGACGCCATTGTTGAGCCGTACAGCGTGCGTAGAGGTTGATACAAAATTTCGTGTGTTTGGAAATTTTGTGACATCGGTGTTAAGACATAATTTCAACTTAAAGGTGAGTGGATGTTACTGCACTCATTGTTATTAGTCATATTACCTATAATTATTGACAGTTAAATGCACATTCCAACGAATGTTGTTAGCATGTGCGCGATTCTTTGTGCAAGATGGCGAAATTCCTAATATGTGTTAGTATGGGGTTCCAAATATGGGACAGTGTCGCATATTACGATACCTATCGTATATTGGGGGAACTCTTTCTCTTATGCCTTTAGATGTAATTTCATCAATACTATCATAAAATATCATTTATTGTAGTAAAATATTGGCAACTTCGTTTATTTTAATTCGATTAAATTATCATAAACAGGGATTACTTTCACTAGTTTTATGATCAGAAATTTGACCTTTCTTTCAGGGCAGTATTTTGTTCAGAAGTGAATCAGTATTACTCAGTGGCGTAGCTATATCACCAAGGGCCCCGGGGCAAAAATGACGTTGGGGCCCTCTTTACACTAATTCTGTACAGATTCAAAACTACTTCATCATCAGCTCCTTATCGCCCACTGGAAGACGTAATAAGGCAAACCTAAATACTACAAAGTAAATTATTATGTGTCACGCAGCAGGTAAATTTCATTGTACTCTCTAATATAATTGTGAAAGTTTGTTTGTTATGCTTTCACGCATAAATTACTAGGTGATTTTGATCAAATTTTGCAGAGGGCTAGAGATAGAGTTGGACCTGGATAGGACATTCAGATGAAAATGCCCCATGGGACATTTTTCTTCAGTGGTGACAGCAGGCAGACTCTCGCTAAACTACTGCGCTGTTAGCTCATTTCGTTGAAAGCCCAGTCAAAGAAGGAAAATAGGGGAAATATTCTTGTAGGATGGTTTCATCAAAAGTAAGTTGCCAGATTTTGTTAAATGAAACACTTTGGATTGAGTCGTGCCCCTATCAGGCTTCTTGAAGTATATGCTAGTGTCTGACCAGGAAAAAGTGATAAGTAAAATAACTAAGTCGATATCTTCGCTTATTATAGTGACAGTGGGGTAGAGGGCAGCGTCTTGATGCACAATTCACTATTGAGACAAAGTAATTATTATATGAAACTTCTGATCCGTGAATGTAATTAAACCTTTAAATGGCAGAATAAAATAGTGTGCGAGTAGAAACGTACCTTAAAAGATTGCGTGAAGTGCTGAATTCTCACCATTACTTTAAAACATTGTGAAGTTGTTTGTTTGTCACATAGAAGAACTGGTCAGAATGCGGCCGAGGGTATAGTGTTAGTATGAACGTAAATTGAAGAGCGGATAGTTCTTATGGTATGGAAAAGCGCCGTTCCCAGAAAAAAAGCCACAGAATGCCGCATCCATTTCCCGCCTTCCATTGCAAGGTAGTGTGTAGAAAGGTATGTACATTCTGTTCGGTATTCCTTTCAGTATTAACGCATTTGTGGAAAAGAAACATGCCTGTTTCCCGGCGCAATGCATTTTGTGGGAAATGCGCACTGTCCAGGTCTGTCTACGCAGTACGTCATCTGTGATTTATGAGGTTCACCGCGGAAGGGTCGGTATAACTTTGTAAAACACTTTGTAATTTCCTTTTGCGACGTAATAGGGTAGACAGAGTGGGGGCTGGGTTTCTCGCTATTCGTTATACAGGCGCAAAAAGAATGGCAATGTCCGACCATTCCAGTGGTCTGTCCTTTCCCGCAACTTCTGCCCTCCAACCCTCCCCTCCACCCCTTCCTGCTGTCACCTGTCACATCCCCACAACAAATCATATTCCCACTGTTCTACTGTAGTAAAATATGTTGTATACATTTAATATTTTGTCTTAGTCCTTTCTGTTTAACAATAACTATATTAACATATTGGCTGCCAAAGGTATACTTGGGTTACCGTCCCCCGGGGAACATTTACTTTGTTTCCCATATTCTGCTTTAGTTTCATTGAAGTAAGCTATGTAAGTATAAATAAGTTGAAAATGTTGCAATTTGGTACCTTAGTTTATGTTTTTTAGTGTGAGTTACATATGACTCACATGGCGCCAGAGTAAAGTGCCAGGTGTGTCATTTGCTATGTCCTTAATAATTTTGGGTTGGTACTCTTTTAAGTCTTTCATTCCACAACATTATTTGCGTACAGTTCCATTATTATTTTTTCTGCATTGTTACTATAGTCTTTATTCACTGTTGTTTGCTCCGTAACACAGTGATATTGTAGCAGGAGAAAGTGTCTCGTAGAAGTTATGTAGATGAACAAAGGCATGAACAGAAGCTTTAAGATGAATTTATAAGTGAAGAAAATGATGATACTACCGAAATGGAAAAATAAGAGGAATTTATTGATGCTGAGTACTGTTCATGGAGAGGAAGAAGCTGAAGTTCAAACCAAGAGGGGCACAAAGAAAAAACCAGCAATGATAACTGACTATAATCAGTCATCTCTCTCACCAAATGAAGTCCTATATTGTCTAAGGCGGGGTGTGAAATGGTACAGGAAGCTTGCAATTGAACTGTTGACAGGGTCAGCACTGGTAAATACTCTTGTGATTTACCGATACATTAACAACAAGATCATCTCAATCGTCGGCCGCGGTGGCCGAGGGGACTGAGGCGCTTCAGTCACGGTCTGTACGGCCACTACGGTCGGGGGTTCGAATCCCCCTTAGGGCATGGATATTTGTGCCGTCCTAGTTCGTAAGTAGTTCATAAGTAGTTTGTAAATTTAGGGACTGATGACCCCGTAGTTAAGTCCCATAAACTTGACAAATATTCGAATATATATTATTCATCTCAATCACAGAATTCAAAGAGGAAGTGACTATGAGACTACTCCATACATAAGATGCCGATGCCCCTGACAAATCTATCACCGTAGCCACCGAGCTGCCTGCAGATTGTGCTCTGGTGAACATGGGAGCATCAAGTCATTAGGAGTACGGATGCTACGAAAAAATGAAGAATAAATTTGGACGAGAGCAAGCTGTCAAGTAATGTAAACAAACTACATGGAAATGGTAAGAAATTGTGGCTCATGTTGTTGCGAAGAGTTTTTCTTCATAAAGCACAGTGCATGCAGGTGTTAGAGATACAAAGTGGAATTACCCATTTTTTCAGTTTGTTTCATTGTTGTTGCAATTAGAGTTGGAGAATGTAATTAAAACTGTATGTGATATACAATCTACTGTATAAGTAACATGTAACACCAAATTATAAATTATAAAAATAAGGAAACTCCAATATGACTGGGCCATGTGAGTTATAAATAATTAACGATTTCAAGTGTCAGTAACTACTCTTGTGCTCTTGAAAACTGGAGGCCAGGGACATGATTTGTTACTGGGGCCATAACGTGTTGTAACACCAAGTCACAGCACGCTACTGTGAGTTACAACTTCACCACGAATCTTTAAATGGAAAAATGGTCGTGAGATGTATTTATTTCACGTGGCCCGAAGAGAAGACTTCCTGTGACTAAAATTAACTCACGTGGCTGTCAATGTGTTAAAACAATGATTTCTAAAAGTTGGGAATTTTTTTTATTTCTTGTAACACGAATACCATTAGTCCTTGAAAAAAATTCATAATTATTTTTCGCGCCTCACTGTGTATCACGAACTTAATGAGAGGCGTTTTTCAAGCCGTGAGGATTTCGTTCTTGTTTCCTCACGCACCAAAGTCAGAATGAAAGAATACCTACTGGAGTAATACAATGCTTCAAACTGTTAGATTGCAGATGTTGGCAAAGATATTATTTCTGATCGGTAATTATCGGTAAACGTTTTCGTGACTGCAGTACATTATTGTAATAATATGGGTACACAATTAAAAAGTAGTCAGTTTTATTCTAACAATTATTATTTTACAATCTTGTCCTTCCTTTGGTTTTTGCAAAATCGTCAATATGGTCTGTTAAATCTAGACTTGATGCAGCCTTGTTTACGATTTCTATGGGTGCCAAATGTTCGAGTCTAGCTTGAGCCATACTGTACCTCAGATGCGTTTTGATAATTTTTAATTTGCTGAACGACCTTTCGGCTGCTGCAGAAGAATAAAACTGCGGTAAATACATCCGTAACCTCACATTCTAATAATGCATATTTTGTTATAATTTCCTTACATAATTGGGGAACTGTCCATGTTGGGGTCAATTTCGGCAGGATAAATTAAAAGTCGAATTTCCGTCATTCAACTAAAATATTATATACAGTGTAACGTCTGTTATCCGAAGTAATTTGGGGAAATGGATATTCGGAAAACCGGTTTATTAGGATAATCGAAATTTACACTTCTAATTGCCAATAAGAAGTACTGTACAGTAAATGTATTTATACTGTATTTGGAGGAGCGCGATCCTTCACATTGCACGCCGCAACACTTCGAAGACGCAGCTGTTGCTGTGAGCAGCTTTGATGCTGCCGCTACTTCTGCCGACTGAAGTGTGCCGATTGTTGGACACATTGACCGGCAGTTTCGCCTGTCGGCAGCTTACTATGGGAAACTTGGTTTGAGGGGAAGGGGATATGATGGACTATAGGGTGGTAACGTAAAAAAAAAATTTCGACGCTCTACTGTAACGTTTTTCGATCGTTGCTCACGAAGGGGCCCCTGGAGCTTGGGGGCCCCGGGGCACTGCCCCGCCTAGCCCTATGATAGCTACGCCACTGTTATTACTCCAGATTTAAAGTGCTCCGCTAACAGTACTTATAAGAAATAATCTAACAAATGAAATCATAGAAGTCCTTTAAGAAATATGTCTGATTACTGTGTTTATTCTTTGTAGATGGCCCCAAAAAGGAAAACGTGGGATAAAGACGCCATGATTCGTGCCATTTCATGTGTGAGAAATGGCGAGATGGGGTACTTAAAAGCCTTAAAACTTTTTGCTGTACCAAAATGTAGTTTGGAAAGGTATGTGAAGGATAAAACTCTTACACCCGAGGAGCTGGTTGGTGTTAGCCTTGGTAGAAGCCCTGTTCTCTCATCTCAACTGGAAGATGAACTAGTGAAATACTGTCTTGCAATGGAGGAGCGATTTTATGCTCTTAAATGTAAGAGCATACGAAGCATGGCCTTCCAGTTAGCTGTCAGGAATAGGCTGAAAAATCCTTTCAATTCAGAAAAGGCTTCAGCAGGAAAATGGCCCTGTGCTTTCCTTAAGAGACATCCCATTTTATCAATGAGGACTCCTCGGGATCTTTCAGCAGCAAGAGTGAAAGCTTTTACTCCAGAAAATGTGGGGAGATTTTTTGATATTTACGAATCTGTGCTCTGTAAAGTCAACCATAACCCACATCGAGTCTTCAATGTTGAGGAAACTGGGGTGACGTCTGTGCAGCACAAACACAGCAAGGTTATTGCTATGAAAGGGAAGGGGCAATTTGCTGCCTTGACTTCAGCAGAAAGAGGAAATCTCATTACAATTGTGACGTGTATGAACGCTGATGGCAGTTATGTTCCACCACTAATCATCTTCCCACGGAAGAATATGAGCAGGAATTTATGGAAGGTGCACCTGCAGGATCAGTATCAACTTGTCATCCAAGTGGCTGGATACAAACTCATTTTACTTAGTGGTTTGATCATTTTGTGAGCCATGTAAAGCCATCTTCAAATGACCCTGTCATTTTGATTCTCGATGGGCACTATTCCCACACAAAGAATCTCGATGTCTTAGATAAAGCACGTGAAAACAATGTTCATATTGTATGTTTGCCACCTCACTCAACGCATAAAATGCAGCCACTTGACGTCGGATTTATGGGGCGTTTGAAAACCTATGCCCAAGAGATAGAAGCGTGGTTGGCAAGTAACCCAGGTCGTGTTATCACCCCATTATTAATAGCCAATTATTTGGGGCAGCTTAGATCAGCAACAATGGAACCATCTGTGAATGCCTTCAGAAAAACAGGTTTCATCCCATGCAAACAAACATCTTTAGGGAACATGAATTTTCAGTTCACCGCCATGCTGACGCTCTTCAAGGAATAGATGCCGACAACGAAAGTGAAACTGCTGATAGTGATGTTGGTCAAAATGTCAGCCCTGCAGACATCAGACCTCTTCCAGAATTCGAAAAACATGGAGATAGTCAAACAGGTCAAAAATCGCGTTTGTGGACTGCTGCGCTGCTAACTTCAACTCCTTGCGTGAAACGTTTACAAGAAGCTAAACAGCAGATATCAGAGGCTGAAGCGAAGAAAGCAGCCAGAAAGTTATTTGGGAATAGGTCTAAGGGTGAAAAATCTTCAAATCAGAGACAAACTAGAAGAATTGTCTAGTGACTCGTTATCCGATGTGCATCTTGATGACAGAGGAGATTCGGACAGCAGAGATGATGACGCAGAGTGTTCTGTACTGGCCGCTTTTCTGATGACAAACACGGGGAAATATGGGCACAGTGTACGAAATGTTATCGCTGGGCTCACGAAGATTGCGGAGTCACAGAAGACAATTTTGTTTGCCCCGGATGTCGTGAATATAAACGTAAGTGGTGTGAAATGAGTGCAGGAGAACTAAATGGATGAAGATTTGTGTATTCATATGTAATTCTTCTGTAATACAAAAATTAAAACATTACTACTGTCTCATTAGGAAACCTCGATCTCATTTCTAAGAAACGAATTACTCTGACAGATTTGACAATTACTAAAAAAATGTTCAAATGTTTGTTAAGCTTATGGGACTTAACTACGGGGTCATCAGTCCCTATACTTACAAACTACTTATGAACTACTTACGAACTAGGACGGCACAAATATCCATGCCCGAGGGGGGGATTCGAACCCCCGACCGTAGTGGCCGTGCAGACCGTGACAATTACTCTGAAAAATTATCATTGCAAATATGATTGTATGATAAAATTAAATAACGCAAGATATTACCATGATAATATATTTCACTTTTAGGTCTTTAAAATGGGTTTAAAAAAGTGTGTCTCGTATTAGGCACCTTTCCTCTAATATAACAAACACCTCTACTGGTGTTTTGGGTGCCGCTCATTCTTGGCCTTTTGCACAAACTAAACAAAGAATAACTCAGCTGCCTCAGGTTGCTATTTAAACAGTAATTTGTAACCAAGCTTACGCTCGTATAATTATATTTTATATTACAGAATAAAATTGTTTCTCCATCTTTTACAGGTTCAATCTACGTAAAAAACTGATTTATGGTGACACCATTTGACTTTCTTCCAATGAACCTAAATTTTTGAAATTTTTACCCACATTATTCGTGTACCATCACTGTTGGTTTATTTCCCCGTGCTATTTTTGTAGGTTTATTTTGGTTATATTTCAGGCAACTTGTCCTAAGCCTTTAGAGGAATCTTCCCCTGAACCAACTAATTGTTTCCTTTTATTGCAGGATAATATTTACCACTTAGTTCCTTGTGAGCTACTATTATGAATATTTTAGCGGGGGCTTTAAAGAAACCTTGCAGTAGTGTTTCAGGCTAGGTTTTGTGAAATACTAGTGCTGTGTGCCATTACGTTTTTGGTTTGACTAAATGCGGCGGCTAATTTATCTTTTCTGTAAAGTGACAGTGCGAACATTCAATTTAATAACTTAACGATGAAGAAGGTTTACGTCTAAACTCATAGTGACATTCATGGATAATCTGGTTACTTTTCCTGGTCAGTTGAGCAGTTCTTTATGGAAGGTATTGTATTCTCGGGAGCATATTCTTGTATGTGGGTTTTAGTTGCGTATTTTGACTAGTTTCTAGTTTTACAGTTGTGTAAATTTTGTTTAGGAGTAAACTATAGCCAAATTCATGGTAAGGAACAGGTAGTTTCAAATTTTAACACTAAAGTAAATTTGCAAATACCTTTTATTTCAATAAAATTTCTCGTTGCAAGGATTACAGTAAACAGCCATTCCAGCAGGATACGAGCATACATTAGTTAACTGCTTTGTCTCATGCGTTGTAAAACCTTTTCTTCATGCTGTTAAAATTTATGGTAGAGACCTGTATTCACCAAGCTTTAATCTCTTGTCAGACTGCTAAAATTTTAAAAGGCATTCGCAATTATTTTTTCTGTTTCTTCGGATCCCGGAGGATAGTTTCTTTTTAGTGTTCCTCGAAGGGCTGCAGGCAGGCGCAGGAAGTGGCCACCAGCAGCGTGAGGGAGACGTTTCCGCTGGGCAGCGCGCGCACGCCCACGTAGGTGTGCGGGAACTCCGGGAAGGAGGCCCAGGGCGCCATCGTGAGGCTCACCACGCTGCTCACCGGCGTGCACTTCTCTGGAGGCGAGCACGCCGCCTCGCGCTCGTCGCACCGCACGTACACCAGCGAGCTGGGCTCGAAGGCAGGGCCCAGCTCCTGTAAACGAAGCACAGTTCAGTTCGCCAGTTGGTTAACAACTAGCTATTTAACAAGCTGTTACTGCTAACAAGCTATTCCCCTTCTCTGATTTTATCTTCCCTCGGTTCTTCGTGGGACAATACTGGCTAGAAAAATTGACAAGACATTTCGTGTTTTAACAAGGAAACCTACCGAAGTTATGACATTTGGATACGTTATAATACAGGAAAGACTATGGGACACTTAGCCGCGGAAAGACATTTAAGGGGTTAAACTGGCCCTCCAAAAGTGGGTCTCAAATACAAAAATCGCGATAACAGGTTAGTGAAGCCATGAGTTTTGGTATTTAATTTGATACAAGACGAACATCGGCCTAGGTATTTTGCAGTGGGGGGGGAGTGAATTATGGGGGCAACTATCCTTAATGTGACAATTTGTACCCAAAAAATTGTTTTCATTTAATCTAAGAATCTATCAAAACTTTTAAAGGAGAGAGAATTAAGTGATTTGTTTTTTTATGTATCAATATGGGAGTAAAAACTCCCAATGCCGCGTTCGACACTGCCCATGAAGCACCTAGTTTATCTATACTTTTAGATTCGTTCATGTGTTCAATATATATAAAATAGGTATTTAAATCTTTGAACCTTTATCTGAAATCAGATTCTCAAAATTCAATATGGTTGCTCCAGCATAGCTGACGGAAACTAAGAAACTTTAATAGACTCATTTGATATGCGACTTTAAAAATACCGTACAATTAACTTTTTAAATTGTTAATACAAGTGAAAACTAATGTTTATTGGTTTTAACCGCCGGTGGTAGCGTTGTCCGTGATGTAGCGTGTGAGGACGCATTTTTCGAGTTGTCCGCCATGCTACATCGACCACCTCAAATTTTACAATTACTTTCGAGTACGATTCAGCGACTTAATACCAAATATATATTTAAGTTAACAATTCAAATAAAGATTCACAAGGTGTTTCATGGGCAGTATCTAACGAGCGCGGCAATATAAGGGTTCTCACCACCACCCCCTTCATGTGTCAGTACGTACCTGCGTCACAGACGTCTCCGAACAGACACCCAAATTTATTGGTTGAGGCACTGCTTGTTGTCGTGCCCTGTCTTGTTCTCTCTCTTGCTCTTCTTCGTGTTCCTCCTCCACAGTTGGACTTATCCGTTCTTCTAAATCCATCACAACTTGTGCGCCTTCATAGATACTGAAAGAAAGCGGTTTTCTTGAATCTATGAACAGACCCAGTATTTTACCTGGGTCCAAACACGTTTCTCAGTAACAGCGACACGTAATATTGTCAGTGATTTTGACCGGGAGTCAAAGCCTAGAACTACTACACTAGACCCTTGGATGAGAACATCAGCACCCTCTGCGTTATAACCTTAGTGAGCATGCGCTTAGAAAATAGAGGCGGGTACTCAACTGGCTGTGGAACTATCTGCGAACGAAGTGCATATGAACGTAGTGTCAATTGTCTTGATACGTGGAATCTGTCCTCCACTCGTGTGTCAGATTTGCTACGAAGAAACTGCAACAAGTTCGCCACGCGATCCCATTTGCGATTAAGATTGACGACTGGAGCACATTGACTACGAATTAATATTGCCACGTGCTCTGAAAAGAGTTCCTAGCCTAATACCCTAACGATAGATCAGGTAGCCGTGTGTGAAATGTGTAGCAGTACCCCAATCCTAGGTGTAAATGCAATAACGAATTTCCTGCAAGTATGCGTTTGATCGATTATTTGTCTACTACATAACCAGTTTCGAAACCTTAATTCCTCTTACGCGAATTAAGTTGGCCGGCAGTTATGAAATTAAGTTCACTGAAAGTTACCGGAAAAACGTCCCGCAGTAACTTAATACCATCGTGATTTAAACTCACGGTGTACGTGACTTCCGAAATCTTTACAATCCCCCTCAGTCATTAGTACCGGAGGTTTCAGAATTTAAGTTCCTGAAAGTTAAGAAATTTTTCTTATCAAAATTATCACGTTTTTGTCTGACCGTATGTTTTTGTATTATCCATGTGAAACTTATCAGGCAGTCAACTATGCCACTGCTAATCTCAGAACCTTGTTAAAAAAGGTCCAAATGTTTTGAAATCTAAGGGCGTAACTACGTTTGCCAGTCCCTAGGCTTACGAGCTACTTCAACTAAAAGTTAACGTCAAACAGGCGCGCGCACCGCAGCAGGGTGCCTTAGTGCGCACGGCTATTCTGCCGCTGCCCTACTTCGAGTGAATTTGAAAATTCACTTTACTGGAAAAATTTTCCTACAGTTACTGCGTAGGTTATTGTATGCTGACCTGCCGTTTTCAGATACGCACGATTTAAACGGTCTGCACACAGTGTGCAGAATCCTGATGCAACGCACACCGCTCTTATTCCAAGCGGGCGTGCCTATAGTTAGCTGGCATCTTTAGAATCATGCCATTGATATCTGGAGGAAGTGTCACCTGCGAGAGCAATTGTATACCGTTACCGCAAAAAGAAGCTAGGGAACGTACGGAAGGACTATTTTTGACAACATACTTTAGAAGTGGCGGTATTTTCTCAGCATAATGCTTTGTTTTTAAGCTGCACAGCCATTCGCCATGTGACGCGATATCAAGTCGTGGGGCAGCGTTCACTTAAGCGGCTGTAGTTACCTCGTAATGTCACGAGTTCTACATTTGAGATTTTGGGGGGGGGGGGGGGGGGGAGGAATTTCTCCCAGAATTGTGGGTGTTAGAAACTGAACAGTGCTGGTTGCAGTTTGCCTGCGGCTAGCACCCGAAATTTTGTAGCAATGAAATTGTGCCTCACGTAGTTTTAGTGACAATTTTAAGTAAATATATTTGATAAAACGTGAGAAGGGCACACTGTAGTGCAGTAATTTTTTACCAATCGTTTGTTATGTCTTAACCGATGAGTGCTGGCCGACCACTGTCGCGCAAGCCGTTTCGCCCACATTAAAAAGTGGGTTTTCAGAGGCGTGGAGTGCTTTATTTTCCACCCACGTATTTCTGCCAGCTCCTTTAGACAGGTCTGCCGATATTTGTTGACATTTATTGGTCCTGGAAGAGCGGATTTACTGATCAACTCCCGACCTGCTTACCTACCTCAGTCGGTCACCAGCAGTGCATGTGTATTAGTAGTTTCAGTGTCGTTGCCGATAGCCTTCCTTTTGCTATTTTCATGAGCTACTCATGTTCTCTGCATTGTATATCATGGATGCGATTACGAAAGGGAAGCTGTATTAAGGAGGGCCATCGCTGTAAAATTAATGAGGTTCTACAAGCCTTGCCTCAGTTCCGCGTGTAGTATGTGCAGAGACCAAGTTCCTAGCGAACTGACAACCACTTCAGTAATCCACTAACAGCCTAACTGCAGTATCTCCCCCGTTCTAGTCGTCGGACTGGAGAAGCCAAACCCCCGACACCGTCTCTGCAGATCTATTACAATTTTTGTGCGTATCTAAGAAAATTCCTTCGGAAGTCAATTATTGTATTCATTTGGAACCGTTAAGGGAAATCCCTTAAAGCCAAATGATCGGAAGTGAATAGGAATCAGTCTTTCCGAAAGCGACTAATTTCAGTTACAATAGATTATGTACCCGTTTGATTCTCCGCAAGCATACAGTGGTTTATTAATATAGTGAAGATTAAGGAACCCTCAAACCGTTTGTAATAGCATAGATGTAATGGCGCTTTACATGCAACTGATCAGTTAAGACGGGAAGGGGAGCTTTATTGATCCAAGGGCAAGGGATGGAATTGCGCAGCTCCTATGTGATCTTAAAAGATCATAGTTATGACAAGTCATAACCCTAATCAATGACCTTGATGCGAGGTCGCTATCTGTGCCCATACCTACAGTACTACCGAAAGCTCGAAAATGTGCTCTCACCCAAAAGATCTACAGCTGCTTTGTTTTCTTAATGCAGAGTGACATACGCTTTATCAACGTGTCACGATTGCTAAGAATCTACCACACAGAAAAGTGTTAATTTACTAGTCTCAAGACTTGCCAAAGTAAAAATTTTTATCGAAGATTCTGACTATAATACTTACCCTTCATCTGAGTCAACTTCCACGCTATCATCACTGTCCATATCGTTTCGGGGAGGAGCAACTGTAGATTCTAATACGGCTACACCTTCCTCCGGTAATTTTTCGGGTTCGCTGTCTATTGGTAACCTTTCCATCTCGGTTAATTGGTCACTTTCCTGTCCCCTCGATATGCTCTGCAATACACAGGAGGGTAACTTCCCTTCCCTTTCAGGCTCTTGTTGATCCAAATGTTTATCGGAGCAGTATCTGCTACGATCAGCTGCTTCCGACGGCATGTCTTCAGAATTTTCGCTACCAATCATTACGTTTCTTTCTTCAGTAGTAAACGAGCTGCTGCTGAATTCTTGCAAACCCAAGGTATCGTCTCCTGCTGTAGCCAAGTGGGATGCGTTAAATGGAACGCTTGCATTTAAGCTGAAAGGTAGCCACCAATTTTCAATTCTATGGGGCCCTGCTGTAAGGTTGTACTGGTTAACCGCCCAGTTGTGTAAGACATGCACCCTGATTAGCTGCCTATCCATGGCACAAAAGAAATCCCTCAGAACCCCAGCATCAGGAGCGTTGCAAATCAAGCGCATTGAAGGTGACCAGTGGCAAATTGATTTCACCAGAGCGGTATGGTGTTTCAAGGCGTCTAGGAAACGCTGTAGTGATTCCGGGACGCAGTCGCCTTTAGGTTCACTGGACGGTTCGGGACTGTTCAACTGCTGATAGATCCACTGATAGAACCCTTCAAGCAATTTGACTTGGTGCACCACGACCGACACCCACTGTGTCTGCGGCTCTTCTGTGGATTGTTCCTCACTGTCGCTAGATTCCACGGTCTGTATCCAGTAGTTTTCAATGTCTACAGTATGTTGTATCAAAGCTTCCGCAAATGCCTTGAATTGCACGTCACGAGGTACGCCTAGCGGGCCGCTGAGGGGCCAGTCCTTGCACCATACCGGCAGCCACGATATCCAGTTGGTCTGCTCCGGAGCCGCCTCAGCGCCAGAAGCAACGGCAGAGGACCTCGACTCTTCCCTCCAGCCCACAAGGGGTCGGCTGCATGTCTGAGCCTCGCTTTCCCCTCTCGAGGCGTCGTCAGCTGTCGCCCGAGTTGCAGATGAACTCAGCTTCCGCGTTGTCTGACGTTGCATGCGGCCCGTCTCCCGAAGAGACCACGTAAGGTTCGTCATCGTATTCTGTGCTACTTTCCGGGACTGTCGCCGTTTCTATCGCTGCACACGACTCGTCTGCAGAGGCTGCCTCGTAAGCGCGGTCATCGTTGTAGTCCGGTGCTTCCTCTTCCATGGCGTCAGGTAACCTGCAACACACCGCAATTCACTATGTAGAACTAGTGGTGTCAAACAACTAGGAAACTTATGAACCACAGCTTACACCAATATTGAGCGAGACAGAAAGGAAACTACGAAGTAGTTCAAGAGGTCATTATAGGCCTTACCACGAATCCACGAACTGGGCTATGGATACCTGACGGTTTTTTGTCGAATGAAATATGAAATAACTTCATCCTATAAAATTGTAACGGTGTCATACACTGGCTAATTTCTAAGGAGCTGTGTGCACCCAAAAGGAGCTATCAAAGCTAAGGAACTTCATCGTAGATACGCTAAAACTGTCATCTAGGCTACGGCAAGCAAGCATTAAAGAAGTAGCCAATTGCAGACGCCTTTAGTCCGTAAGTAGTTTCCATTCGAAGAAAGGACGTTACTTCATACAGCGGCTAGACGCTGGTTTAACATGTTGCAATAGTTTATTGCAAACAGGTACGTCTAAGCGTACGTTGCTAAGGTGATGCCAATCAGAACAGCAACGTCATTGGGGGTTCACGGTGTTAGTGTGGGTACGACAAAGTATTGAAGCACCCATTTTGGATAGCCTTATGGGTGTGGCCGGATGGAACGTTGACCATACTGAGAGCACACATTTTCCCAGCTTTATGTTGCTACTAAGTACGAAATTTATGTGAAACCATATCCCCACCCAGTGAGTGCGCGCGGGGGGGGGGGAGGGGGGGGGGGACAGGGCTGAAACGTTGACCAGAGGCCGTCGGCAATCGGTAAGCCTCAAGTTAGATTGGCTGAAACATCTGGCCAATAGTAAACTGTTGGGTACTGAGAAGGGAGGAAAAACTGTGCACCCATACTAGCCTTTGAAACCCCCCACGGATTTTGCATCGAGCGAGTCTTTACGATAGCGGCGCCAGATACGTATCTCACCACCAGCCTCGGTTAAGCTCCATGATTCTCACTTCCCGAAGTGCTGCTGCTTATGTAATGCTACAAGGAAGACTCATTGAGGTCTTCCCCGGAGAATTTTGGCACACTTCTGTTATCTCAACATGCTTCCTGTGCATTTAATGCTTAGCCTCCACGTTTTAGTGGTAGCCGAGATTTTACTCCCCCCCCCCCCCCCCGGTCCTCCGTATCTCAGATGTGCACATATCTGGACATAAATCGGAATCTCCCGTAGATGCCTACCAGAATCACTCCCAGTACTTTCTGCTTGGGACTTGCACACTGACCTACATTCAGTTTATCAGAACAACGGTCGTGACGCCTACTGAACTATGAACAGAAGTCTTAGCGCCCTTTTGCGTCCCTATTTTCGACTCCAGACGTCGCCTCTTCGCGTTTTTTACATTTCTCATCGAGGTCTAAATATGGACCAACTAAATTAGAAAACTGGTAACCCGAAAAGTAGACGTCTGAAGGCAACTTAACCGCACCCATGTCGCTTAACTTGGTAAGGCTAGTCGCCAGTGACAAACGTATGTAGCAAGTACGGAAGTAGTAAAGGGTGAGTAGTACCATATTCATGCAATACTGTAGTGTAGTACATCATGAGCAAGTTCAAATGGCACAAAGTTAATATTTTTCCATATTAAATGAAGTTACGTGTACAGTCACGAAGGACCTTCTCACAGTGAACATCTCAAGTTTTAATTTGAAACATTTTAAAATTTCATTTTATTTTTGGAGAAAATATACATACACAGGCTAGGTCAGAAGGGCATTATGTAAGATGTATATGCTTTTTATTCTATGTCTCACTGGCCTTAAGGTATCTCGAGAAAAAGATTTTGCAGCCAGCACTGCAGGCTAACCCAGTATTCACGTTTAATTTCAATGCAATTGCCATACCACCCAGACATTTATCTGGCTACCTCTGCTTAGAGATTAACGGAATGAAGACTGGCTTTACTACAGTCCTTTCAAATCATCAGGTGGTATGAGGCCCGAAGCACTGCTAGGTGCTCCTCCTGCATGCTGACATTACTGCTTGTCAACCACCAAAATACAGGAAGCTAAAGAGACTGAAGAGCACGCATATGTTTAGGTCCAAGGTAACAAGCTGCTGAGGTTATTGGTCCCAAGACCAAACTGATTTTAAGCCTTAACCGGTGTATTTAGCCTAACCAGTCTCACTTTTAAGCGTCATCAGAAAGAGTTATCAGAAAGATGAATCGATATTACTGGGTGTCACGTTTCTAAAATTTATAGCTTAGTCTACTTCATATGGCTATTTTTAAATTAAGTCGAGTTAAGTCTAAGCCTCTATAAACGTGAGGTAACGTTTGGTTTAATATTTTAAATGACAATGCACCCAGACGGTGACGCCGGCTCATGAAAGCCAGTTTTTACAGCTTCTGCCGCCGCCGCCAGGAAGGCCAATTTAACGGAATGGCATGGTAGGTCATTTGACGAATGATCAGTTCTTTGACACGATGTTCAGCTTCAGGTCTGTTTCAGTTTCTAGTATTCCACTATGCATATATCACTGGATTAAGAACTATACCCCATCTGGTCGCTGAATCTACAGCTGAGTGCTATGAGAAGCACTAAATGGGGCGAGGAACCGACGCACTAATTATGGTCAGGAAACAGTTGTCAGATCAGTTCATCTCTGCAAGCTCTGCCCACAATGGATGGGCATTTTAGTTTTGATGAAGGAGAAAGGGAGGGGTTGGTGCTAAAGGGCAGCAGTGTTCATCTCAGGAAGAAATTACCAATCGCGATCTTAAGGGCCACGTAGACGCAATTCAACCAGCTCAAATGTATTTCAGCCATACTAGTACTATCCCTCGAAACATACCAGAAGCCTACAAGGGCCATCCTAGTTCTACTGAGCACAGAACCAATGTACAGATTGAAACTGGCCGGAAAAAATTATTGCTGTAAAATCCCAACCTGGAGGGTCAAAATGTACTTAACTCTTCCGAATTACGGTAATATTTTAAAATTCCATGGAATAAGCAATGAACAGGGATTAATATGGGAAGGCTCATTACAGCACTGGGTCTCTGACAACGAAGGGACAACATCGTTTATTATGTCTTTCACCTGTGGAGCCAGTTAGCACCTCAAGAGAGCTGTGGTAACTTGTCCTAGGAATTATCTGCCTCCAGTTAATGAAGGGCTAAAGCCCAGGAAAAAGAATAAACTTCGGAGATGATGATTAAGGATCAAGCGGCTTTTGGGAGGGGGTCGTCGTCTGTGCGGACTGCCGTATCACGCCTTCGGTCACACTAAATTTCGACTCGGCCGCACACTGCACATTACTTGCATTTCGCAGTTTCCCGTGTTCGGCCTTGTTAGCACTGAAGTGGGGGATCGTTGGGCGTATTTTTTCGGGTATGTATGAAACGGCACTGCAGGTGTA
This sequence comes from Locusta migratoria, assembly GCA_026315105.1. Taxonomy (NCBI): domain Eukaryota; kingdom Metazoa; phylum Arthropoda; class Insecta; order Orthoptera; family Acrididae; genus Locusta; species Locusta migratoria. Next base: position 689,339,863 of record CM048755.1, read on the forward strand.
TTAATTCTGTGTACAGCCGCAGTAATGTCAGATGCGGTTATAGTACCAGGAACAACATTTTCAGGGTTTCCCAGCAGACATTCCGTATACCATTGTCATTCATGCACAATATCCCAACATTTCAACTGTTACCGGGACAGGTCTGATTAAGACAAAGGGGTTGTGGGAATGTTGTGGGTGATCCATATCGACACTAGGTACGAAGACTGCACAATGTGAATTTAAGATGTTTGGCATACGCAAGAGATAACATTGCAAACTTCGTTTAATTTCAGACGGTTTTACATTTACTCTTCGCAACAGTGTTGAAGACTGGTGTCACTAACCTGTTCAAGGTGTCTGGAGCAGTAGTGTGCAGTGCCTCTGTGGATGTAACGGAGGTAGGCGACACAGTAGGCGTCGAGGCATCTACAGTAGACTGCAGCGTGGTTTTCCATTGCACGTCATCTGGTGACGTCGAGTTGGTAGTTAGAACCTGTAACACCAGTGTCACATTTCAACCAAATTCCTTATTTATTTCCTCCCACAGGACCCCCTGTGTGCTGGCTGCAGCACTCTTCACATCCCGCGGTTTCCGCTCCATAAAGCAGGATACCTGTCAGCAATTTGAAATGGCATCTTAAGCCAGATTAATTCAACGCGACGTATATTGACCAAACGAAACATTGCCATACAGGGTTAAATGTGGCAATCTTTATCAAACATTTGATTATTCAGCTGATTCATTTTAATGTTTTATTCCTTTTGGTATCACCATTACGGAGTGTGAGTGTGAGTGTGTAGTACGTTTCCCTATTAAGGGCAAACGATTATGTTAGTCATGTGCATCTTAAATGCAATGGCGAAGTATTGCAACAATTGGTAGCAACGAATTTTATACGCCTGAAGTAAAAACCAAGGATTATTAGAGAATTTACAACCACGTTCTTGCTATATCGTTTCTTTTGTGTGTGTCGCATGCAATGATATATGAAGTGTTTATGGTGCCAACATTTTAACTTGTCGATTCCAGTAATCACGTGGTGCTCCATTAAGCCACTAGTTTCCCCTACTGTGAGTTAACTTCCCACTCCGATGCTCACAAGCATGAGCTTTATTGGGAGAGAAATAGCATCCGTTTTTTGAACGTTGCATATAGCGTAAGCTTTGTTTATATAACGGATACTGACAGTGGTTTCTGACTGTCCCGGCATTCACCTTTCACGGTTTGAAGTTTCTTTACATCGGAATCTTGACCCGGGACAGATTTTAACCCATGCCCTGAATTCTGTTCATCTCAATTCAGTGCCACCTCACCGCGGTTCCTAATACCTCGGCCGATTTATTCGCTTATACACTACCGCTAAGATGCAGACAGAAGTCTTAGTGCAACCTATTAAGACAGCATTACTGTAATAGGTATTGTCAAATTAAAGGATGACTTACTGAACGTCAAGGAGTTCCAGTAACGGTATCTTAACCAAATTTACGTTATTCCGCGAATTACTAACTGCTACTTGCTACTGTAGCATTCCAATTTAAGTAGAATTAAGCATATAATTCAAACGGAGAAGTGGGGTAAGCTGAAGTATTTTTATACAATTATGTACTAAACTGACGCTTTCAGTCATTTAACGGCGGTTTATCTTAGTTACGTTTTCCGGGCGCTGCTATTTGAAGCAAAGAGTAAAGAAATTTCCTTACAGTGGCATGAGGACACGAACCTTACGGAATTTTGCCCTACCATTTTAATGGAGACAGTCATTCGAATATAGTCCTTTTAACACTACTTTTTCTTCAATGCGCAGGAACTACGTGACCTGTTACGTTTGTTCAATAACGCACATTAATCTACATTGCATAGCCTTTAAAATATTAGGCTTTTCACTGGCCTGTAGCTATTCACACTGTTCAGTCATCGTTTACCCTGTCCCTAGCCATGACTAAACAATCACCTGGGAATAAGTCGTCTGAATCCGACATTCTGTTTTTAAGCAACACTTGTGTTTTCTATAGTTGACTGCCAATAATCCGCTTTCAGTTCACCTTTTCGTCTGTATGGACAGGCGTTTATTTTGTCGTTTCGGTTAAAAGAAGTGACCAGTTCGGAAGTTGAAATTATTGGACCGGCGAAAGTTTTACATGTAAAAATCTCTTGGTGCTAAAAAATTTAATACGACTTCGAAGGAGTACAGCCAACTTTTCATCTAATTTTTTAATGATATCTAAAGCATACATGGATTATGCTATCTGAAGGTAACCACAAGACATACAAAAATATTGAGTTCTAGAGTTGCAGTCTCGTCACGGCCACTAAATTTTCAATTTTGGCATTTAGCAATACATACGCTAAGCACGCGAATTACGTATCAAAAATTATGCGTCAAGTTTAGATTAAGCAAGATTTGATGCGGTATGAATGAGAAACGAGTTCGAGAACTTTATTCGCTTTCAGCTTACTGCATCACATGCGCACCGTATATGCGTGTGCGCATTGTAATTCCATGAAAACCCGGCACCGTACCTTAACGCCTTTTATTATAGTTTCTCGATGTTTTCCGAAAGTCTAATCAAGAAGCGTCTATCCAGACCAGTTTTCCGACTTCATAGTTGTGCAGTCCTAGTCCTTTTTCCTAGTTGTGCTGTACGCTAAGCATACTCCAATCGTTATAAATTTGTTTCAGAAATGACAAAAAGCTACTTTTCCCCCTCTACAGAACGATACACGTTCTTGTTTCACCTATTACATATGAATCACTAAACCTATTAGCAGCGAGATACCCAACACGCCATGTAAGTTCAGTCAGTATCACGTGACACCCAGAAGGCCGCTTGCCATAGTGGCCCAAACGTCGGTGAAACATTTGATATATTGACGAGATCCAATACCCTGAAGAGATTTATCGACACGTTTTATAATATGTTAACAAGGCCATACAACAATTTTAACTGAGCAGTCGTGATGCATAATTTTAAACATTTTGGAGCAAGTAGTGTGAACCGATTCCGCGATACCAATAATAGTTCGGCAATTTTCTACGATTATTAGAAAGTGATTCGTTCACTGAATTAAGCGTAAATGCTACGAATATTTTCCAGCTCCATGGAATTTATACGACCGGGCTGAAATTTTTTTTTTCAATCACTAATCAGGTGTGAAAGCCGTTGCTGCAAGCTGTGACTGCAGTCTCTTCTGACAGCCGGCAGAGCCTCATGGAGGTGAAACAACCATTACTAAGGGGCCAGCTAATGCGTTGGACACTGCCAGGGAGCAACCTGGCAGGTTGAGGCATGAACAGCAGTACCCCAATTCTACATGAAACCTTACACGTTATCCCTGTAAGTTTTTAAAGGAGCATAGAGGAAATTTACAGCTACTTACTCCATTGTTCAAATATATAATACTGTTAGGTTACTCCACTTTCCACTTGTGTTCTATTAGGCTGCGTGGTTGCGATTGCAAATTTTCGTGCTACTAGACTTCCTACAATATCTTAACGGACCTACGCAACTAGTCGATAGATTGCATTATTTCTATATGCTACCGAGGATGTTTTACACAGTTAAAGTTTATCAAGCTAACCTAAAACCATAGTCCACTGAGATACACGCTCATATGCATCAGCATTTTGAGAGAAAGCATTATCCTAAAGCAGAGGAAACTCGATAAAGGAGAAAGTACAGGTAAACAAATAACACGCTGCATGGAATGGACACCGTTTAAGCGAATACGGGAAGTCTGTATCATCTCGTCAACCGTTCAAGAAAGAACCAAGACGTATAGTGACATTTAGTATAACAAAAACCATAGTAACAGCTCAGCAGATTATGCTGAATAATTGTTCTCTTTCAGAAGAGACCAGATGCTTTAACGCAAGGTTAATGCCAACCCGGCCCCCATTTAATTCCCAACCCCCATGCCAATGATTTCAGCCATACAATAGACATGCACACTAGTGAAATACTAAGCTGTTTTCTCCGATGATATTCGCTGTTTGAAGAAGCTAAAAGGTACGACAGTGATTCACGCGAAAATAACTGCGTTTCATGTTACAAAGTTCTGTTTTCTACAGTTACATTGCAACTACCCCACGAGTTGCTATTGTATGTTGGAGATACATGAACATTGTATGTTCGACGCCGCTATGAACTATCCTGCCTACGAAAGTTCTATATTCCACTTTTGAATTAATCCAGTTGAATAGCGTGTCCCTTCAGACTATTCCAAATGTCTGAACTATGTTGTAGAATATTGAAAAACTAAGTTATGACCACATTAGTCTAGAACGTAAACAACTTTGGTATTAAATAACCCGTCAACAGTTATTAAAATTTAAGTTCACATTCACTGGTTGTCACTTCGAACGACTAATACGGACGCAACCGTTCAGTAAACCTGTCAAATTAGATCCCTGTACATTTCAGTAACAGAGCAACTGCAGCTGGAAGTTCCGTTTTTAATTAAGCATCGTCATTAACGTAGTATATTTGTACATTCCTCTTGCCTAAGATTTCCCAACCCCGTTGTACTTTGATGCAGCGATGCATATTCCGATAAATATAGCAACTATTAGAAAATTACAGTCAAAAAGGGAAGCAGCTATGGCCGAGATTTGAAAATTTAAAGAAATCTGTAGAAAGTAACTACCGTAGACAGATTGCATCCGACAATGCTAACAATCCGGAAGTTCAACCGTACACCAGGTGATACTTCAACATCAATCGAAACCCTTTGTACTATTTCCCCTCATTATGACCCGCATTCGAGTACGTGATCATACGTTCTAACGTCTGAATATGAACGACAAACTAGCGTAAGCTAAAAACTGGCTTCACGAGAACACATTTAAGCTTAAATACACCCCCCCCTCCGTCTCCTCAACCTACGACGTTTACCGTACATTCATTTCTAGTTTAGTTGCATATTGCACTGCCCGAGCTAATGGAGCCGATGAACATGAACGCTAAATAAGAATTGGAGCAGCAGATGTGTACTTTACGCTAATGCTCATGTTCACGAGTTGTTCAAGTCTACTATAAGCAATACAGGTAGAATGGACACAAGAAATGTTTCCACGTCGATTATACGCATATACCTCGCAAACTAAACTGAAGGTCTAAGTCAGATTAAATCGAATGTACGTTTAACGTATATACTAGTATTTTCCACTTATAGTTCATGGCGTATTTTCTCAGAATTGGGCGCTATGTCAATAAGAACTTGATATTCGTAGAGTTTTATCTTAAAATTGCTTATTTCTGAAGAAGTTAGGTAATCGATAGATACGTCAGGTTGCTACCTTAACCCTTTGTTCGAAGTCAACCACTACCTTGCAGTCAGGTATAGTTTTGATTAGTCACAACATACGCACGCAAAACAATTACGAGGTTCCTAGTTTCGTTTAAGAGTTTTCTATCACACTACATAGCGACTACATCATGATCAAGAAAAAATCCGATGCTTGTTAATTGACATTATTAAACACTAACCGATTTGCGTCGAGATAGTTGGTTGCATTCTGCCCGTCGACTGAGTTTAGGCACGCGATAACTAGCAGTACACATACGCCGAAATTTGTGTTTACTATAGTTTGCTTAAAACATGTCTCTCGTAACAACCATATAGAGCTTTAAAAGTACAACCGAGAAAAAGCCCAATGACATTCCTATACGCATGAAACTACACGACTTTCAGTGTACAGAATGGAGACACCGATGACTCACCAACAAAACAAGTGGGATGACTAAAACCCACTTCATAGTTGTTTCCCCACGATTCTGCAGCAGCCTATAGAAATCCACGCGCTACCTTCGACGGGGAAGACGGCGCTCGGCGCACGCGAGCTGACACACTAACTGCAGAGGTGGCCACTTCAGTTCTGTATATCAACACTGGGGTCTCTACACTGCCGACAGAGCACGCTGTCAACATTTCCCTCCACCAGTCAAAATTCCCGTAGCCACCAAGGTTCAGACTGTCTGTACATTTCAACAAATACAGAAAATGAGTTTAGTATGGAAACCGTAAGTTCTTCCAATAAATATAACAGCAGAATCACTGATTTAAGAGAACTTGACATATATACCTACTTTTCATTTACAAAAGTATATATCGATGTCGGATTTCTTCAATAAAGCACAAGAATTGCACATTCACTAAAATAGGAAACATACGAGATAAATTACCGCGGAAGAATGATACAAAGTTTTGAAATTTTCAGTCCTAAGTTGATAATGGAAAGTTGCAACTTTGTATCGTAATTTTAGTTTCCGAAGTACTGGTTGATTAAAAACAAAATAACAAAAGACAAAATTGTTCTACAGAAACCTGAATGACTGACTGTAAACTAAAACAGATGTTGCCAGTTTTATGTACATAACGTGTATACGAAGGAGAAAGTACGTTTACCTGGTATTAAAAAATGATTTTTTTAATTAAAAAGAAAAATTAAAAAAAGACGCCGGCCGCAATGGTCGAAAGGCCTGCGACGTGCCAGTCACGATCTGCACAACCGCTGCGGTCGGAGGTTCGAATCCCCCCCTCGGGCATGGATGTTTGTGCCGTCTCTAGTACAAGCTAGTTCATAAGTAGTTTGCAAGTTTAGGGACTGATGACCCCGTAGTTAAGTCCCATAAGCTCTACAAACATTTGAAGAAAAGACATTGGTTTATATCAGGGATCTAGCTCCAAATTTTAGAATAAATTCAGTTTGACGATGAAAATATCGAGGTGTACGAAATTTTCTAGATCCACATCTACCCACACCCATGAACCATAGACATTACCGAGTTGGAGTGGTTTGTGTGCTTGAACGATACAGATAGCCATTTCGTAGGTGCAACCATTACGAACGTTTATCTGTGTAGAGGCGAGACGCACGTATGGTTCGTGAAGCCTTTCAATAGCTGCTAGGGCAAAAATTTGGATGGTTGATTGATCTGACCTTGTAACATCACTCAATGTGGCGTTGACATATAATAATTGCGAACGGCTGAAAGCAAGGCGACGATACAGTCGTCACTTCTCTAGAAGTCATGCAGCTCTGCTGTATCGATACATAATGGTCCATTCGGATGTCTGGGAGGCGAGTATGTGTATGTCACCATGAAAAAAAAAAAAAAAATAAAAAAAAAAGGTAATAATAAAATGGCGCTCTACATACTGAAGTTTGGTGGCAGGATGTCAGGTATTCTGGCCTCGTAAGTACGGGTTATAAATACAAAATCATTTGGGGTGCCGCAAGAGTGGGAATAATAATGAATGAAAAAATAGATGATGAAAGGTCGAATATCACTGCTCGAAGTTTAATATTTATTGCAACAGCTGTTTCAGCAGTTTGACATTCTCAAGGGCCTGTGTGTACAAAAGAATTACATATATTAATTTCCCATATTTTTACGAACTTAAGTGACGAAATTACATAAGAGAATTTCATTTACTTTTACGATGTGGTTCTTTTACACACGCAGGTGCTGGAGAATTGCAAACTGCTGAAACAACTGTCGCAATAAATATTAAACTTAGAGCAGCGATATTGGACCTTTCATTACAATGACCTTTAATGGCATTTACTTCACTGCAGGCCCAACAATCAGGAAGGAGAAAATAGGTATTCAAGTAAGCTAGTATGAACAGAATAGTGAATGCATTATGCTAGCCAAGATATGTACTAAGCCAATACTCGCCAGAGTAGTACAAATTTATATGCCAACTAGTTCTGCTGATGGTAGGAACATTAAAAAGTTTATTATGAGATTAAATAAATTATTCAGACAGTTAAGGAAGACAAAAACTTTATTGTGTTAGGGGACTAGAAAACGGAGGTAGGAAAAAGAAGAGAATGGAAAATAGTAGGTGAATATAGACTGAGGAAAATGAACGAAAGAAGGAGTCGCTCGGTAGAATTTTGCATAGTGGACAATTTAATCATAAGAAACATTTAAGAATCATGATAGAAGGTTGTATACGAGGGAGAGACCGGAAGACACCATAAAGTTTGAGACTGATTTTATAATGGTAAGTCATAGGTTTAGAAACCAGGTTATAAACTGTAAGACATAACCAACGGTAGATACAGACTCTGACCATCACTTCTTGATTATTAACTGTAGATAAAAATTGAAGAAACTGCAAAAAGGTAGAAAAGCAAGGAGATAGAACCTGAGATTTTTGAGAGTTTCAGAGTGAGGATTTGGCAAAAATTGACTGCAAAGGGGGAACAGTGAACAGTGAAGGCAACGGAGGACCAAATAAATAGGTATCACCGAAGTTATTGAATTTAATTGATGTAAGGAAAAATTATAAAAATGTAATAAATGAAGCAGACAAAAGAGAGTACAGACAGCTAAAAAATTACGTTGATAAGAAGTGCAACTGGCAAAGCAGAAGTGGCCAGAGGACAAATGAAGGTTCGTGGAGGCATTCATAACTAGGGGAAAGTAAATATAAATTATGATACAAAATTTCATGTTCAATGCTGCAGAATATTGAGAATTAGGACCGGAACAGAAAGGCAGAGGGTTCGACTCGTGGCTACTGTATTCTCAGGTTGGGAGTTAGCTCTTGTCTGCAGATCGGTATGGGCAGTCAGAGAACACGTGGCACAAGTATCTTCCCTTAAGAGTACACAGCCAACATAAAGGGGGGATTGTGCCTCGTTAATTAGGAAGTGCCTACTGCCCGGACAGCTACGGCCTGAGCACCTGAGTAGACGACATCCCTACCACAGTGCACAGTGGCCCATGCCTGTGATTGTGGCATTGTATGTACAGGTGCCTTGGAACTCTTGTGGCGCGTTGCTAAAAAAAATTGAAAAAGCTAGAATTCTACAATTGCAACGGTAGACACACATAATAAAGCATACAAAAATAAATATTATTCATTCTGCATAATTTTTTTCCTTGTCTGCACGTCAGCATCCCGCAGACGTATCCTACTTACAACACGAATTTTTTAAAGTAAGCAATGCAAATATTCTCAAACATTATTCCCGACACAGGATATCCAACCTGCTTTCGAAATTGCGCTACATAAATATTCTTGAAATCACAATGAAGTGTATGGGAGAGGGTCTATCGAACCGCTTTTATGATATTTCTCTACAGTTCCGTTATCTAATAGCTCGCGGAAAAAAAAGAACTCCCGCATCTTTCCTTTTCCGATCAGATTTCTCTAATTTTATTTCGATGATCATGTCTCCCTATGGAGGTGGGCGCTAATAGAATATATTCCAAAGAGAAAGTTAGTGAAAGAAATTTCGCAAATATACCTCGCCACATCGCATAACGGTTTTCTTTTAGCGATTTCCACCCCAACTCATGTATCATTTCCGGGACACTCTTTTACCTATTTCGCGATAATACAAAGGAGATCTGCCCTTCTCTGGAGTATCTCTAAACCCACCGTCATCCCCATTTGCTGTGGATTCCACAATGGGTAGCAATACTCCAAATTAGAAAGCAGAACTGTTGAATCTTCTACGTGTTCTGCAAATGAAACGTTGCCTTTGGTTCGCTTTTCTTACAATATTTTCTATGTATTTTTTCCAGTTTAAGTTGTTCGCAATTGTAATTCCAAGGTGTTCACTTGAATTTGCGATCTGTAGATTTGACTGATACAAATTTCATTATTAAGGATCAATTGCCAATTTTTGCACCCTGCATATATCTTATTTAAAATAATTTGGCAGTTGCGTTTGATCTTCTGATGACTTTACTAACCGGTAAATGACAGCCTCACCTGTGAACAGTGTAGGACAACATTGTCTCCTACATCATTTATAAAAACAACGAACAGTAGGGTTCCTATAACACTTCCCTGGGGAACGCCAGATATCTGTTCTGTTTTACTCGATGACTTTCTGTCAATTACAACGTACTGTGTCCTTTATGACATGATATCACGAATATAATCGCGCAACTATTGCGATATTCCATAAACATGCAATTTTATTAGAAGCCGTTTGGGAGGTACAGTATCAAAAGCCTTTCTAAAATCTAGAAATAAGGAATCTATTTGCGATCCCTTGTCGATAGACTCGTCACATCATGTGAGTGAAGATATAGCTGTGTTTCATAAGAACGATACTTTGTGAATCGGTGTTGATTATCGGTCAATAGGTCGTTCTCATCGAGGTAGTTAATAATATTTGAGGAAAGTATATGTTGTAAAATCCTGCTGCAAACCGACGTCAATGATATAGGCCTGTATTTTTGCGGATCACTCCTATTGCCTTTCTTGAATGTTGGAGTCACCTGTGCAACTTTCCAGTCTTTGGGTAAGGATCTGAGCGAGAGGTTGTATATGATAACTAGGTATGGGGCTATTGCAACAGCAAACTCTGAAAGGAACCTAATTGGTATACGATCGGGACTGGAAGACGCACTTTTGTTGGTTGATTTAAGCTGCTTTAATACTCCAGGGATATCTACTTCCAAATTACTCATGCAGACAGGTATTCTTGATATAAATTCAGGACTATTTGTTTCGTCTTCTTTGATGAAGGAATTTCGGATAACTGTGTTTAGCGATTCTGCTTTAGCAGAGCCCTACCATTGGTATGGCGTAGTGAAAGTACTGACTGTTTTTTGCCGCTAGTATACTTTTCCGGTTGCCTGCAATGTAATTGGTAGCTGAAAAATTGACATTTATCCAATCTGACGGTTGGGATGGTGTCTAGAATCTGTAGGTCTTCAGTCTCAGTCCCAGACAGGTCATTGGTGTAGTCTTCTCAAAAGGACAGAAAATGTTCAAGTTTCTAATGCTATTTGAGGCAAACTGCAGAGGTCATCAGTCACAAGACTTACAAACTACTTAAAGTAACGTACGCTAAGGACAACACACACACCCATACCCGAGGGAGAACTGGAACCTACGATGGGGAGCAGCCACACGCTCTGCAGCAACGCACTTTAGAGTACAAGGCCACTCCCATGCGGCTAGAAGGATAGAGGAGGAGTGGAGCTGGCTATGTCAGACAGGAAACAAGGGGATTTAAAAGTCAGTCGGGCCTCAGGTGGGCTAGGACGTGGTTTGCAGATAAGTGGGCGAAATTCCAGCTGTGAGAAACAGCAAACGTAGTTGATCAATTTAATTGACGATGTCCCTCACGTGGGTCAGAAGGGGAAGGGGGGGGGGAGGGAGGAAGAAGGAGAGACAGATATGAAACAGGAAACCAGCATAAACTGAGGCTCCAGAGAGGATGATTGATTTGTCAGTTGAATGAAAGAATTTGATGTCAAATTGGTGTGGCCCTCGGATGGCTCAGGAGGAGGAAGGGCGGGGGAGAAAAGTGGAGGGGAAGTGAGATGGCAGTTGTGGGAAGTAGGAAATGCAGTTAATAGATTTGATAGCAAAGTGATGAAGTCCCTAAGGGGGTATAGAAGGGGAGGGGGAGGGAGGAGTGGCAATGGCTGGTGGCTGTGGTGGGCAGGAAACAAGGGATTATCCGTATCTGCGTCTAATCAGCTTAGCTTCGTAGATGCAGGTATTGGGATCAGTGAGAAGCCTGAAGGAAGCCAAGGGAGGTGCCGAGCTAACAGCCTAAACGTGTGCCAGGAGTTCTATAGCCTTACTACTTATACCCATTACAACGAGATACATTTGCAGTAGGGATTTAGAACATATACTGTGTTCCAAAATTATGTAATATCTCAATGAAATCGATCGATCAACATGTAACCTGTGCGGATTCATAATATATCCTTCTGAAACACAGCTGGCTATTCACACGAACAGAAGACTTAAAGCTGATTCCATATATTTTTATTTTCTGGATTTTGACACCATTCATCACAAGCAGCTTCGAATAAAATCGCGTACCGTCTACCGTTTAGTGAAGGCATCAGAAGATCAAAACGCATAACAAAATGATTTACACAAGAGATCGTAACAGAGTACTTACGAGATAAAATAAATCTTTTGGAGAGATTGCTTAAACTACTCTTCTTCTTCCTCTTCTAAAGTGCTGCTGTGTGGTAGTCGACTCTTACCAGGTGGGACTGACAAGTAGTACTGGAAAAGTTCAAAGAAGGACAGCTCACTTTGTACTTTCGCGAAACAAGGGATGGAGTACGATTGACACGATAAGCGAGTTTGGGTAGCAATCATTAAAACAAAGGTGTTTTTCGTTGCGAGGATGATTTCGCGAAATTTCGACCTCTAACTCTCTCCTTCCAATGCAAAAAGGAAATGCCCAGGCTAAAATGCGTCGGCTAAAAAGACTGGCTCCAAGCAGGCCGAAAGCGACCCCATTTGGGGTCTAACAGCCATAAATGCTACACGGTATCATCACCATCTCTTTGTCCATCTCTTATTTCCGTCTCTCCGTCCATCTCATCCACCTATCTCTCCTCCATCTCCTCGTCCTGTCTCTGTTCATTTTATCTCCTCCCCTAGCTGCGAAATGTCTAATATGTCTGTCAACTTCAGTGGTGATCAATGAAACACTATTAAAGTTTATTGCGAGGTACCCTTCGCCATGCACCATATGCTGACTTGAGGGTTATAAGAACACTCTCCATGAAAACTTTCATGCATAATCTAACCTTCCATTAACTACTAAAACTGTGTCAAAGTCTGTATAAGGTACCCTATAGTTTTCATGGTCAAGCGTTATGAATAACACTGTTGCTATGTGTCGAAGTGGCTAAGAAAAGTACCCTTGCCATCCACCAATCGATATTTAATGTAGACAGTGATGTCTCATCATGAGAGGAATAAAACTGTAAATTTGTATGAATTGCAAACACACCAAGGAGTAGCAGTGTGTCGTTTTCTTCCTACGGCTGCAGCTCCCAAACAGTAGTATTATAAGTCTATATTAGAGAGTTTAGTTCTGTACGGAGCGGAAACCTGGACCGTTAAGTCGTAAGTCGACCACTGTACGTAACAAGAGCCTTGTGTTATCACTAAAATTAGCAAATCAGGTCCGTATGAACTACCGGTTACTCCCTGCTATATACCTTGTTCCCTGGCCCAAACTGAGAACTGACTCGTTTCAAATTACTACAATAACAGGAAGTTAATACTACAGTGGTCAATATACACAGTAGCTCACACGTTATCACCCAGAGACATTAATAAGCAAGCCACCACAACTAAAGCTATGTCAGAAAGGTGGCTACGCAAACATGTATGGCGCAACGGAATTTAGACATAACAAAAATTGCATCTGATCTTGTTCTCAGCACTTGTGAAGGACAATATTAAATAAAAGAGGGAAGGTGCTCTAAAACCACAATTTAAAGGCGACTTACGGACTATGCTGAACTTAAACTGGTTTATTCAGATAGAAAACAAGCAAAATGGGGAACCAATCTTGTTAATACAATAAAAATGCATCTCTTACATGGATTAATGCGGACGGTGCCCAGCCTAAATTATACATGATTTAACGCTATTGGGGGGAAGGATTCACAAACAACACTCATTCGCTCACACACACGCAATGCCACAGCGAAACTCACCAAAATCAGCGTGCTGAGACGAGGCGGATGCAGGCGCCGCTATCGTAGGCGAAATTCAGCAAGTCGGAGGTAGCACAAAACACAATATACAAAAATACTTTGAAGCTGGCTCTGGTCTGTCGTGCCTGTTTTGAGATGGTGCGCGTGTATAGCAAAGTTAAATTACATGTGAAGCGGACCGCGAACAAAACACGCTAATGGCGATACAAGGCTAAGTTACATGAACGCACTCCACTGAAGGTGAAGTGGTTGAAAAACGGATTCATTATACAAAATCACAGTGGATTCTTAAGCTACAGTCTGTTAGAAATCGATCTAGGTACTGGTTTTATATGAGAAGTGGCGTGAATTCAGGAGACTAGCTGCAAACCCAAGTCGAAACTCGGACCCACGAGGTTCCGCGAAGCGATAGAATTGAATAAATTCAGTTTCCGAAAAATAAAGAAAATTAACTACAGCATGCAACCCATAAAATGCTAAGAATTATATAAGGAAGCGAATGAAATTCAGCTACATGCGATAGAAGGCGATTGGAGAGACGGATGAAGTCCAGTCTCCAAGACTCGTAAAATTAAAATAATTACAAAGCCGGAAAAATAAAATTAAGAATTACAGCATGCAACTCATAGTTTATGTTTATAATTACATAAGGAAGCTATTGAAGGAGGTTGTACAAGGCTGAGAGTGAATTACTGACAAACACACAGTGCGTACTACCAGTCGGAGAAGATACAGCAAAATTAAAATAGGCCGAGAGAGAAGATCGCGAAATATTAGCGGAAATCAGAAGGATACCCGCATAGTTACTTGCCTGATAGGCATGGAACAAACAAGAGTGGAAGCTGAAGGCTTTGTTCTATGAACCAACCACGTGGAACAAATATCACTCACTGAAAGAAAGGATGAGGAGATTTTTACATGCACTGCACAAAAATTAACCTATTAGAAATCAGGCCCCACAAATCTAGAAAGTATTTACAAAGAGTTCATACACTGCCACATTATCACAAAAGGTTTTAACAAACAAAGCCGTTATCAAACCGCAACTAGAATGACTCACACCGCGTTTATCTATTGGAAATCACTGAATTGAAAAACGAGATCACATTTTCGCACACGATCAGAGAAAACATTCCAAAAAATGATTCTAAGTTCACGGATCTAGGTTAAACGTGCTAGTCAATGAAACGCTACCATCTCCGGAAACAAGAGCAGAACCAACCTTACCTCACCAGACAACCAGCCGACAATGGATCGCCGTGCGGCCACCGGGCCACGGAAAAACACGGGAAGGCACCAGAAGCTAAAAAATTCATGAAAACAGCGGTGGTGGGGGACCAAGAGACGCAACCAAAGGGTGTGGAAACCTCTTTGGTAGTATCAGCAGCTATCGATAGTGAGCCAGAGAGAACGATGCAAAGCGATCTGTCACTCCCCGCATTCAAACAGTCATAGATTCACGCACACACTTAAAAGTAAAACAACTGCACATTCTTACAAGGACAGTGGCGTTGCACAGAAGCTATACTTATGGCACATTAATTAATATAATAATAAATTATTAACATAACAAAATAAGAAAAACTTTGCAATATTAACTAATATTCTAACACATGAAATGTTATTCCTCATGCCTTGAAAAGAGTGGGGTTCATGTTTTAACAAAATGATAATCTAACAACATTAAATAAATATAACTTTACAGAAACTATACAAAAATATATGGAACATGACAGACGGTCGTCTTTCACTGTACAGTACAACTGCCACTAAAACTGTTTTGTTTTGTATAATTGAAAACGTGAAATCTAATCTGTTCTTAGTTTCAGGAGCACAACGAAATATTTTATTCAGAGGACAGCAAGGAGAATGTAAAGATATTGGAGAGTTGAGAACGAGAAGAAATATCTGAGTATGAAGCCTATGGTACCATGGAAAAGGGTTCTCAGATAAATTCAGAAAAACAAAGTTACGTCCTACCCCAGTACAAGGAAAAGGATTAAAGTATAGAATTCTTGGAAGGAAGAGGACCAGCATCAGACAGTATAAGATGTCCTGTTTCCTTTCCCATCCTGGATACCAGTAGATGGAGCTTCATAGTAAAATAGTGGTTCTTCTAACTCTGCATGTAAAGCATGTTCTAACACAATAACTATTTAGTCATGTGTACAATGTAGTTTGAAATTGTAGTTATGTAATTTAATCAACTTTATTTACAGGTTTTAGATTTTTTTAAATTTTTTTTTATTTCTTTTCAATTTGAAGTCGGCACATTCCTTATACAGATATTAAAATCTTGAGTGCCAAGTAAAAATAATGAAAAGCTACATATTTAACTTAACATATTAAATTGAACACATACATACATATTTAAATTCATTGTTTTAAATTTTTTTGTAAATTTTGGTGACACATCGTAGTACATTTTTTATATTCAATTTAAATTTGTGCCCAGTTTTAGGAATAGGATTTTTAAATTTTCTGTAAAATTAAAACATGTATTGGTATTTGTAAACTCGTGTCTAATTTTGTGTATTTTCAATATGCACAGAGTCAGTGGGGAGTGGTGCAGAGGTACAATAAGATGGTCTGTGCCCTATGACTGATGTCTTCGCAGTGCGGAGCAGCTTGTGACCAGACATAGCTTGGCTGTGACCAGACATAGCTTGGCTGAGACCAGACATAGCTTGGCTGTGACCAGGAAAAGCAGGAAATGCGCGCTCTCAGACAGACGGCAGTGCCCGGGCGGTAATGGACGAGCCGTGCGGATGTGAGTGAATAGGGGCCAGCGGTCGACGTCTTGTAAACACTGGCTGAAGGAGGCTAGGGTGAGGTCAATGCCTGAGCACTGACCGGCTCGCCAGGCAAGCCCCAGACATGCCAGAACAGCTGCGACACAATAGGCGCTGATGGCTCACTCTGCGTGGGATGAATGGGGCAGGACTCCCCCAGGAATGCGGGCATGTGCCACTCGACACTCGGTCTACTGTCTACTGTCAAGGGATTTAATCCGGAGACGGGAGACCGTTCGACAGTGAGAGCTGCGGATTACTATGGCCGACCCGGTACCTTCCTGGAGTTCGGCAAGCCTTTGCAAAACAACAATAGACAGCCCAGCGGCATCGCTTGTTTCATCGCTGATGTGGGTGATTATCTGCCTAGGGGCATAGCCCGGCAGCAGTGTAGCCTGGGCTAAAGGAGTACTTCGCTCGCTTGTGACTGTTACCTGAAAACCAAGGGCATTCTCGTGGTATCAAGAAAATTATCGTGAGTGTACAATGATGGCAAACTGAGTGGGCAAGCTATCTAGACAGTGATCTTGACACAAGTACTTGTGCTTAGTGGACTCCTCCCATGTACCTAGGCAGCATACACCCCCACCTCATTGAACACTTCAAGATTTTACTTGTTTTATGTAACAAAATTTTTTCTGTATGTTTAATTTTTTTTCAGGTTTTAGTATAAGAAGTCGTAATGCTCACTTGTACAATTATGTAAAACTATAAATTTTATGTCCTGTTTTCTAGTTTCCATTAATTACTTTGAAATATTATTATTGTTTTATACTTTTAACATTATGTAAAGCAAAATTTGTTATCTCATGTTTTCTAGTTACTGTTAAGCACTACAACTTACTATTTCTATTTTTATTTTGGTCAGGATTATGTTATAATTTATTTTTGATTTAACTTGACTTATTTTAAAGTAATAGTTCATAGCAAAACACTTTTTGTAAAATACGATATGTGAGGATAGGAGTTTCTTTTCCTTTTTATGAATGAATGGTAGGATTGTATAAATCTGAATGTGTAGACTAGGGCCATAGCATTTTTGGTAAATTCCTAATTCAAAAAATTAAATTATGAAAATGTAATCTTGATGTTTTTAAAAAAATGTGCTTGGATTGTTTAGGCCTGAATGGCCAGAGACTTTAATAAATTAAATTCATCCTTCATGATAGGTGGAATAAGTGTGGGCTTAAGTTTAGTATGGTTTCAGTTAGGTACTCTAATTGTTTAGTTAAAACTTGAATAGGATGATTTATCTGCAGGCTTAATAACTGGCTATATCAATATATTTACTTATATGTTCTATTTGCTACATATTTGTCAAAATGTCTCCAGTTCTGTTGTCTCATCACCACTTTAAATAAGACACTCCAGTTCCGAAATGTTTACGGATTGGGAATGTTGAAAGGTGGTGGTCATTCTTGACTTTCAATTTTCTTTGCTTATATTTGATTTTCGTTGCATGAAATTAATTTATTTTTACATGTTACCTGACTTCTATATCTACATCTACATCTACATGGGGATACTCTGCAAATGACATTTAAGTGCCTGGCAGAGGGTTCATCGAACCACAATTATACTATTTATCTGCCGTTCCATTCTCGAATAACGCGTGGGAAGAATGAACACCTGAATCTCTCTGTTCGAGCTCTGATTTCTCGTATTTTATACTAATGATCATTTCTACCTATGTAAGTGGGAGTCAACAATATTTTTTCGCATTCGGAGGAGAATGTTGGCGATTGGAGTTTCGCAAGTAACCCACGCCTCAGCGATAAGCGCTGTTGTTGTAATGATTCCCATCCCAGATCCTGTATCATTTCCGTAACGCTGTCTCCCCTGTATCGTGACAATACGAAACGAGCTGCCCTTCTTTGGACTTTTTCGATGTCCTCCGTCAAACCCACCTGATAAGGATCCCACACTGGGCTGCAATACTCCAAAAATGGACGAACAAGCGTAGTGTATGCAGTTTCTTTTGTAGTTCTGTTGCATGTTTTAAGGGTTCTGCCAATAAAACGCAGTCTCTGGT
This sequence comes from Locusta migratoria, assembly GCA_026315105.1. Taxonomy (NCBI): domain Eukaryota; kingdom Metazoa; phylum Arthropoda; class Insecta; order Orthoptera; family Acrididae; genus Locusta; species Locusta migratoria. The sequence goes on from CM048755.1 coordinate 689,358,133, forward strand.
TCGCCTTTACCACGATATTATCTACGTGTTCTTTCCAATTTAAGTCTGAAGTAATAGTAAGTCCTATGTATTTTGTGGAGTTTACGGCCTTCACATTTGATTGATTTATCCTGTAAAGAAAGTTTAACGGATTTCTTTTCGTACTCGTGTGGATGACTTCACACATCTCATTATTTAGAGTGAATTGCCAATTTTTACACCATACTGATATCTTATTCAGATCGTTCTGCAGTTTTGGTTTTGATCTTCAGATGATTTTACTAGACGGTAAATGACGGCGTCATCTGCAAACAACCTAAGAGAGCCCCTTAGATTTTCCCCTAAATCGTTTATGTAAACAAGGAACAGCAGAGGACCAATAACACTACCCTGTGGAACACCCGATATCACCTCTGTTTTAGTCGATGCCTTACCATCGATCACTACGAACTGTGTCCTCTGACAAGAAATCCCCAATCCAGTTGCAAATTTGGGGCGGTATACCATAACCACGCAATTTCATTAAAAGCCACTTGTGAGATACGGTGTCAAAAGCCTTCTGGAAATCAAGAAATACGGAATCGATTTGCGAACCTTTGTCGCTAGCACCCATCAATTCGTGTGAATAAAGAGCTAGTTTCGCATGAACGATATTTTCTAAATCCGTGTTGACCTTGGGTCAATAGATCGTTCTGTTCGAGATAATTCATAATATTTGAATACAGGATATGTTCCAAAACCCTGCTGCAAATTCTGCTATGGGTTGGGAGAATTGCATTAGGATTCAGGTGTATTGGTTTATTTAGTTATTCTTTTTGATGTAGTGCTTCCGATTTCAAATTCTTTCCTTACTGTCAAGTCAGTGTTGTAGAGCAGCGTGGGTCAGGGCTCTTGGGCGGTCAGCTAGATCACAGGAATCCGGTGTGTTGCCAGCTCCTTTTAGGGTTTAGTAGAAATCTGGCCGCCCGAGAGGGGGGGGGGTCCCTATACTGCATTGGGGTGGGCCAGCCAGTTTGGCATGGCGCGTTAGCTGTTTAGAGCGACCGGCGCCTGTCTGGCGCCACAGTGTTTCTTTGGCTGTGTGAGCAGGAGAGGAAAAATAAGGCTGATGGTTTCCGGATGCCCTGCTTTCTTTTCAAATCTTCAAATGTTTGTATAGTTTATGGGACTTAATTACGGGGTCATCAGTCCCTAAACTTACAAACTACTTATGAACTACTTACGAACTAGGACGGCACAAATATCCATGCCCGAGGGGGGATTCGAACCCCCGACCGTAGTGGCCGTGCAGACCGTGACTGGAGCGCCTCAGTCCCCTCGGCCACCGTGGCCGGCCATGCTTTCTTTCCGTCCCTAAACTGTCAGTAGCAGGTAGCATAGTTTACGTTTTAATAAATAGCTGCATGCTTCAAGTTCGTGTCTCTGCGAAGTGAAATATGTCTGGCACGGAAAGACAGTGTCGCCAGCAGTAATAAAAATAGGCGCCAAGATGCCGACATTGCCATACGTATGTTGTGTATGATAGTTTAGCTGTTCCCCTAATTGTTTTGAGCAGTGTATCTTGTGAGGATAATCTCAGTAGGGTTTTAGCTGTGTGTGTGTGACACCAATAAGACGTGTCATAAGCATTCCATTTTTGTGTCACTGGGATAGCCACTGTGTATGCTAAGCACAATAACGGTGATTTTATCGCGTCTTTCTTAGTGAAAGTCATAGATGTTTCATCGTTGATGTAGACACCTGGTACAGGATACAATGCCATCACAAGGTTTTGTAGCATTGCAGATGCGTTCACAAACATTGCGAAATGAGAATGAATGTAGGCATATTCCATTATCTATTGAATATGTAAGGGGGGGAACGTTGTGATAATCACACACATGCCAACCATATCTAACGGCTCCTGTATACCTCTAACGAAATTATGTAATAGGTACCGACTGGTCGTAACTTACATTATGAAACAAATATTACAACTCCAAGAAGGTTCTTGATATCAACTCTCAATCCTTCCTCAATTACAGTTAAGCAACAGCTTTTCAAAGACAATACGTCGGACAATGTCAATTATAGCCCAGCAGCCTCTGGGTCTATACATAAATACGAAACCATCTGCACAGGAACAGCACGATGTCCACATATCAGTTAGGATCCCTGCGCACGCTCGTTACTCGAGTCCAGTATATATCTGTATGTAATAGCACCAAATAATCTAGGAAAGCGATCGGGCAGGAATACACATTTTCGCCCCTATACCGTCACAATGCGTAATCATACGCCACACCTTCGAGTGTAGCAACCACGTTAGGAACGTTCCTTCCCTTTGTGTCCAGTCTTCCTCTGCCACTACCACCACAGGATCCCTTTGGCCAAACTGGTCGGCTCTCCTCCGGTGCAGCACCACTGGAACTGCCGCAACCTCGGACGCACGTTAGTCGTAGCCACATACCAACACCACCGCTACATCGGTGTCCACCGTCCGACTCCACGTCCTATCCCTGTCCGTGCGCTCGCCAAAGACCTCGTTCACACTCCACCAGTGAGGTTACCTCTGGTTTACAATTGGCACTGCCAACCGCTAGCGTATCGATAATTTTCGGAGATGTGCCGATTACGGCACAATACATAAGCTGTATCAGTTTATTGTAGGTCTCAAGCATATTGTTACTTCACTACCGAATTGTCCGCCTCCGTAGTCTAGTGGACAGCGTGATGGGTTAGCACGCATGGGGCCCGGGTTTGATTCCCGGTCGGGTTGGAAATTTTCTCCACCCGGGGACTGGGTGTTGTGTCGTCCTCATCATCATTCCATCATCATTGACATGCAAGTCGCCGAAGTGGCGTCAGATAAAGAGACTTGCACCGGGCAGGCTGAACACGACCCCAGTTGGGGTCTAACGGTCATTAATGCTACACGATCATCATCATCATCATCATCACTACCGAATTCAGTGGCACCACTTAGGAAAGTAAGTACACATGTGCGCCGTCAGGATTTTTTCCAAGAGGGTGCATCTCGACCTGCAATACCATAGGGTCACTAGATATTGATATCTTGAAGAGGGGGTAATCGGATAGACCGTGAGAAGAGGTATTTTTGTTTCGCAGGAAAATGTACTGTTTAGTGGTGGCGAATCATGGTTATTCGCCAAGAATTGTGTGTATATTTTGGATCACTGCTACCAAGCTAGCTGTTAGTAATATTTAAAAAGCTTCGACAAAGCTCAACAATGTTCAAAATGTTGATGTAAAAAAACTGAAAGGTTGATGAAAAGTTAGCTTGTGGTACAAATTAAAATGTTATATTATTAAGGCTGCAGACAAACCCAACTAAACTAAAGCTATCTTTAGAGTAACGCATATTTTCTTCTCGAATATGTAACAACTATTTAAGAGTTTTGTTGGTGTTACTAGCACCTGTGAAGCTTGTACCATGAGAAGAATACGGTATTAAGGCATCTTGCTTAGTGCTGACAAATTATTGAAATTTTCCGTATCCGATTATCTTAATTTAAACGACAGACAAAAGTAATTAGATATACAAGTGCAGTATAAAAACGTTTATGTCCAAATGACAAACTTTATCGTGATTATTCTAATGAATGCAAACTTAATGTTTCAACACAAGGAGCTAAGGTTTGCAGTGACAGGTTTCAAGTTCAACAACGATTACAGATTTCCGTTGGCGCTTACCCATTGTGGGGGCCAGCCATCCTGATCTTCGTTTTCCGTGGTTTCGCCGTTCAGTTAAACTCTGGGATGGTTCCCTGTAATAGGCAACTGATGCTTCCTTTCTCCTTGTACCACTCAGATTAAGAACGCGTGAATCTACGGGCAAAGTACCGGAAACCAGTAGAATGAAACAGCTATTTGAACTATGGCGTCTAACGCAGTTTTTGTCAACTTCTAAGATAGTTGTCAGCGAAAACGCCGCCGCGTTCTCGTTAAATGCGGTCGATTGGAATTACACTCCATTTACACCAGTGAAGACAATGGTCTATAGTAGGCAACTTGTGTAATATTAGTCCTGATGAAGGCAAATGGGTAAAGTGCCGTTATTAGAGGAAAGGTGCCTATTATGTAATTGTTCCCGTATATGAGACACCCCAACTGTGCTCTTGGTAGGTGCTGCACTCTGGTGGACGGTTTCTTAAACACGTCCATTGCGTGCCAGACGGCGACACAGCGAGTAGGACGCCATTGTTGAGCCGTACAGCGTGCGTAGAGGTTGATACAAAATTTTTAGTGTTTGGAAATTTTGTGACATCGGTGTTAAGACATAATTTCAGCTTAAAGGTGAGTGGATATTACTGCACTCTTTTATTGTTATTTGTGATATTACCTATAATTATTGACAATTGCACTTTCCAACGAACGTTGTTAGGATGTGCGTGATTCTTTGTGCAAGATGGCGAAATTTTTAATATGCGGTAGTATGGTGTTCCAAATATGGGACAGTGTCGCATATTACAATACCTATCGCATATTGGGGGTACTCTTTCTCTTATGCCTTGTTAAATGTAATTTAATCAATACTATAACAATATTTTATCATTTATTGTAGTAAAATATTGGCAACTTCGTTTATTTTAATTCGATTAAATTATCAAACAGGGATTACTTTCACTAGTTTTATGATCAGAAATTGGACCTTTCTTCCAGGGCAGTATTTTGTTCAGACGTTTATCAGTATTACTCCAAATTTTAAGTACTCCACTAACAGTACTTATAAGAAATAATCTAACAAATGAAATCATAGAAGTCCTTTAAGAAATGTGTGTTTACTGTATTTATTCTTTGTAGATGGCCCCAAAAAGGAAAACGTGGGATAAAGACGCCATGATTCGTGCCATTTCATGTGTGAGAAATGGCGAGATGGGGTACTTAAAAGCCTCAAAACTTTTTGCTGTACCAAAATGTAGTTTGGAAAGGTATGTGAAGGATAAAACTCACACCCGAGGAGCTGGTTGGTGTTAGCCTTGGCAGAAGGTCAGTTCTCTCATCTCAACTGGAAGATGAACTAGTGAAATACTGCCTTGCAATGGAGGAGCGATTTTATGCTCTTAAATGTAAGGACATACGAAGCATGGCCTTCCAGTTAGCTGTCAAGAATAGGCTGAAAAATCCGTTCAATTCAGAAAAGGCTTCAGCAGGAAACAAATGGTTCCGAGCTTTTCTTAAGAGACATCCCATTTTATCAATGAGAACTCCTCAGGGTCTTTCAGCAGCAGGAGTGAAAGCTTTTACTCCAAAAAATATGGGAAGATTTTTTGATATTTACGAATCTGTGCTCTGTAAAGTCAACCATAACCCACATCGAGTCTTCAGTGTTGACAAAACTGGGGTGACGTCTGTGCAGCACAAACACAGCAAGGTTATTGCTATGAAAGGGAAGAGACAAGTTGCTGCCTTGACTTCAGCAGAAAGAGGAAATCTCATTACAATTTTGACGTGTATGAACGCTGCTGGCAGTTATGGTCCACCACTAATCATCTTCCCACGGAAGAATATGAGCTGGAATTTATGGAAGGTGCACCTGCAGGATCAGTATCAACTTGTCATCCAAGTGGCTTGATACAAACTCATTTTACTTAGTGGTTTGATCATTTTGTGAGCCATGTAAAGCCATCTTCAAATGACCCTGTCATTTTGATTCTCGATGGGCACTATTCCCACACAAAGAATCTCGATGTCTTAGATAAAGCACGTGAAAACAATGTTCATATTGTATGTTTGCCACCTCACTCAACGCATAAAATGCAGCCACTTGACGTCGGATTTATGGGGCGTTTGAAAACCTATGCCCAAGAGATAGAAGCGTGGTTGGCAAGTAACCCAGGTCGTGTTATCACCCCATTATTAATAGCCAATTATTTGGGGCAGCTTAGAGCAGCAACAATGGAACCATCTGTGAATGCCTTCAGAAAAACAGGTCTCATCCCATGCAAACAAACATCTTTAGGGAACATGAATTTTCAGTTCACCGCCATGCTGACGCTCTTCAAGGAATAGATGCTGACAACGAAAGTGAAACTGCTGATAGTGTTGTTGGTCAAAATGTCAGCCCTGCAGACATCAGACCTCTTCCAGAATTCTAAAAACATGGAGATAGTCAAACAGGTCAAAAATCGCGTTCGTGGACTGCTGCGCTAACTAACTTCAACTCCTTGCGTGAAACATTTACAAGAAGCTAAACAGCAGATATCAGAGGCTGAAGCGAAGAAAGCAGCCAGAAAGTTATTTGGGAATAGGTCTAAGGGTGAAAAATCTTCAAATCAGAGACAAACTAGAAGAATTGTCTAGTGACTCGTCATCCGATGTGCATCTTGATGACAGAGGAGATTCGGACAGCAGAGATGATGACGCAGAGTGTTCTGTACTGGCCGCTTTTCTGATGACAAACACGGGGAAATATGGGCACAGTGTACGAAATGTTATCGCTGGGCTCAAGAAGATTGCGGAGTCACAGAAGACAATTTTGTTTGCCCCGGATGTCGTGAATATAAACGTAAGTAGTGTGAAATGAGTGCAGGAGAACGAAATGGATGAAGATTTGTGTATTCATATGTAATTCTTCTGTAATACAAAAATTAAAACATTACTACTATCTCATTAGGAAACCTCGATCTCATTTCTACGAAACGAATTACTCTGAAAGATTTGACAATTACTAAAAAAATGTTCAAATGTTTGTTAAGCTTATGGGACTTAAATACGGGGTCATCAGTCCCTATACTTACAAACTACTTATGAACTACTTACGAACTAGGACGGCACAAGTATCCATGCCCGAGGGGGGGATTCGAACCCCCGACCGTAGTGGCCGTGCAGACCGTGACAATTACTCTGAAAAATTATCATTGCAAATATGATTGTATGATAAAATTAAATAACGCAAGATATTACCATGATAATATATTTCACTTTTAGGTCTTTAAAATGGGTTTAAAAAAGTGTGTCTCGTATTAGGCACCTTTCCTCTAATATAACAAACACCTCTACTGGTGTTTTGGGTGCCGCTCATTCTTGGCCTTTTGCGCAAACTAAACAATGAATAATAACTCAGCTGCCTCAGGTTGCTATTTAAACAGTAATTTGTAACCAAGCTTACGCTCGTATAATTATATTTTATATTACAGAATAAAATTGTTTCTCCATCTTTTCCAGGTTCAATCTACGTAAAAAACTGATTTATGGTGACACCATTTGACTTTCTTCCAATGAACCTAAATTTTTGAAATTTTTACCCACATTATTCGTATACCATCACTGTTGGTTTATTTCCCCGTGCTATTTTTGTAGGTTTATTTTGGTTATATTTCAGGCAACTTGTCCTAAGCCTTTAGAGGAATCTTCCCCTGAACCAACTAATTGTTTCCTTTTATTGCAGGATAATATTTACCACTTAGTTCCTTGTGAGCTACTATTATGAATATTTTAGCGGAGGCTGTAAAGAAACCTTGCAGTAGTGTTTCAGGCTAGGTTTTGTGAAATACTAGTGCTGTGTGCCATTACGTTTTTGGTTTGACTAAATGCGGCGGCTAATTTATCTTTTCTGTAAAGTGACAGTGCGAACATTCAATTTAATAACTTAACGATGAAGGTTTACGTCTAAACTCATAGTGACAATCCAGAATGAATCTTTCACTCTGCAGCGGAGTGTGCGCTGATATGAAACTTCCTGGCAGATTAAATTTGTGTGCCGGAACCGGGACTCGAACCTGGGACCTTTGCCTTTCGCGGGCAAGAGCTCTACCACTGAGCTACCCCGACACGACTCACGATGCCGCCTCACAACTCTACTTCCGCCAGTACCTCGCCTCGTTTCATATCAGCGCACACTCCGCTGCAGAGTGAAAGTTTCATTCTGGAAACATCCCTTAGGCTGTGGCTAAGCCATGTCTCCACCATATCCTTTCTTCCAGGAGTGCTAGTCTTGCAAGTTTCGCAAGAGAGCTCCTGTGAAGTTTGGAAAGTAGGAGGCGAGGTACTGGCGGAAGGAAAGTTGTGAGGCGGCATCGTGAGTCGTGTCGGGGTAGCTCAGTAGTAGAGCGCTTGCCCGCGAAAGGTAAAGGTCCCAGGTTCGAGTCCCGGTTCCGGCACACAATTTTAATGTGCCATGAAGTTTCATAGTGACATTCATGGATAATCTGGTTACTTTTCCTGGTCAGTTGAGCAGTTCTTTATGGAAGGTATTGTATTCTCGGGAGCATATTCTTGTATGTGGGTTTTAGTTCCGTATTTTGACTAGTTTCTAGTTTTAGAGTTGTGTAAATTTTGTTTAGGAGTAAACTGTATAGCCAAATTCATGGTAAGGAATAGGTAGTTTCAAATTTTAACACCAAAGTAAATTTGCAAATACCTTTTATTTGAATAAAATTTCTGGTTGCAATAATTACAGTAAACAGCCATTCCAGCAGGATACGAGCATACATTAGTTAACTGCTTTGTCTCATGCATTGTAAAACCTTGTCTTCGTGCTGTTAAAATATATGGTAGAGACCTGTATTCACCAAGCTTTAATCTCTTGTCGGAGTGCTAAAATTTTAAAAGGCATTCACATTTATTTTTCTGTTGTTTCTTCGGATCCCGGAGGATGGTTTCTTTTTAGTGTTCCTCGAACGGCTGCAGGCAGGCGCAGGAAGTGGCGACCAGCAGCGTGAGGGAGACGTTTCCGCTGGGCAGCGCGCGCACGCCCACGTAGGTGTGCGGGAACTCCGGGAAGGAGGCCCAGGGCGCCATCGTGAGGCTCACCACGCTGCTGACCGGCGTGCACTTCTCTGGAGGCGAGCACGCCGCCTCGCGCTCGTCGCACCGCACGTACACCAGCGAGCTGGGCTCGAAGGCAGGGCCCAGCTCCTGTAAACGAAGCACAGTTCAGTTCGCCAGTTGGTTAACAACTAGCTATTTAACAAGCTGTTACTGCTAACAAGCTATTCCACCTTCTGATTTAAGCTTCCCTCTGTTTTTCGTGGGACATCATACTGGCTAGAAAAATGGACAAGACGTTTCGTGTTTTAACAAGGAAACCTACCGAAGTTATGACATTTGGATACGTTATAATACAGGAAAGAGTATGGGATACTTAGCCGCGGAAAGATATTTAAGGGGTTAAACTGGCCCTCCAAAAGTGGGTCTCTAATACAAAAATCGCGATAACAGATTAGTGAAGCCATGAGTTTTGGTATTTATTTTGATACAAGACGAACATCGGCCTAGGTATTTTGCAGGGGGGGGGGGGGGGCGGAGTGAATTATGGGGGCAACTATCCTTAATGTGACAATTTGTGCCCAAAAAATTGTTTTCATTCAATCTAAGAATCTATCAGAACTTTTAAAGGATAGAGAATTAAGTGATTTGTTTTTTTATGTATCAATATGGGGAGTAAAAACTCAATGCCGCGTTCGACACAGCCCATTGAAGCACCTAGTTTATCTATACTTTTAGATTCGTTCGTCTGTTCAATATATTGGTATTTAACTCTGAACCTTTATCTGAAATCAGATTCTCAAAATTCAATATGGTTGCTCCAGCATAGCTGACGGAAACTAAGAAACTTTAATAGACTCATTTGATATGCGACTTTAAAAATACCGTACAATTAACTTTTTAAATTGTTAATACAAGTGAAAACTACTGTTCATTGGTTTTAACCGCCGGTGGTAGCGTTGTCCGTGATATAGCGCGTGAGGACGCATTTTTCGAGTAGGATTCAGCGTCTTAATACCAAATATATATTTAAGTTAACAATTCAAATAAAGATTCACAAGGTGTTTCATGGGCAGTATCTAACGAGCGCGGCAATATAAGGGTTCTCACCACCACCCCCTTCATGTGTCAGTACGTACCTGCGTCACAGACGTCTCTGAACAGACACCCAAATTTATTGGTTGAGGGACCGCTCGTTGTGGTGACCTGTCTTGTTCTCTCTCTTGCTCTTCTTCGTGTTCTTCCTCCACAGTTGGACTTATCCGTTCTTCTAAATCCATCACAACTTGTGCGCCTTCATAGATACTGAAAGAAAGCGGTATTCTCGAATGTATAAACAGACCCAGTATTTTACCTGGCCTTAAACACGTTTCTCAGTAACAGCGACACGCACTATTGTCAGTAATTTTGACCGGGAGTCAAAGCCTAGAACTACTACACTAGACCCTTGGATGAGAACATCAGCACCCTCTGCGTTATACACTTAGTGAGCATGCACTTCGGAAACAGAGGCGGGTACTCAACTGGCTGTGGAACTATCTGCGAATGAAGTACATATGAACGTCTTGTCAATTGTTTTGATACGTGGAATCTGTCCTCCACTCGTGTGTCAGATTTGCAACGAAGAAACTGCAACAAGTTCGCCACGCGATCCCATTTGCGATTAAGATTGACGACTAGAGCACATTGACTACGAATTAATATTGCCACGTGCTCTGAAAGGAGTTCCTAGCCTAATACCCTAACGATAGATCAGGTAGCCGTGTGTGAAATGTGTATCAGTACCCCCATCCTAGGTGTAAATGCAATAACAAATTTCCTGCAAGTATGCTTTTTTTTTGTGGTTTTAGGGCGCACAACTTCTATGGTCATTAGCGCCCAGTCAAAAACATAGATTCGCTATTATCTCAAAAAAAATGGTGACTGTCAGAACATCAAGAAGAGGCTAAAAACGAAAGATAAAAGACAATGAAAATGGTTAAATATCCTTGGATAAGTTGGCCAAGTTGATAAAACGCAAAACTCTAGCAGCTGCTCGTTTGTCATCAGCTACAATTTCCTCCAGAGTAGACGGAAAGTGGAGGGCTACACGGAGATGATTAAAATAAACACAAGTCAGTAAAACATGTCGCACTGTCAGCAATTCACCGCAGGAGCATAGCGGTGCAGGTTCGGCGGATAGCAAGTGACGGTGGCTGAAACGGCAGTGACCGATCCGCAACCGGGCGAGAGGGGCGTGAGGTGGTCCTCCAAGCGGTCTGGATCGGTTTGACAGTTCGTAATTTGTTGGACATTGAAAACCACGCACTGTGCCATTGCGACACGATACTCCGGCGGAGAGCCCGTTGAACATCGTCAGATGGGACGCAAAAGGTAGCCACGCGAGGTAAAAGAGCTGCGGCCTTCGCCGCTATGTCGGCGGTCTCATTCCCGGGCACACCTACGTGGCCAGGGACCCACAGGAAAGAAACGTGACAGCTATCATCTGCTAGCAACTGGAGGGAGCGTTGGATCCGATACACGAGAGGATGGTGCGACAAAGGGTCCTTAAGACTCTGCAGGGCACTAAGGGAATCCGAACAGATGGCATAGAAAGGTTGGCGGTGGCGGCAGGTGTACAAAACGGCCTGGTAGAGGGCAAAAAGCTCAGCCGTGAAGTTCGAGCACCGGTCAGGGAGCTTGTATTGGAAACGGTTGTCCTCGACGACGAAGGCAGATCCGACACCAGCAGTGCTCTTGGAACCATCAGTGTAAATAAATATGGCGTTATCGAACCGCGAACGGAGCTCGACAAGCCTCGAGCGGTATACCAAATCCGGAGTGCTCTCCTTGGGGTGCGAACTAAGTTCGAGGTGAGTGTGAACCGGGGCCTTATGCCACGGTGGCAATGGGCTTTCGCTCAACCGAAAGGTGGAAGGAAAGGTAAAATCGAGCCGCTGTAGTAGGCAAGGCAATCGCAGACAACTGATATTGGCGATCGAGTGAGTCGTCAAAAAATAATCTGTTAGATGGATGGTTGGGCATCGACCGCAGGCGGCATGCGTACCGAGACAAAAGTATGTCACGCCGAGTGGTCAAGGGTAATACAGCAGCCTCGGCATACAGACTTTCAACAGGGCTGGTATAAAATGCACCGGTCGCCAGACGTAATCCCCGATGGTGGATAGAGTTGAGACGGCGGAGAATCGACGGCCGTGCAGAAGAGTATACAAGGCTTCCGTAGTCGAGCTTCGACTGAACAATGGCCTGGTAAAGGTGAAGCAGGACGGTACGGTCCGCTGCCCATGACGTGCCACTGAGGACACGAAGAACGTTAAGGGATCGGGCACAACGGGCAGCCAGGTAGGACACGTGCGTGGACCAGCAAAGTTTACGATCCAACATGAGTCCCAAGAATTTCGTAGTCTCCACGAAAGGGAGAGCAACAGGGCCGAGATGTAGAGAGGGTGGAAGGAATTCCTTGTATCTCCAGCAGTTTATACACACAGTTTTCTCAGTGGAGAATCGGAAGCCGTTTGCGATGCTCCAGGAATATAGACGGTCAAGACAGCGTTGAAGAGAACGCTCCAAGAGGCACGTCCGCTGGGCGCTACAATAAATTGCGAAATCGTCAACAAAAAGAGATCCGGAGACGTCGGCTGAAAGGCAATCCACGATCGGATTGATTGCAATGGCAAAGAGCGCCACACTCAAGACGGAGCCCTGTGGTACCCCATTCTCCTGGCAATAGGTATCTGACAAAACAGAACCCACCCATACCCGGAACTTGCGATCCACCAAAAACTCTTGAATAAAAAGAGGAAGGCGGCCCCGAAGGCCCCATCTGTGCAATGTGCGGAGAATGCCCGCTCTCCAACAGGTATCGTATGCCTTCTCCAAGTCGAAGAACACTGCTACTGTTTGACGCTTCCTTAGAAAGTTGTTCATAATGAAGGTCGACAACGTAACGAGGTGATCAGCAGCAGAGCGGTGTCGACGAAAACCGCATTGGATATTAGTCAGGAGGCGGCGAGATTCGAGGAGCCAGACCAACCGAGCGTTAACCATGCGTTCCATCACCTTACAGACACAGCTCGTCAGAGAAATAGGACGATAGCTGGAAAGAAGATGTTTGTCCTTCCCTGGTTTGGGGATGGGGACAACAGTGGCTTCACGCCAACTTGTGGGAACATGACCTTCAGTCCATATGCGATTGTAGGTACTGAGAAGAAAGCATTTGCCCGCAGGAGAGAGGTTCTTCAGCATCTCAATGTGAATGGAATCGGGCCCGGGAGCAGAAGATCGGGACAGGGCGAGAGCACGGTCTAGCTCCTGCATGGTGAAGGCGACGTTATAATTTTCACGATTAGAAGAATGGAAAGAAGGCGGCCGGGCCGCCTCTACCTGTTTGCGAGGGAGAAAGGCAGGGTGGTAATGGGCAGAGCTCGAAACCTCCGCAAAGAAACGGCCCAATGCGTTGGAAACGTCAGAGGGGTCCACGAGGACTGCGTTCTCCACGGTCAGGCCAGGAATCGGGGAGTGGACCTTGATGCCGGATAGACGGCGTAGGCCACGCCAAACAAACGTGGAGGGAGTAAAACGGTTAAAAGAACTAGTAAAAGCAGTCCAGCAAGCTTTCTTGCTGTCGTTTATGATACGACGACATTGCGCTCTCATACGTTTATAATGTATGCAATTCTCCAAAGTCGGGTGGCGGCGGAAGGTGCGTAAAGCACGGCGCCGGGCTCTAAGCGCGTCGCGGCAGGCTGCAGTCCACCAAGGGACCTGGACACGACGTGGAGAAGAGGAAGTACGAGGTATGGAACGTTCGGCAGCGGTGAGAATAACCTCTGTGAGGTAGTCGACCTGACTGTCACAGGTGGGAAAATCCCGATCGTGAAAAACAGCCATGGTAGAATAAAGCCCCCAGTCGGCTTTAGAAATGTTCCAACTGGTGGGACGAGGAGATGGGGAATGATGCAGAATGTGGATGATACAGGGGAAATGGTCACTCGAGTACGTGTCAGAAAGTGCATACCACTCAAACCGACCGGCAAGCTGAGGAGTGCATATTGCGAGGTCTATATGGGAATAAGTGTGTGTTGTGTCTGAAAGGAAGGTCGGTGCACCGGTGTTGATGAAGACAAGATCGAGGTGTTGGAGAAGGTCCACCAAAAGGGAGCCTCTCGGACAAGGTGCCGGAGAGCCCCATAAGGGGTGGTGGGCATTAAAGTCGCCTATCAACACGAAGGGTGAAGGGAGCTGATCAACAAGGTGTAGCACATCTGCCCTAGTAAGGGCAGATGATGATGGCGAATAAATATTACAGACGGAAAAGGTAAATGTGGATAGGGTGATGCGGACGGCAACTGCCTGTAGGTGAGTATGCAATGAAATGGGATGCTAATAGACATCGTCTCGAAGGAGCATCAGAACCCCTCCATGGGCTGGGATACCTTCCATGGGTGGCAAGTCGAACCGCACAGAGGTGTAGTGTGGAAAGTCTGCACGATCACGTGGACGCAACTTAGTTTCCTGGAGGCAGACTAGAAGCGGGCAGTGCAATCGAAGGATTAGTTTTAACTCCTCCCGATTAGAATGAATGCCGCGAATATTCCATTGAAGGAGCGCCATGATAAAAATGAGAGAAGAAATAAGGATAAAAACCAACTAGCAAGCGGGGTCACCTCGACGGCCGCTGAGGACCCGATTTCGAGGGAGCACTGCTATCGCTGTCCAGGGGCAAAGGGTCGTGGTCCATAGGTTCGACCGACGCGCCTGCCACCTCCCTGAGTTGATCAGGAGGGGCAGTTTCCACCGCCGGCAGAGGGCCGGGTGCCCGGCAGACGGAGCGACCCGGTGAAACAGAAGACGGCCGAGGCCGGCAACTGTTGGACGGCGTGACGGATGGGTCACGCGTCGGCGGGGAAGGAGAGGAACTCTTTCTTGTCAGCTCTTCTGGAAGAGTGACGGCGGGAAGAGGCAGTTGACGGTTGGGAAGCCTGAGAACGCAGAAAATCCTCACGGACGGGTTCCTTTTTTCAAGGTCCGGGCATCTTGTTTAGGTGCTCGCGGTTTACTAGAGTTTGACGAAGACTGTACCCTAGAAGCAGCAGGAGGAAGCGGGGACGTGGAATGGGCAATCTTCGGGCTGGCGGATCGCACAACTGTGTCAGCGAAAGTGAAGTCACATGTCTGGGTACTGGAATCCTAACTTACGAGCGGCAGATGTCGATACCTTCTCCGTAACCCGAATTTGCTGGATTACCGTCTCATCCTTGTACACAGGGCAGTCGCGAGAGGAAGCCGCATGGTCACCGTTGCAGTTTAGGCAGTGAGGGGACGGAGGTGGGCAATCCCCCTCATGGGCGTCCCTACCACAAGTGACACTTTGCTGCATTTGGGCAATGTTCACGGGTATGGTTGTACCTGTGGCACTGAAAACAGCGCGTTGGGTTAGGTACACTCTGACAAAAAACCTGCCGCTGAGCCTAAGTCCGAGCCGATCGCGACATGGGACAATAAAAGTGGCCGCGCTGATTCGCTCTAAGTCCAGCTATCTGCACAATCTGGCAACACTGCAGACTGCGGGAGTTCATACAGTACTTCTTGTGTGCAGTTAGAAGATATGTGGGTCAGCTACATCCGTGGTCTTGCGGTAAAGTGCGCGACTTGCATGTTCAGTATTAGCGATCGAAACCGACTGTTGACAAAAATTTTAAATTCATGTCACTCGTGCATGCTGATGCTACATGTGTAAGGGGAGCATATGTGTAACTATTTCATTTTTTGGTACACTGGTAATAACATTTCGGCCCAATAACATTGCCACCTCTGGCCGCAGCACTTGGCAGAGCTCTCCGCGGCCCACTCGCCGGCAGCAGCGGTGGCGGCGCTACACAGCGCTGCCTCGCCCTCTGCCCACAGCGCCTGCCGCCGCTCATCACTTTGGATGCGTAAAATGCTGTAGCGTTGCTGAGTGGTGATCCATAAAAAAGGGTTGCGATTCGTATTTCACACAGGACATAACGAAGCAGACCACCTATTTTGAATGATGAGCATATAATACATTAGAGAGGCAAAAAATTGTCATTGTCCAATCCAATGGCACTCTACGATGGTTAACACTTATGTGTGGTTTAAATCTCGATCCTTTTCCTTTCAGAAGCCTTTCATGTAATTTGTTATTGTCATCAGTTCATATGTTTTCATCAAGACCCACTATGTAACTCACTAAAATGTTTGTGTCGTTGTTTCATTCCTTACGGTAAATGTATATGCTAAATTATGTAAATACGTTTCAGTGCACGTTCTAAAGTAACACAGGCACACTGAAAGATTCGTGTCCTCGTGTCTCATTTCTACAGGAGATATTTCGCATCAATGGAGGTGAATTCGAATTTCTTCGAAGGCGTTTGTATGGTGAAGCAAAGAAGACATCTAATACCATTTCCATAAATCGACCTTTCTGAAAGACTTATTGTATAAAGCTTTTCTTATGATTCCGTTAAAGCGTTTCTTCTTGCAATCTGTAGTGTATAAAGTAAAATGAAACGAAATTCCATCCCCAAACGCAATTTCTCCAACCAGGATTAGAACTGCCGCCTCACACCACGCTTGCATCATAAGACACAAGCAGAACCACACAGCCAACCACACACTGCCGCATGATGCCCTCAGCCTCTAACGCATCGCGAAAGGTAACCTGAAAGTCACCTAGACAAATAACTACAGTTCTTGAGTGCAAAAGTTAAATTTCTGTCTCTCATTTCACGTGGGCATTACACATCATGAGTCATGAAAGTAGAAGAGGAATGTCAAGTGAACTTAGCGAGACAATTCAGTACCACTTGCGGAAGTAACTGCACTCACAGTGTTGCCAAATATCAGCAACGATGTTGCCAGTTCTTAGCTGTACTAGGAAGACTTGTGTAGCGATAAGCGACGCGAAATCGCGTACGTCTCATGCGGGCTTCTAGAGGGGAGTCGCGCATTTTGGTTAATATGCGGCGCTCTCTCCTAATAGTTTCCGTCGTCACATTTATGATGCAGATATTAAATTCGTCCAATGAGGCCGAAACTAGCGTTTAAAGTTTTTGAAGATACGGCAGATCGAAGACTAAGATACGTAAACATGCATCACGATTATAGTTTTTATCCCCCCCCCCCAAAAAAAAAGGCTAAAACAATTACTTTTTTAGATATCTACAAACCCTTTTTTAGTGAGTTACTGGAAATGAACGTTGCATCATCCGTCACTAAACAGTAAGGTATCAAACACTTCGCATCTTGAAAGCGACAGCCCGCAATATTCTCCATCCTACTAGCATCTGGCCTCAACTGGCTTTTAGCCATGCATTGAGAAGAAATGCTGATGGATTGATAACTTACCCTCATCAACATTCAGTGAGAGCTTTATGTAACAAAACGAAAAAGTAATGCGAACCATCATTTTCTCCAATGATACTAGGCACTGTTGTCCGAAGATGGACTGTATCATTGTTGAGTCTTGTCAAACGCGTCTCACATTCAAAGAATATTACGTAAACGTATTTAGTCCTCATGAAGCTTTAACAAAACAGAGAATCTGGGTGATTGTGCATATTCGTAAGTTTTCTTACTTTGCCGTAATACTTGATGCAAAGATGAGCAAAATACAAATCCATCATCTATCGGTTTCTTCGATTCTTTGGGAAGTCTTCTTTGGTTTGTACTCCTTCACTTCTTCGGCGATCTACTGGTTTTATTGAAAATACAGTAATCAAAATTACGAGACTGTTTGTCCTACATTTTAATGTTCTTGATTTTTATTTTGAATGACAGTGATGATTTCTGTTGGACTGGTTCCATATATCTGAGCCTAATTAATGAAATTTTATTCCAATGACAGATGAAAGCAATTAGAACCTTGTGTCTCTATAATGAATTTTCATATGAAAAAAAAAATTAACACCTGAAGATGGGTCTTTAAAAACGTGAAAACGGTCGTGGACCTGTAAAGCCTTGTTCTTAATTAAAAAAAAAAAAAAAAAAAAAAAAAAAAAACAGCTGACACGGCTTCAGAATTTATTATTTACTTTATGGGATGACTACATTTGAAGTGATTTCCAAATAAGTTGTTCTATCTATATTTAAAATTACAATTGATAAATTCATTTAAGAAAATGTTCTTTCGTTTTGTTTGTGATGTCACTTGATATTCTTGAAGTAGGTGGCTACAACATCTGCTATGAGGTTTCCAGGAGACAGTTGGTACGGATGATTTTGTTTGACAGTAAGCGGATAAATTTAAGACTTAACGAAACGAAATGATGAGATCCAGCTTTTACAACAAAACGAACCCGATTTCTAAATTGGCTAGGTTTTCAGAAAGTGACTATTATACAGCTAGACATTACTGCTATAAACCCTACCTCATTGATTTACTCACTGCTGAGGCAGATTGCTCGCAACGTGAAAGAGAGTAGGAGTAGTTAATGTATGAAACGACCTTCTTGAACACAAATTCAGTTAACTACGACAATGAGCTTATTATGATAATTTTTCAAAATATTTAATGTAGGCGACAAGAAAAAGTCAACTGACTGCAGAATTACATATCAGACACACATCTACATGATGCCGAAGTTGCGAAACAATAGGGCCTACTACGACGTTGGAAAATCTTGATTACACTGATGGCCTGATGAACGAGTTTTTGTAGCTGGCGTCCTTCATGTTAGGATCCGGATCAGTAATTCCACTCAGGCTCGAGATACTGTGCTCTCCAAATTGCACATATGT
Source organism: Locusta migratoria (assembly GCA_026315105.1). NCBI lineage: Eukaryota > Metazoa > Arthropoda > Insecta > Orthoptera > Acrididae > Locusta > Locusta migratoria. The sequence continues at coordinate 689,376,583 of CM048755.1, forward strand.
CACGTGGCCAGCTATTAAAAAATCTATGAATACCTCATTGAGCATATTACCAGTTTTGGTTCTCGGTTTATGGCTGATTCATATGCAGGACTTATGTTTACTGTACTCCATTAACTAACAATAAGACTCAATTTGTCGCAGAAAAGTCTTCAAAATAAATACTCAAATTTTGTCCAGTTTCCTTCGAGTTTGCTTCCTGATAAAATAAAATGTCCACAGGTCATTATGGAAATTACAAGCGACCTGTTATTGACAGAACATCTTGATACGTTAAATAGCGTTCCATTTGAATTTTTGAGCACATTCCTTGATGAGGTGCTGTCTTTGTTGCCTGCCTCGCTGATTTCATAAAATATTACGTTGTCTCATGGCAGGATGCGATGCAGGCATTGTTTTTATTCAGTGTGTTCATTACAGCGCGGTGATAGGTTTCAAAGTACAAACTTAATGGTGACTTAGGTGCCAGGTATCTCACGTAGATAGATTATCATTCGATCGGTGTCGTCGCAGATAGCGGACGACATTAATTTACTAACCATTGCAATGTTCAATGCAATTCGTGAATTTCATTTATTTCTTATGTTACAGTCAAAACGCGTAAGTTCCAAGAGGTCTACCGAACATCTATTAGGCTCCGTTTGATGGCTTCCTCTGTTCAGAACGAAAACTATCCCTCCAGCAGGCGCGCTCCGCCGTTTCCAGACGCGCGAGCCTTCGCTCGCTCGTTGTGCCGCATTTACCAAAACGACCGCGGCTGCCCCCACCGCGTCATACCTCTTATCGACTTCAGAAAGGTAATGAAAGAAATTACCCTTCAAGTTGGTGGCCACTAAACGCTACTGTTAGCATTACTCATGATGCAAGAACACTGTGTTCCAGTGTTACTATGATGTCTGACATAGCTCTTAAAAATTCGAAAATTTATTGGAACTATCCTTAACGCGGTAGCAATTATCGAGTGAACAAAAGTTACTTTATACGTCTTAGTCTATTTTAAAACCACGTTTATATGCATTTTCCATTTGAATGATTATTTTACACTTTTCAAATTTTGTATGTGTGAAATTTTTTATTCAATTTTAAACGTTTTTATGAGAATACAACAGAGACATTCGATACATTTGTTTTATTTCTATTTCACCCAACCCCTCTTATGTATTAGTCACGAAAAGATCGTGAAGGTAAAAAAGATAGGGCGATATGAACTCACACTAAGTCTTACCAGAAATAGTTTTAACGGCGAACCATTCACAACTGGAAGAGAAACAGGCGAAAACAGCAGTTGTATAAAAAGTGCCCTCCACCACACACCAATTAAGAAATGGCGTTAATGAAGCAGTGTCATCCAGTTCTAACTTAAGTTGAAAGTTCAAGGTCTCTTGTTCAGAGGGAAGTTGGTTTGAAATGAACTGCAAAATTTGTACCAACACACGGGAACATGAACAAAGTAAGCTCTATTGCACACGAGACACGAAAGAAAGAAGGAAGGTTACGATTTAACGTCCCCTCGACAAGGGGGGTCATTAGAGCGAAGCAGAAGTTCGGATTGTCATAAGGATGAGGAAGGAAATCGGCCGTGCCCTGCCGCAGGGACCATTCCGGTATTTGCCTAGACTGATTTAGGAAAATCATAGAAAACTCAAACCCAAATGTCCGAATGCTAGTTCGATGCGCCGTGCAGCCGAATATGAGTCTCGTGTGTTACCACTGCACTAACTCGTTCCGTAGCAAAAACGAATGCGAGTAAATATTGCATTATCACTGAGTTACTTTAATTAAGTTTCTGGCCTATCGTTAGTATAAAATCAATTGTAAAATTTGTAACAAAAACAAATTAGACAATAAAGCAACCTAATAAACACGTGTTACAACGATTAAAATTGATCGATGCATTGTGCCATGGTTTAGAACAATATTAGGGAAAGCAATTGCACTGTTGCTTGTTAAAAGATAGTAAATAAAAGTATGGACGTATCTCTTATTCATTGATTTTGAACAGATACCGTAGAATGTGCAAGGCTTTGTTTTTACCGCTATTATAAAAATTAAATGGACTGAGTACAAAATTTGTAAATAAATTTGATCCAAATTATTATGAATGAAGTTAATAAATGAGCAATTCGTGAATGTCCTGCTTACGTATCGGTTTCAAATTTAGGGTGTTAAAAGAAGTGTTCCAGATTTTCAGAGTAACTTTTACGGATGAAACAAGACAATAATGACCGTTATACATTAGCTCTAATGTATTAGCTCTGGATAAGAGAACTTGTTGATCTTCAATATTGTGAAACATATTGAACAAACAAATGTAACGGTAATACAAAATAAAATTCAGAGATCAACTTGAAATAAAAACTAATGGTACTAACAACAATAAAGCACAGCAGTTCAACCACTTCACGAGGAGAATTATAGGGAAAATGTGTTTAACAATATTAAGGAGACGAACAGCAAGAGCAAACTGTTTACGGTTACGAACAATATTCGTACTGCCCATGGACGATAGACCTGAAATAACCAAACGGTTTGGTTTATAGGACAATTTCACTTTTGGCGGTTGCAATTACTTTACAAATAATAGATCGAATGAATGGAGTATTTTGAAGGGAAAGGAATTATTACAATTACTTTGAATCACCTGCAAAGATAAATATTTTTAAGACAAAAAGTACTTCCGAAGCAACATTAAACACTAACATTATAATTCACCTAAACACGGGCATCACTATACGAAGAAAACAGTTTCTTATTGGGAAAGGGTGTGCGGATGTAATAGAAGTCACTATATTCTGCAGCAAAAGCCGTCTGGTCAATTTTATGATTATCGGTAAAAACTTGCGTAATAGTTGCTCTAGGACGGTACCCACCAGATGCTCATTTTGGAGATATTCCTGAAATGTGAACCGCGTATGACAAGATTGAACTTATATACGTCCAATTTGGGACAAAAATGCGTAGGAACTTTGGAGAAAGTAGTCATTTCACACTTTATCCGTTTCGTTAAAAGACACTCTCCCCGGAATTTGATGAAGGTAAGTCATCTGTTCATCAACATTTTCAATGATGTTGTCTGCTTTCGGACTCAAGCCTTACTTAGAATGGGCGTTGGCAGCGCAGCATGGATAAAAGCCAGTTGAAGCAAGCTGTTTGTAGGAATGAGGATATTGTGGGATGGCCAAGAAATTCTTCCTATAGCTTAGCAGTATTGGTTACGATACTAGGCAACTCTGATCGTTCCCTTAGTTTCAGAATTAGATGTATTTTCCAATATTCATGAGGATATGAGATTAGTCATTGCATTTAAATGACTGTTTTCCTGAACTAAATATTCGACCGCAGAAAGGTCTACCCCTGCTTAAATTGCAAACAGTTTTGTGTTTTATGTCGGGACTGTGTATTAACTGCCAACAAATGTCAGATAACTGAACGAGTAATCTCATTTTAGCTCGGTGGCGCCATTCTCGTTTTCTGATCTACAGCAAGCATAGTTGATTAGTGAGGTATCGTTGTACTAGTGATGTGTGTGGCTTCACGTCTATTTCTCTCCTCTGAAAAATGTCCTAAATGGTATTCAGCAACGAAATAACAAAACTCATTGCAGTGTGTCAACCAAGAGATCGGCATTTTCTATTGTTATTGTAATGTTAATCATTCTGCTGTAACGCCGTAAACATAATTGATTACTATCATTATCATTAATTCAGTTGCAAAAGCGTTCTTTCCCATGTGGCCAAGAGACCAGAAATAATGTGTGGTTTGACGAAAAATAGGACCATAGGAGAAAGTAGGTAAAACGTTTGTAACAATTTCTGTTAATTTAACATCGTGACCACAGATACTAAGCAACAACACATGCAAGTCATAGGTTGCAACGTTCGAAAAATCTATCAGACTCATGGGTTCGGATTCTCATCATTTGTTGGCCCAACAAGGCCGTAACACTACGAAATAAAAAGCTGCTTAGTAGTCTATAGATTATATGTATATGTTTGCAGAGGAAAAACCTCAGAATTGCACATTTCCCGCATACACAGTTTAGTTTCTGTGGTCATGGCCGTAATTTTAAATATCCGGTCTTCTGAATACTCAAATGAAATAATTACTGAGTTGCACAAATAGTCATCTATGTTTCTTCTGGCTTTCAAGCATACCAACACATTTATGTATTCACGTAGAAGACATAAAATATTACTTGCACAGTCGTAAGGCTGCATTTTGAAACGCAGTCGCTTTCTAGTTACAAAGTTTTTCGAGACGGGTTGGGCATCATTATTTCCAGTAACTTTTCATCGAAAAAATTAGCTTTTGTCGAAATGTAACAAAGCAATTGTTTTAGTCTTTTTTTTTGGGGGGGGGGGATAAAAACTGTAATCGTGATGCATGTTTACGTATCTCAGTCTGATCTGCCGTATGTTGAAATCACAATCAGTATTTTTTTTCTCTAGTCATTTGCTGAAAATATATCATAATGCAGTAAAGGTTCAAAAACTTTAAACGCTAGTTTCGGCCTCATTGGACGAATTTAATATCTGCATCATAAATGTGACGACGGAAACTATTAGGAGAGAGCGCCGCATATTAACCAAAATGCGCGACTCCCCTCTAGAAGCCCGCATGAGACGTACGCGATTTCGCGTCGCTTATCGCTACACAAGTCTTCCTAGTACAGCTAAGAACTGGCAACATCGTTGCTGATATTTGGCAACACTGTGAGTGCAGTTACTTCCGCAAGTGGTACTGAATTGTCTCGCTAAGTTCACTTGACATTCCTCTTCTACTTTCATGACTCATGATGTGTAATGCCCACGTGAAATGAGAGACAGAAATTTAACTTTTGCACTCAAGAACTGTAGTTATTTGTCTAGGTGACTTTCAGGTTACCTTTCGCGATGCGTTAGAGGCTGAGGGCATCATGCGGCAGTGTGTGGTTGGCTGTGTGGTTCTGCTTGTGTCTTATGATGCAAGCGTGGTGTGAGGCGGCAGTTCTAATCCTGGTTGGAGAAATTGCGTTTGGGGATGGAATTTCGTTTCATTTTACTTTATACACTACAGATTGCAAGAAGAAACGCTTTAACGGAATCATAAGAAAAGCTTTATACAATAAGTCTTTCAGAAAGGTCGATTTATGGAAATGGTATTAGATGTCTTCTTTGCTTCACCATACAAACGCCTTCGAAGAAATTCGAATTCACCTCCATTGATGCGAAATATCTCCTGTAGAAATGAGACACGAGGACACGAATCTTTCAGTGTGCCTGTGTTACTTTAGAACGTGCACTGAAACGTATTTACATAATTTAGCATATACATTTACCGTAAGGAATGAAACAACGACACAAACATTTTAGTGAGTTACATAGTGGGTCTTGATGAAAACATATGAACTGATGACAATAACAAATTACATGAAAGGCTTCTGAAAGGAAAAGGATCGAGATTTAAACCACACATAAGTGTTAACCATCGTAGAGTGCCATTGGATTGGACAATGACAATTTTTTGCCTCTCTAATGTATTATATGCTCATCATTCAAAATAGGTGGTCTGCTTCGTTATGTCCTGTGTGAAATACGAATCGCAACCCTTTTTTATGGATCACCACTCAGCAACGCTACAGCATTTTACGCATCCAAAGTGATGAGCGGCGGCAGGCGCTGTGGGCAGAGGGCGAGGCAGCGCTGTGTAGCGCCGCCACCGCTGCTGCCGGCGAGTGGGCCGCGGAGAGCTCTGCCAAGTGCTGCGGCCAGAGGTGGCAATGTTATTGGGCCGAAATGTTATTACCAGTGTACCAAAAAATGAAATAGTTACACATATGCTCCCCTTACACATGTAGCATCAGCATGCACGAGTGACATGAATTTAAAATTTTTGTCAACAGTCGGTTTCGATCGCTAATACTGAACATGCAAGTCGCGCACTTTACCGCAAGACCACGGATGTAGCTGACCCACATATCTTCTAACTGCACACAAGAAGTACTGTATGAACTCCCGCAGTCTGCAGTGTTGCCAGATTGTGCAGATAGCTGGACTTAGAGCGAATCAGCGCGGCCACTTTTATTGTCCCATGTCGCGATCGGCTCGGACTTAGGCTCAGCGGCGGCCGGCCGGCGGCCAGGTTTTTTGTCAAAGAGTGTACATAAGGGCGGACGGAGATGACTTCATACCCTGCTTTGACCTTCGACGGGAGGTCAACTTTGTCGAACGTCAAAAACACAGTACGAGTCGGTGTCAGCTGGTTATCGACCTTTTTCATCACCCTGTGGACGGCTGTCACACCCTGATCGGACATATACGATTGGATGTCTTCATCAGACAACCTGTCAAGGGATCTCGTAAAAACTACCCCTTGTGACGAGTTGAGTGTGCGGTGCGCTTCTACCTTAACTGGAAAAGTGTGCAACAACGTAGTACGTATCAGTTTTTGGGCTTGGAAAGCACTTTCCACTTCCAGCAACAATGTGCCATTGCGCTGACGTGAACAGGTTTTAACAGGGCCAGCAATTGCATCGACACCTTTCTGTATAACGAAAGGTGTGACAGAATTGAAATCTTTTCCGTCGGTGCGAGAGACAACCAGAAATTTAGGTACATTAGGCAGAGTCTTTTTAGGCTGAGGCGAGTCTAACTTACGTTTCTGGGTCAACGTTACGAAAGAAGATAAGGAAGTCATCGCGGAAGTGTCCCCGTGATTACCGGCGTCTCCGATGGCGCGCTCCTTCCTATTGGGGGCCCTCTCCGGGGGCTTACCCGCCTTAGGTGATTGTTCACACCTCCCGAGAACTGACGGAGGGACCAATCGGCACGTTCGGAAGGTACCAGCTCGGGTAATCACCCCTCCCTGGGCCTGGCCTTTACCAGGGGGTACGTACGTGCCCTACTTGTCTACCCGGGGCGGGGAATTACGCGTTACCCCGTCACGTCACCTGCTACGCACGATAATGCGTGGGTCGGCCTTCAGACACGCACAGGGAGGAAAGAAGAAGAGGATAGGAAATGAAGAGAAAGAAGGAAAGAAGTGTCTCAAACGCCGAGGCGGAGACTAATGAGGAGAAGAAGGCTAGGAGAGTACAAGGAGAGAAAGACAGAAAACGAAGGGTAAGAAAGGAAGGAACGAAGGAAGAAAAACCACAACAAGAACCACCGTAGCTCACGAAATATGCCCGTCTCCGGGCGAAGGCATAACCCGGGAGGGAAAGTGAAGCTGCCTGGGGCAGAAGAAAGGCTGCTCCGGCTCGGGGCCCCGTGCGCGCCACACACGTACCCACAAAAGAACTGTGGGCCCCCTGGGGGGGGAGGTTACTCCACTTTCCACTTGTGTTCTATTAGGCTGCGTGGTTGCGATTGCAAATTTTCGTGCTACTAGACTTCCTACAATATCTTAACGGACCTACGCAACTAGTCGATATATTGCATTATTTCTATATGCTACCGAGGATGTTTTACACAGTTAAAGTTTATCAAGCTAACCTAAAACCATAGTCCACTAAGATACACGCTCATATGCTTCAGCATTTTGAGAGAAAGCATTATCCTAAAAAAGAGGAAACTCGATAAAGGAGAAAGTACAGGTAAACAAATAACGCGCTGCATGGAATGGACACCGTTTAAGCGAATACGGGAAGTCTGCATCATCTCGTCAACCGTTCAAGAAAGAACCAAGACGTATAGTGACATTTACTGTAACAAAGACCATAGTAACAGCTCAGCTGATCATGCTGAATAATTGTTCTCTTTCAGAAGAGACCAGATGCTTTAACGCAAGGTTAATTCCAACCCGGCCCCCATTTAATTCCCAAGCCCCATGCCAATGATTTCAGCCATACAATAGACATGCACACTAGTGAAATACTAAGCTGTTTTCTCCGATGATATTCGCTGTTTGAAGAAGCTAAAAGGTACGACAGTGATTCACGCGAAAGTAACTTTCATGTTAGACAAAGTTCTAGTTCCTATAGTTACGTTGCAACAACCCCAAGAGTTGCTATTGTATGTTGGAGATACAAGAGCATTGTATGTTCGACGTCGTTATGAACTATCCTGCCTACGAAAGTTCTATATTCCACTTTTGAATTAATCCAGTTGAATAGCGTGTCCCTTCAGACTATTCCAAATGTCTGAACTATGTTGTAGAATATTGAAAAACTAAGTTATGACCACATTAGTCTAGAACGTAAACAACTTTGGTATTAAATAACCCGTTAACAGTTATTAAAATTTACGTTCACGTTCACTGGTTGTCACTTCGAACGACTAATACGGACGCAACCGTACAAGAAACCTGTTCTTTATTTGGCAATTTACGTAGCGGCCAATACAGGAAGGCACAGATTGCATCCGACAATGCTAACAATCCGGAAGTTCAACCGTACACCAGGTGATACTTCAACATCAATCGAAACCCTTTGTACTATTTCCCCCTCACTATGACCCGCATTAAAGTACGTGATCATACGTTCTAACGTCTGAATATGAACGACAAACTAGCGTAAGCTAAAAAAACTGGCTTCACGAGAACACATTTAAGCTTAAATACACCCCCCCCCTCCGTCTCCTCAACCTACGACGTTTACCGTACATTCGTTTCTAGTTTAGTTGCATATTGCACTGCCCGAGCTAATGGAGCCGATGAACATGAACGCTAAATAGGAATTGGAGCAGCAGATGTGTACTTTACGCTAATGCTCATGTTCACGAGTTGTTGAAGTCTACTATAAGCAATACAGGTAGAATGGACACAAGAAATGTTTCCACGTCGATTATACGCATATACCTCGCAAACTAAACTGAAGGTCTACGTCAGATTAAATCGAATGTACGTTTAACGTATATACTAGTATTTTCCACTTATAGTTCATGGCGTATTTTCTCAGAATTGGGCGCTATGTCAATAAGAACTTGATATTCGTAGAGTTTTATCTTAAAATTGCTTATTTCTGAAGAAGTTAGGTAATCGATAGATACGTCAGGTTGCTACCTTAACCCTTTGTTCGAAGTTAACCACTACCTTGCAGTCAGGTATAGTTTTGATTAATCAACATACGCACGCAAAACAATTACGAGGTTCCTAGTTTCGTTTAAGAGTTTTCTATCACACTACATAGCGACTACATCATGAACAAGAAAAAATCCGATGGTTGTTAATTGACATTATTAAACCACTCACCGATTTGCGTATAGATAGTTGGTTGCATTCTGCCCCTCGACTGAGTTTAGGCCCGCGATAACTAGCAGTACACATACGCCGAAATTTGTGTTTACTATAGTTTGCTTAAAAGATGGCTCTCACAAAAACCATATAGAGCTTTAAAAGTACATCCGAGAAAAAGCCCAATGACATGCCTATACGCATGAAACTACACGACTTTCAGTGTACAGAATGGAGACACCGATGACTCACCAACAAAACAAGTGGGATGACTGAAACCCACTTCATAGTTGTTTCCCCACGATTCTGCAGCAGCCTATAGAAATCCACGCGCTACCTTCGACGGGGAAGACAGCGCTCGGCGCACGCGAGCTGACACACTAACTGCAGAGGTGGCCACTTCAGTTCTGTATATCAACACTGGGGTCTCGACACTGCCGACAGAGCACGCTGTCAACATTTCCCTCCACCAGTCAAAATTCCCGTATCCACCAAGGTTCAGACTGTCTGTACATTTCAACAAATACAGAAAATGAGTTTAGTATGGAAACCGTAAGTTCTTCCAATAAATATAACAGCAGAATCACTGATTTAAGAGAACTTGACATATATACCTACTTTTCATTTACAAAAGTATATATCGATGTTGGATTTCTTCAATAAAGCACAAGAATTGCACATTCACTAAAATAGGAAACATACGAGATAAATTACCGCGGAAGAATGAAACAAAGTTTTGAAATTTTCAGTCCTAAGTTGATAATGGAAAGTTGCAACTTTGTATCGTAATTTTAGTTACCGAAGTACTGGTTGATTAAAAACAAAATAACAAAAGACAAAATTGTTCTACAGAAACCTGAATGACTGACTGTAAACTAAAACAGATGTTGCCAGTTTTATGTACATAACGTGTATACGAAGGAGAAAGTACGTTTACCTGGTATTAAAAAAAGATTTTTTTATTTAAAAATAAAAATAAAAAAAAGACGCCGGCCGCAATGGCCGAGAGGCCTGCGACGTGCCAGTCACGATCTGCACAACCGCTGCGGTCGGAGGTTCGAATCCCGCCCTCGGGCATGGATGTTTGTGCCGTCTCTAGTACAAGCTAGTTCATAAGTAGTTTGCAAGTTTAGGGACTGATGACCCCGTAGTTAAGTCCCATAAGCTCTACAAACATTTGAAGAAAAGACATTGGTTTATATCAGGGATCTAGCTCCAAATTTTAGAATAAATTCAGTTTGACGATGAAAATATCGAGGTGTATGAAATTTTCTAGATCCACATCTACCCACACCCATGAACCATAGACATTACCGAGTTGGAGTGGTTTGTGTGCTTGAACGATACAGATAGCCATTTCGTAGGTGCAACCATTACGAACGTTTATCTGTGTAGAGGCGAGACGCACGTATGGTTCGTGAAGCCTTTCAATAGCTGCTAGGGCAAAAATTTGGATGGTTGATTGATCTGACCTTGTAACATCACTCAATGTGGCGTTGACATATAATAATTGCGAACGGCTGAAAGCAAGGCGACGATACAGTCGTCACTTCTCTAGAAGTCATGCAGCTCTGCTGTATCGATACATAATGGTCCATTCGGATGTCTGGGAGGCGAGTATGTGTATGTCATAATAAAAAAAAATAAAAAAATAAAAAAAGTAATAATAAAATGGCGCTCTACATACTGAAGTTTGGTGGCAGGATGTCAGGTATTCTGGCCTCGTAAGTACGGGTTATAAATACAAAATCATTTGGGGTGCCGCAAGAGTGGGAATATTAATGAATGAAAAAATAGATGATGAAAGGTCGAGTATCACTGCTCGAAGTTTAATATTTATTGCGACAGCTGTTTCAGCAGTTTGACATTCTCAAAGGCCTGTGTGTACACAAGAATTACATATATTAATTTCCCATATTATTACGAACGTAAGTGACGAAATTACATAAGAGAATTTCATTTACGTCTACTATATACTTCTTTTACACACGCAGGTGCTGCAGAATTGCAAACTGCTGTAACAACTGTCGCAATAAATATTAAACTTAGAGCAGCGATATTGGACCTTTCATTACAATGACCTTTAATGGCATTTACTTCACTGCAGGCCCAACAATCAGGAAGGAGAAAATAGGTATTCAGGTAAGCTAGTATGAACAGAATAGTGAATGCATTATGCTAGCCAAGATATGTACTAAGCCAATACTCGCCAGAGTAGTACAAATGTATATGCCAACTAGTTCTGCTGATGGTAGGAACATTAAAAAGTTTATTATGAGATTAAATAAATTATTCAGACAGTTAAGGAAGACACAAACTTTATTGTGTTAGGGGACTAGAAAACGGAGGTAGGAAAAAGAAGAGAATGGAAAATAGTAGGTGAATATAGACTGAGGAAAAGGAACGAAAGAAGGAGTCGCTCGGTAGAATTTTGCATAGTGGACAATTTAATCATAAGAAACATTTAAGAATCATGATAGAAGGTTGTATACGAGGGAGAGACCGGGAGACACCAAAAAGTTTGAGACTGATTTTATAATGGTAAGTCATAGGTTTAGAAACCAGGTTATAAACTGTAAGACATAACCAACGGTAGATACAGGCTCTGACCATCACTTCTTGATTATTAACTGTAGATCAAAATTGAAGAAACTGCAAAAAGGTAGAAAAGCAAGGAGATAGATCCTGAGATTTTTGAGAGTTTCAGAGTGAGGATTTGGCAAAAATTGACTGCAAAGGGGGAACAGTGAACAGTGAAGGCAACGGAGGACCAAATAAATAGGTATCACCGAAGTTATTGAATTTAATTGATGTAAGGAAAAAATATAAATGTAATAAATGAAGCAGACAAAAGAGAGAACAGACAGCTAAAAAATTACGTTGATAAGAAGTGCAACTGGCAAAGCAGAAGTGGCCAGAGGACAAATGAAGGTTCGTGGAGGCATTCATAACTAGGGGAAAGTAAATATAAATTATGATACAAAATTTCATGTTCAATGCTGCAGAATATTGAGAATTAGGACCGGAACAGAAAGGCAGAGGGTTCGACTCCTGGCTACTGTATTCTCAGGTTGGGAGTCAGCTCCTGTTTGCAGATCGGTATGGGCAGTCAGAGAACACGTGGCACAAGTATCTTCCCTTAAGAGTACACAGCCAACATAAAGGGGGGATTGTGCCTCGTTAATTAGGAAGTGCCTACTGCCCGGACAGCTACGGCCTGAGCACCTGAGTAGACGACATCCCTACCACAGTGCACAGTGGCCCATGCCTGTGATTGTGGCATTGTATGTACAGGTGCCTTGGAACTCTTGTGGCGCGTTGCTAAAAAAAATTGAAAAAGCTAGAATTCTACAATTGCAACGGTAGACACACATAATAAAGCATACAAAAATAAATATTATTCATTCTGCATAATTTTTTTCCTTGTCTGCACGTCAGCATCCCGCGGACGTATCCTACATACAACACTAATTTTTTTAAAGTAAGCAATGCAAATATTCTCAAACATTATTCCCGACACAGGATATCCAACCTGCTTTCGAAATTGCGCAACATAAATATTCTTGAAATCACAATGAAGTGTATGGGAGAGGGTCTATCGAAACGCTTTTATGATATTTCTCTACAGTTCCGTTCTCTAATAGCTCGCGGAAAAAAAAGAACTCCCGCATCTTTCCTTTTCCGATCAGATTTCTCTAACTTTATTTCGATGATCATGTCTCCCTATGGAGGTGGGTGCTAACAGAATATATTCCAAAGAGAAAGTTAGTGAAAGATATTTCGCAAATATACCTCGCCACATCGCATAACGGTTTTCTTTTAGCGAATTCCACCCCAACTCATGTATCATTTCCGGGACACTCTTTTACCTATTTCGCGATAATACAAAGGAGATCTGCCCTTCTCTGGAGTATCTCTAAACCCACCGTCATCCCCATTTGCTGTGGATTCCACAATGGGTAGCGATACTCCAAATTAGAAAGCAGAACTGTTGAATCTTCTACGTGTTCTGCAAATGAAACGTTGCCTTTGGTTCGCTTTCCTTACAATATTTTCTATGTATTTTTTCCAGTTTAAGTTGTTCGCAATTTTAATTCCAAGGTGTTCACTTGAATTTGCGATCTGTAGATTTGACTGATACAAATTTCATTATTAAGGATCAATTGCCAATTTTTGCACCCTGCATATATCTTATTTAAAATAATTTGGCAGTTGCGTTTGATCTTCTGCTGACTTTACTAACCGGTAAATGACAGCCTCACCTGTGAACAGTGTAGGACAACATTGTCTCCTACATCATTTATAAAAACAACGAACAGTAGGGTTCCTATAACACTTCCCTGGGGAACGCCAGATATCAGTTATGTTTTACTCGATGACTTTCTGTTAATTACAACGTACTGTGTCCTTTATGACATGAAATCACGAATATAATCGCGCAACTATTGCGATATTCCATAAACATGCAATTTTATTAGAAGCCGTTTGGGAGGTACAGTATCAAAAGCCTTTCTAAAATCTAGAAATAAGGAATCTATTTGCGATCCCTTGTCGATAGACTCGTCACATCATGTGAGTGAAGATATAGCTGTGTTTCATAAGAACGATACTTTGTGAATCGGTGTTGATTATCGGTCAATAGGTCGTTCTCATCGAGGTAGTTAATAATATTTGAGGAAAGTATATGTTGTAAAATCCTGCTGCAAACCGACGTCAATGATATAGGCCTGTATTTTTGCGGATCACTCCTATGGCCTTTCTTGAATGTTGGAGTCACCTGTGCAACTTTCCAGTCTTTGGGTAAGGATCTGAGCGAGAGGTTGTATATGATAACTAGGTATGGGGCTATTGCAAAAGCAAACTCTGAAAGAAACCTAATTGGTATACGATCGGGACTGGAAGACGTACTTTTGTTGGTTGATTTAAGCTGCTTTAATACTCCAGGGATATCTACTTCCAAATTACTCATGCAGACAGGTATTCTTGATATAAATTCAGGACTATTTGTTTCGTCTTCTTTGATGAAGGAATTTCGGATAACTGTGTTTAGCGATTCTGCTTTAGCAGAGCCCTACCATTGGTATGGCGTAGTGAAAGTACTGACTGTTTTTTGCCGCTAGTATACTTTTCCGGTTGCCTGCAATGTAATTCGTAGCTGAAAAATTGACATTTATCCAATCTGACGGTTGGGATGGTGTCTAGAATCTGTAGGTCTTCAGTCTCAGTCCCAGACAGGTCATTGGTGTAGTCTTCTCAAAAGGACAGAAAATGTTCAAGTTTCTAATGCTATTTGAGGCAAACTGCAGAGGTCATCAGTCACTAGACTTACAAACTACTTAAAGTAACGTACGCTAAGGACAACACACACACCCATACCCGAGGGAGAACTGGAACCTACGATGGGGAGCAGCCACACGCTCTGCAGCAACGCACTTTAGAGTACAAGGCCACTCCCATGCGGCTAGAAGGATAGAGGAGGAGTGGAGCTGGCTATGTCAGACAGGAAACAAGGGGATTTAAAAGTCAGTCGGGCTTCAGGTGGGCTAGGACGTGGTTTGGAGATAAGTGGGCGAAATTCCAGCTGTGAGAAACAGCAAACTTAGTTAATCAATTTGATTGACGATGTCCCTCACGTGGGTCAGAAGGGGAAGGGGGTGGAGGGAGGGAGGAAGAAGGAGAGACAGATATGAAACAGGAAACCAGCATAAACTGAGGCTCCAGAGAGGATGATTGATTTGTCAGTTGAATGAAAGAATTTGATGTCAAAGTGGTGTGGCCCTCGGATGGCTCAGGAGGAGGAAGGGCGGGGGAGAAAAGTGGAGGGGGAGTGAGATGGCAGTTGTGGGAAGTAGGAAATGCAGTTAATAGATTTGATAGCAAAGTGATGAAGTCTCTAAGGGGGTATAGAAGGGGAGGGGGAGGCAGGAGTGGCGATGGCTGGTGGCTGTGGTGGGCAGGAAACAAGGGATTATCCTTAACTGCGTCTAATCAGCTTAGCTTCGTAGATGCAGGTATTGCTATCAGTGAGAAGCCTGAAGGAAGCCAAGGGAGGTGCCGAGCTGACAGCCAAAACGTGTGCCACGAGTTCTATAGCCTTACTACTTATACCCATTACAACGAGATCCATTTGCAGTAGGGATTTAGAACATATACTGTGTTCCAAAATTATGTAATATCTCAATGAAATCGATCGATCGACATGTAACCTGTGCGGATTCATAATATATCGTTCTGAAACACAGCTGGCTATTCACACGAACTAATGAGTGCCATCGACAGAAGACTTAAAGCTGATTACATATATTTTTATTTTCTGGATTTTGACACCATTCATCACAAGCAGCTTCGAATAAAATCGCGTACCGTCTACCGTTTAGTGAAGGCATCAGAAGATCAAAACGCATAACAAAATGATTTACACAAGAGATCGTAACAGAGTACTTACGAGATAAAATAAATCTTTTGGAGAGATTGCTTAAACTACTCTTCTTCTTCCTCTTCTAAAGTGCTGCTGTGTGGTAGTCGACTCTTACCAGGTGGGACTGACAAGTAGTACTGGAAAAGTTCAAAGAAGGACAGCTCACTTTGTACTTTCGCGAAACAAGGGATGGAGTACGATTGACACGATAAGCGAGTTTGGGTAGCAATCATTAAAACACAGGTGTTTTTCGTTGCGAGGATCATTTCGCGAAATTTCGACCTTTAACTCTCTCCTTCCAATGCAAAAAGGAAATGCCCAGGCTAAAATGCGTCGGCTAAAAAGACTGGCTCCAAGCAGGCCGAAAGCGACCCCATTTGGGGTCTAACAGCCATAAATGCTACACGGTATCATCACCATCTCTTTGTCCATCTCTTATTTCCGTCTCTCCGTCCATCTCTTCCGCCTATCTCTCCTGCATCTCCTCGTCCTGTCTCTGTTCATTTTATCTCCTCCCCTAGCTGCGAAATGTCTAATATGACTGTCAACTTCAGTGGTGATCAATGAAACACTATTAAAGTTTATTGCGAGGTACCCTTCGCCATGCACCATATGCTGACTTGAGGGTTATAAGAACACTCTCCATGAAAACTTTCATGCATAATCTAACCTTCCATTAACTACTAAAACTGTGTCAAAGTCTGTATAAGGTACCCTATAGTTTTCATGGTCAAGCGTTATGAATAACACTGTTGCTATGTGTCGAAGTCGCTAAGAAAAGTACCCTTGCCATCCACCAAACAATATTTTATGTAGACAGTGATGTTTCATCATGAGAGGAATAAAACTGTAAATTTGTATGAATTGCAAACACACCAAGGAGTAGCAGTGTTTCGTTTTCTTCCTACGGCTGCAGCTCCCAAACAGTAGTATTATAAATCTATATTAGAGAGTTTAGTTCTGTACGGAGCGGAAACCTGGACCGTTAAGTCGTAAGTCGACCACTGTACGTAACAAGAGCCTTGTGTTATCACTAAAATTAGCAAATCAGGTCCGTATGAACTACCGGTTACTCCCTGCTATATACCTTGTTCCCTGGCCCAAACTGAGAACTGACTCGTTTCAAATTACTACAATAACAGGAAGTTAATACTACATTGGTCAATATACACAGTAGCTCACACGTTATCACCCACAGACATTAATAAGCAAGCCACCACAACTAAAGCTATGTCAGAAAGGTGGCTACGCAAACATGTATGGCGCAACGGAATTTAGACATAACAAAAATTGCATCTGATCTTGTTCTCAGCACTTGTGAAGGACAATATTAAATAAAAGAGGGAAGGTGCTCTAAAACCACAATTTAAAGGCGACTTACGGACTATGCTGAACTTAAACTGGTTTATTCAGATAGAAAACAAGCAAAATGGGGAACCAATCTTGTTAATACAATAAAAATGCATCTCTTACATGGATTAATGCGGACGGTGCCCAGCCTAAATTATACATGATTTAACGCTATTGGGGGGAAGGATTCACAAACAACACTCATTCGCTCACACACACGCAATGCCACAGCGAAACTCACCAAAATCAGCGTGCTGAGACGAGGCGGATGCAGGCGCCGCTATCGTAGGCGAAATTCAGCAAGTCGGAGGTAGCACAAAACACAATATACAAAAATACTTTGAAGCTGGCTCTGGTCTGTCGTGCCTGTTTTGAGATGGTGCGCGTGTATAGCAAAGTTAAATTACATGTGAAGCGGACCGCGAACAAAACACGCTAATGGCGATACAAGGCTAAGTTACATGAACGCACTCCACTGAAGGTGAAGTGGTTGAAAAACGGATTCATTATACAAAATCACAGTGGATTCTTAAGCTACAGTCTGTTAGAAATCGATCTAGGTACTGGTTTTATATGAGAAGTGGCGTGAATTCAGGAGACTAGCTGCAAACCCAAGTCGAAACTCGGACCCACGAGGTTCCGCGAAGCGATAGAATTGAATAAATTCAGTTTCCGAAAAATAAAGAAAATTAACTACAGCATGCAACCCATAAAATGCTAAGAATTATATAAGGAAGCGAATGAAATTCAGCTACATGCGATAGAAGGCGATTGGAGAGACGGATGAAGTCCAGTCTCCAAGACTCGTAAAATTAAAATAATTACAAAGCCGGAAAAATAAAATTAAGAATTACAGCATGCAACTCATAGTTTATGTTTATAATTACATAAGGAAGCTATTGAAGGAGGTTGTACAAGGCTGAGAGTGAATTACTGACAAACACACAGTGCGTACTACCAGTCGGAGAAGATACAGCAAAATTAAAATAGGCCGAGAGAGAAGATCGCGAAATATTAGCGGAAATCAGAAGGATACCCGCATAGTTACTTGCCTGATAGGCATGGAACAAACAAGAGTGGAAGCTGAAGGCTTTGTTCTATGAACCAACCACGTGGAACAAATATCACTCACTGAAAGAAAGGATGAGGAGATTTTTACATGCACTGCACAAAAATTAACCTATTAGAAATCAGGCCCCACAAATCTAGAAAGTATTTACAAAGAGTTCATACACTGCCACATTATCACAAAAGGTTTTAACAAACAAAGCCGTTATCAAACCGCAACTAGAATGACTCACACCGCGTTTATCTATTGGAAATCACTGAATTGAAAAACGAGATCACATTTTCGCATACGATCAGAGAAAACATTCCAAAAAATGATTCTAAGTTCACGAATCTAAGTTAAACGTGCTAGTCAATGAAACGCTACCATCTCCGGAAACAAGAGCAGAACCAACCTTACCTCACCAGACAACCAGCCGACAATGGATCGCCGTGCGGCCACCGGGCCACGGAAAAACACGGGAAGGCACCAGAAGCTAAAAAATTCATGGAAACAGCGGTGGTGGGGGACCAAGAGACGCAACCAAAGGGTGTGGAAACCTCTTTGGTAGTATCAGCAGCTATCGATAGTGAGCCAGAGAGAACGATGCAAAGCGATCTGTCACTCCCCGCATTCAAACAGTCATAGATTCACGCACACACTTAAAAGTAAAACAACTGCACATTCTTACAAGGACAGTGGCGTTGCACAGAAGCTATACTTATGGCACATTAATTAATATAATAATAAATTATTAACATAACAAAATAAGAAAAACTTTGCAATATTAACTAATATTCTAACACATGAAATGTTATTCCTCATGCCTTGAAAAGAGTGGGGTTCATGTTTTAACAAAATGATAATCTAACAACATTAAATAAATATAACTTTACAGAAACTATACAAAAATATATGGAACATGACAGACGGTCGTCTTTCACTGTACAGTACAACTGCCACTAAAACTGTTTTGTTTTGTATAATTGAAAACGTGAAATCTAATCTGTTCTTAGTTTCAGGAGCACAACGAAATATTTTATTCAGAGGACAGCAAGGAGAATGTAAAGATATTGGAGAGTTGAGAACGAGAAGAAATATCTGAGTATGAAGCCTATGGTACCATGGAAAAGGGTTCTCAGATAAATTCAGAAAAACAAAGTTACGTCCTACCCCAGTACAAGGAAAAGGATTAAAGTATAGAATTCTTGGAAGGAAGAGGACCAGCATCAGACAGTATAAGATGTCCTGTTTCCTTTCCCATCCTGAATACCAGTAGATGGAGCTTCATAGTAAAATAGTGGTTCTTCTAACTCTGCATGTAAAGCATGTTCTAACGCAATAACTATTTAGTCATGTGTACAATGTAGTTTGAAATTGTAGTTATGTAATTTAATCAACTTTATTTACAGGTTTTAGATTTTTTTAAATTTTTTTTTATTTCTTTTCAATTTGAAGTCGGCACATTCCTTATACAGATATTAAAATCTTGAGTGCCAAGTAAAAATAATGAAAAGCTACATATTTAACTTAACATATTAAATTGAACACATACATACATATTTAAATTCATTGTTTTAAATTTTTTTGTAAATTTTGGTGACACATCGTAGTACATTTTTTATATTCAATTTAAATTTGTGCCCAGTTTTAGGAATAGGATTTTTAAATTTTCTGTAAAATTAAAACATGTATTGGTATTTGTAAACTCGTGTCTAATTTTGTGTATTTTCAATATGCACAGAGTCAGTGGGGAGTGGTGCAGAGGTACAATAAGATGGTCTGTGCCCTATGACTGATGTCTTCGCAGTGCGGAGCAGCTTGTGACCAGACATAGCTTGGCTGTGACCAGACATAGCTTGGCTGTGACCAGACATAGCTTGGCTGTGACCAGGAAAAGCAGGAAATGCGCGCTCTCAGACAGACGGCAGTGCCTGGGCGGTAATGGACGAGCCGTGCGGATGTGAGTGAATAGGGGCCAGCGGTCGACGTCTTGTAAACACTGGCTGAAGGAGGCTAGGGTGAGGTCAATGCCTGAGCACTGACCGGCTCGCCAGGCAAGCCCCAGACATGCCAGAACAGCTGCGACACAATAGGCGCTGATGGCTCACTGAAATAACGACGCTCCGTCTGCGCTCACTCTGCGTGGGATGAATGGAGCAGGACTCCCCCAGGAATGCGGGCATGTGCCACTCGACACGCTGACTACTGTCTACTGTCAAGGGATTTAATCCGGAGACGGGAGACCGTTCGACAGTGAGAGCTGCGGATTACTATGGCCGACCCGGTACCTTCCTGGAGTTCGGAAAGCCTTTGCAAAACAACAATAGACAGCCCGGCGGCATCGCTTGTTTCATCGCTGATGTGGGTGATTATCTGCCTAGGGGCATAGCCCGGCAGCAGTGTAGCCTGGCCTAAAGGAGTACATCGCTCGCTTTTGACTGTTACCTGAAAACCAAGGGCATTCTCGTGGTATCAAGAAAATTATCGTGAGTGTACAATGATGGCAAACTGAGTGGGCAAGCTATCTAGACAGTGATCTTGACACAAGTACTTGTGCTTAGTGGACTCCTCCCATGTACCTAGGCAGCATACACCCCCACCTCATTGAACACTTCAAGATTTTAATTGTTTTATGTAACAAAATTTTTTCTGTATGTTTAATTTTTTTTCAGGTTTTAGTATAAGAAGTCGTAATGCTCACTTGTACAATTATGTAAAACTATAAATTTTATGTCCTGTTTTCTAGTTTCCATTAATTACTTTGAAATATTATTATTGTTTTATACTTTTAACATTATGTAAAGCAAAATTTGTTATCTCATGTTTTCTAGTTACTGTTAAGCACTACAACTTACTATTTCTATTTTTATTTTGGTCAGGATTATGTTATAATTTATTTTTGATTTAACTTGACTTATTTTAAAGTAATAATTCATAGCAAAACACTTTTTGTAAAATACGATATGTGAGGATAGGAGTTTCTTTTCCTTTTTATGAATGAATGGTAGGATTGTATAAATCTGAATGTGTAGACTAGGGCCATAGCATTTTTGGTAAATTCCTAATTCAAAAAATTAAATTATGAAAATGTAATCTTGATGTTTTTAAAAAAATGTGCTTGGATTGTTTAGGCCTGAATGGCCAGAGACTTTAATAAATTAAATTCATCCTTCATGATAGGTGGAATAAGTGTGGGCTTAAGTTTAGTATGGTTTCAGTTAGGTACTCTAATTGTTTAGTTAAAACTTGAATAGGATGATTTATCTGCAGGCTTAATAATTGGCTATATCAATATATTTACATATATGTTCTATTTGCTACATATTTGTCAAAATGTCTCCAGTTCTGTTGTCTCATCACCACTTTAAATAAGACACTCCAGTTCCGAAATGTTTACGGATTGGGAATGTTGAAAGGTGGTGGTCATTCTTGACTTTCAATTTTCTTTTTCTCGCTTCATGTGTCTTATTTAAATTGCTTATATTTGATTTTCGTTGCATGAAATTAATTTATTTTTACATGTTACCTGACTTCTATATCTACATCTACATCTACATGGGGATACTCTGCAAATCACATTTAAGTGCCTGGCAGAGGGTTCATCGAACCCCAATTATACTATTTATCTGCCGTTCCATTCTCGAATAACGCGTGGGAAGAATGAACACCTGAATCTCTCTGTTCGAGCTCTGATTTCTCGTATTTTATTCTAATGATCATTTCTACCTATGTAAGTGGGAGTCAACAATATTTTTTCGCATTCGGAGGAGAATGTTGGCGATTGGAGTTTCGCAAGTAACCCACGCCTCAGCGATAAGCGCTGTTGTTGTAATGATTCCCATCCCAGATCCTGTATCATTTCCGTAACGCTGTCTCCCCTGTATCGTGACAATACGAAACGAGCTGCCCTTCTTTGGACTTTTTCGATGTCCTCCGTCAAACCCACTTGATAAGGATCCCACACTGGGCTGCAATACTCCAAAAATGGACGAACAAGCGTAGTGTATGCAGTTTCTTTTGTAGTTCTGTTGCATGTTTTAAGGGTTCTGCCAATAAAACGCAGTCTCTGGTTCGCCTTTACCACGATATTATCTACGTGTTCTTTCCAATTTAAGTCTGAAGTAATAGTAAGTCCTATGTATTTTGTGGAGTTTACGGCCTTCACATTTGATTGATTTATCCTGTAAAGAAAGTTTAACGGATTTCTTTTCGTACTCGTGTGGATGACATCACACATCTCATTATTTAGAGTGAATTGCCAATTTTTACACCATACTGATATCTTATTCAGATCGTTCTGCAGTTGGTTTTGATCTTCAGATGATTTTACTAGACGGTAAATGACGGCGTCATCTGCAAACAACCTAAGAGAGCCCCTTAGATTTTCCCCTAAATCGTTTATGTAAACAAGGAACAGCAGAGGACCAATAACACTACCCTGTGGAACACCCGATATCACCTCTGTTTTAGTCGATGCCTTACCATCGATCACTACGAACTGTGTCCTCTGACAAGAAATCCCCAATCCAGTTGCAAATTTGGGGCGGTATACCATAACCACGCAATTTCATTAAAAGCCACTTGTGAGATACGGTGTCAAAAGCCTTCTGGAAATCAAGAAATATGGAATCGATTTGCGAACCTTTGTCGCTAGCACCCATCAATTCGTGTGAATAAAGAGCTAGTTTCGCATGAACGATATTTTCTAAATCCGTGTTGACCTTGGGTCAATAGATCGTTCTGTTCGAGATAATTCATAATATTTCAATACAGGATATGTTCCAAAACCCTGCTGCAAATTCTGCTATGGGTTGGGAGAATTGCATTAGGATTCAGGTGTATTGGTTTATTTATTCTTTTTGATGTAGTGCTTCTGATTTCAAATTCTTTCCTTACTGTCGAGTCAGTGTTGTAGAGCAGCGTGGGTCAGGGCTCTTGGGCGGTCAGCTAGATCACAGGAATCCGGTGTGTTGCCAGCTCCTTTTAGGGTTTAGTAGAAATCTGGCCGCCCGAGAGGGGGGGGGGGTCCCTATACTGCATTGGGGTGGGCCAGCCAGTTTGGCATGGCGCGTTAGCTGTTTAGAGCGACCGGCGCCTGTCTGGCGCCACAGTGTTTCTTTGGCTGTGTGAGCAGGAGAGGAAAAATAAGGCTGATGGTTTCCGGATGCCCTGCTTTCTTTTCAAATCTTCAAATGTTTGTATAGTTTATGGGACTTAATTACGGGGTCATCAGTCCCTAAACTTACAAACTACTTATGAACTACTTACGAACTAGGACGGCACAAATATCCATGCCCGAGGGGGGATTCGAACCCCCGACCGTAGTGGCCGTGCAGACCGTGACTGGAGCGCCTCAGTCCCTTCGGCCACCGTGGCCGGCCATGCTTTCTTTCCGTCCTTAAACTGTCAGTAGCAGGTAGCATAGTTTACGTTTTAATAAATAGCTGCATGCTTCAAGTTCGTGTCTCTGCGAAGTGAAATATGTTTGGCACGGAAAGACAGTGTCGCCAGCAGTAATAAAAATAGGCGCCAAGATGCCGACATTGCCATACGTATGTTGTGTATGATAGTTTAGCTGTTCCCCTAATTGTTTTGAGCAGTGTATCTTGTGAGGATAATCTCAGTAGGGTTTTAGCTGTGTGTGTGTGACACCAATAAGACGTGTCATAAGCATTCCATTTTTGTGTCACTGGGATAGCCACTGTGTATGCTAAGCACAATAACGGTGATTTTATCGCGTCTTTCTTAGTGAAAGTCATAGATGTTTCATCGTTGATGTAGACACCTGGTACAGGATACAATGCCATCACAAGGTTTTGTAGCATTGCAGATGCGTTCACAAACATTGCGAAATGAGAATGAATGTAGGCATATTCCATTATCTATTGAATATGTAAGGGGGGGAACGTTGTGATAATCACACACATGCCAACCATATCTAACGGCTCCTGTATACCTCTAACGAAATTATGTAATAGGTACCGACTGGTCGTAACTTACATTATGAAACAAATATTACAACTCCAAGAAGGTTCTTGATATCAACTCTCAATCCTTCCTCAATTACAGTTAAGCAACAGCTTTTCAAAGACAATACGTCGGACAATGTCAATTATAGCCCAGCAGCCTCTGGGTCTATACATAAATACGAAACCATCTGCACAGGAACAGCACGATGTCCACATATCAGTTAGGATCCCTGCGCACGCTCGTTACTCGAGTCCAGTATATATCTGTATGTAATAGCACCAAATAATCTAGGAAAGCGATCGGGCAGGAATACACATGTTCGCCCCTATACCGTCACAATGCGTAATCATACGCCACACCTTCGAGTGTAGCAACCACGTTAGGAACGTTCCTTCCCTTTGTGTCCAGTCTTCCTCTGCCACTACCACCACAGGATCCCTTTGGCCAAACTGGTCGGCTCTCCTCCGGTGCAGCACCACTGGAACTGCCGCAACCTCGGCCGCACGTTAGTCGTAGCCACATACCAACACCACCGCTACATCGGTGTCCACCGTCCGACTCCACGTCCTATCCCTGTCCGTGCGCTCGCCAAAGACCTCGTTCCCACTCCACCAGTGAGGTTACCTCTGGTTTACAATTGGCACTGCCAACCGCTAGCGTATCGATAATTTTCGGAGATGTGCCGATTACGGCACAATACATAAGCTGTATCAGTTTATTGTAGGTCTCAAGCATATTGTTACTTCACTACCGAATTGTCCGCCTCCATAGTCTAGTGGACAGCGTGATGGGTTAGCACGCATGGGGCCCGGGTTTGATTCCCGGTCGGGTTGGAAATTTTCTCCACCCGGGGACTGGGTGTTGTGTCGTCCTCATCATCATTCCATCATCATTGACATGCAAGTCGCCGAAGTGGCGTCAGATAAAGAGACTTGCACCGGGCAGGCTGAACACGACCCCAGTTGGGGTCTAACGGTCATTAATGCCACACGATCATCATCATCATCATCACTACCGAATTCAGTGGCACCACTTAGGAAAGTAAGTACACATGTGCGCCGTCAGGATTTTTTCCAAGAGGGTGCATCTCGACCTGCAATACCATAGGGTCACTAGATATTGATATCTTGAAGAGGGGGTAATCGGATAGACCGTGAGAAGAGGTATTTTTGTTTCGCAGGAAAATGTACTGTTTAGTGGTGGCGAATCATGGTTATTCGCCAAGAATTGTGTGTATATTTTGGATCACTGCTACCAAGCTAGCTGTTAGTAATATTTAAAAAGCTTCGACAAAGCTCAACAATGTTCAAAATGTTGATGTAAAAAAATTGAAAGGTTGATGAAAAGTTAGCTTGTGGTACAAATTAAAATGTTATATTATTAAGGCTGCAGACAAACCCAACTAAACTAAAGCTATCTTTAGAGTAACGCATATTTTCTTCTCGAATATGTAACAACTATTTAAGAGTTTTGTTGGTGTTACTAGCACCTGTGAAGCTTGTACCATGAGAAGAATACGGTATTAAGGCATCTTGCTTAGTGCTGACAAATTATTGAAATTTTCCGTATCCGATTATCTTAATTTAAACGACAGACAAAAGTAATTAGATATACAAGTGCAGTATAAAAACGTTTATGTCCAAATGACAAACTTTATCGTGATTATTCTAATGAATGCAAACTTAATGTTTCAACACAAGGAGCTAAGGTTTGCAGTGACAGGTTTCAAGTTCAACAACGATTACAGATTTCCGTTGGCGCTTACCCATTGTGGGGGCCAGCCATCCTGATCTTCGTTTTCCGTGGTTTCGCCGTTCAGTTAAACTCTGGGATGGTTCCCTGTAATAGGCAACTGATGCTTCCTTTCTCCTTGTACCACTCAGATTAAGAACGCGTGAATCTACGGGCAAAGTACCGGAAACCAGTAGAATGAAACAGCTATTTGAACTATGGCGTCTAATGCAGTTTTTGTCAACTTCTAAGATAGTTGTCAGCGAAAACGCCGCCGCGTTCTCGTTAAATGCGGTCGATTGGAATTACACTCCATTTACACCAGTGAAGACAATGGTCTATAGTAGGCAACTTGTGTAATATTAGTCCTGATGAAGGCAAATGGGTAAAGTGCCGTTATTAGAGGAAAGGTGCCTATTATGTAATTGTTCCCGTATGTGAGACACCCCAACTGTGCTCTTGGTAGGTGCTGCACTCTGGTGGACGGATTCTTAAACACGTCCATTGCGTGCCAGACGGCGACACAGCGAGTAGGACGCCATTGTTGAGCCGTACAGCGTGCGTAGAGGTTGATACAAAATTTTTAGTGTTTGGAAATTTTGTGACATCGGTGTTAAGACATAATTTCAGCTTAAAGGTGAGTGGATATTACTGCACTCTTTTATTGTTATTTGTGATATTACCTATAATTATTGACAATTGCACTTTCCAACGAACGTTGTTAGGATGTGCGTGATTCTTTGTGCAAGATGGCGAAATTTTTAATATGCGGTAGTATGGTGTTCCAAATATGGGACAGTGTCGCATATTACAATACCTATCGCATATTGGGGGTACTCTTTCTCTTATGCCTTGTTAAATGTAATTTAATCAATACTATAACAATATTTTATCATTTATTGTAGTAAAATATTGGCAACTTCGTTTATTTTAATTCGATTAAATTATCAAACAGGGATTACTTTCACTAGTTTTATGATCAGAAATTGGACCTTTCTTCCAGGGCAGTATTTTGTTCAGACGTTTATCAGTATTACTCCAAATTTTAAGTACTCCACGAACAGTACTTATAAGAAATAATCTAACAAATGAAATCATAGAAGTCCTTTAAGAAATGTGTGTTTACTGTATTTATTCTTTGTAGATGGCCCCAAAAAGGAAAACGTGGGATAAAGACGCCATGATTCGTGCCATTTCATGTGTGAGAAATGGCGAGATGGGGTACTTAAAAGCCTCAAAACTTTTTGCTGTACCAAAATGTAGTTTGGAAAGGTATGTGAAGGATAAAACTCACACCCGAGGAGCTGGTTGGTGTTAGCCTTGGCAGAAGGTCAGTTCTCTCATCTCAACTGGAAGATGAACTAGTGAAATACTGCCTTGCAATGGAGGAGCGATTTTATGCTCTTAAATGTAAGGACATACGAAGCATGGCCTTCCAGTTAGCTGTCAAGAATAGGCTGAAAAATCCGTTCAATTCAGAAAAGGCTTCAGCAGGAAACAAATGGTTCCGAGCTTTTCTTAAGAGACATCCCATTTTATCAATGAGAACTCCTCAGGGTCTTTCAGCAGCAGGAGTGAAAGCTTTTACTCCAAAAAATATGGGAAGATTTTTTGATATTTACGAATCTGTGCTCTGTAAAGTCAACCATAACCCACATCGAGTCTTCAGTGTTGACAAAACTGGGGTGACGTCTGTGCAGCACAAACACAGCAAGGTTCTTGCTATGAAAGGGAAGAGACAAGTTGCTGCCTTGACTTCAGCAGAAAGGGGAAATCTCATTACAATTTTGACGTGTATGAACGCTGCTGGCAGTTATGGTCCACCACTAATCATCTTCCCACGGAAGAATATGAGCTGGAATTTATGGAAGGTGCACCTGCAGGATCAGTATCAACTTGTCATCCAAGTGGCTTGATACAAACTCATTTTACTTAGTGGTTTGATCATTTTGTGAGCCATGTAAAGCCATCTTCAAATGACCCTGTCATTTTGATTCTCGATGGGCACTATTCCCACACAAAGAATCTCGATGTCTTAGATAAAGCACGTGAAAACAATGTTCATATTGTATGTTTGCCACCTCACTCAACGCATAAAATGCAGCCACTTGACGTCAGATTCATGGGGCCTTTGAAAACCTATGCCCAAGAGATAGAAGCGTGGTTGGCAAGTAACCCAGGTCGTGTTATCACCCCATTATTAATAG
This sequence comes from Locusta migratoria, assembly GCA_026315105.1. Taxonomy (NCBI): domain Eukaryota; kingdom Metazoa; phylum Arthropoda; class Insecta; order Orthoptera; family Acrididae; genus Locusta; species Locusta migratoria. The sequence goes on from CM048755.1 coordinate 689,404,457, forward strand.
CCAATTATTTGGGGCAGCTTAGAGCAGCAACAATGGAACCATCTGTGAATGCCTTCAGAAAAACAGGTCTCATCCCATGCAAACAAACATCTTTAGGGAACATGAATTTTCAGTTCACCGCCATGCTGACGCTCTTCAAGGAATAGATGCCGACAACGAAAGTGAAACTGCTGATAGTGTTGTTGGTCAAAATGTCAGCCCTGCAGACATCAGACCTCTTCCAGAATTCTAAAAACATGGAGATAGTCAAACAGGTCAAAAATCGCGTTCGTGGACTGCTGCGCTAACTAACTTCAACTCCTTGCGTGAAACATTTACAAGAAGCTAAACAGCAGATATCAGAGGCTGAAGCGAAGAAAGCAGCCAGAAAGTTATTTGGGAATAGGTCTAAGGGTGAAAAATCTTCAAATCAGAGACAAACTAGAAGAATTGTCTAGTGACTCGTCATCCAATGTGCATCTTGATGACAGGAGATTCGGACAGCAGAGATGATGACGCAGAGTGTTCTGTACTGGCCGCTTTTCTGATGACAAACACGGGGAAATATGGGCACAGTGTACGAAATGTTATCGCTGGGCTCAAGAAGATTGCGGAGTCACAGAAGACAATTTTGTTTGCCCCGGATGTCGTGAATATAAACGTAAGTAGTGTGAAATGAGTGCAGGAGAACGAAATGGATGAAGATTTGTGTATTCATATGTAATTCTTCTGTAATACAAAAATTAAAACATTACTACTATCTCATTAGGAAACCTCGATCTCATTTCTACGAAACGAATTACTCTGAAAGATTTGACAATTACTAAAAAAATGTTCAAATGTTTGTTAAGCTTATGGGACTTAACTACGGGGTCATCAGTCCCTATACTTACAAACTACTTATGAACTACTTACGAACTAGGACGGCACAAATATCCATGCCCGAGGGGGGGATTCGAACCCCCGACCGTAGTGGCCGTGCAGACCGTGACAATTACTCTGAAAAATTATCATTGCAAATATGATTGTATGATAAAATTAAATAACGCAAGATATTACCATGATAATATATTTCACTTTTAGGTCTTTAAAATGGGTTTAAAAAAGTGTGTCTCGTATTAGGCACCTTTCCTCTAATATAACAAACACCTCTACTGGTGTTTTGGGTGCCGCTCATTCTTGGCCTTTTGCACAAACTAAACAAAGAATAACTCAGCTGCCTCAGGTTGCTATTTAAACAGTAATTTGTAACCAAGCTTACGCTCGTATAATTATATTTTATATTACAGAATAAAATTGTTTCTCCATCTTTTCCAGGTTCAATCTACGTAAAAAACTGATTTATGGTGACACCAATTGACTTTCTTCCAATGAACCTAAATTTTTGAAATTTTTACCCACATTATTCGTGTACCATCACTGTTGGTTTATTTCCCCGTGCTATTTTTGTAGGTTTATTTTGGTTATATTTCAGGCAACTTGTCCTAAGCCTTTAGAGGAATCTTCCCCTGAACCAATTAATTGTTTCCTTTTATTGCAGGATAATATTTACCACTTAGTTCCTTGTGAGCTACTATTATGAATATTTTAGCGGAGGCTTTAAAGAAACCTTGCAGTAGTGTTTCAGGCTAGGTTTTGTGAAATACTAGTGCTGTGTGCCATTACGTTTTTGGTTTGACTAAATGCGGCGGCTAATTTATCTTTTCTGTAAAGTGACAATGCGAACATTCAATTTAATAACTTAACGATGAAGAAGGTTTACGTCTAAACTCATAGTGACAATCCAGAATGAAACTTTCACTCTGCAGCGGAGTGTGCGCTGATATGAAACTTCCTGGCAGATTAAAATTGTGTGCCGGAACCGGGACTCGAACCTGGGACCTTTGTCTTTCGCGGGCAAGCGCTCTACCACTGAGCTACCCCGACACGACTCACGATGCCGCCTCACAACTTTACTTCCGCCAGTACCTCGCCTCGTTTCATATCAGTGCACACTCCGCTGCAGAGTTAAAGTTTCATTCTGGAAACATCCCTTACGCTGTGGCTAAGCCATGTCTCCACCATATCCTTTCTTCCAGGAGTGCTAGTCTTGCAAGTTTCGCAATAGAGCGCCTGTGAAGTTTGGAAAGTAGGAGGCGAGGTACTGGCGGAAGTAAAGTTGTGAGGCGGCATCGTGAGTCGTGTCGGGGTAGCTCAGTGGTAGAGCGCTTGCCCGCGAAAGGCAAAGGTCCCAGGCCCAGCACACAATTTTAATGTGCCAGGAAGTTTCATAGTGACATTCATGGATAATCTGGTTACTTTTCCTGGTCAGTTGAGCAGTTCTTTATGGAAGGTATTGTATTCTCGGGAGCATATTCTTGTATGTGGGTTTTAGTTCCGTATTTTGACTAGTTTCTAGTTTTACAGTTGTGTAAATTTTGTTTAGGAGTAAACTATAGCCAAATTCATGGTAAGGAATAGGTAGTTTCAAATTTTAACACCAAAGTAAATTTGCAAATACCTTTTATTTGAATAAAATTTCTGGTTGCAATAATTACAGTAAACAGCCATTCCAGCAGGATACGAGCATACATTAGTTAACTGCTTTGTCTCATGCGTTGTAAAACCTTTTCTTCATGCTGTTAAAATTTATGGTAGACACCTGTATTCAAGCTTTAATCTCGTGTCAGAGTGCTAAAATTTTAAAAGGCATTCGCAATTATTTTTTCTGTTTCTTCGGATCCCGGAGGATAGTTTCTTTTTAGTGTTCCTCGAACGGCTGCAGGCAGGCGCAGGAAGTGGCCACCAGCAGCGTGAGGGAGACGTTTCCGCTGGGCAGCGCGCGCACGCCCACGTAGGTGTGCGGGAACTCCGGGAAGGAGGCCCAGGGCGCCATCGTGAGGCTCACCACGCTGCTCACCGGCGTGCACTTCTCTGGAGGCGAGCACGCCGCCTCGCGCTCGTCGCACCGCACGTACACCAGCGAGCTGGGCTCGAAGGCAGGGCCCAGCTCCTGTAAAGGAAGCACAGTTCAGTTCGCCAGTTGGTTAACAACTAGCTATTTAACAAGCTGTTACTGCTAACAAGCTATTCCACCTTCTCTGATTTAAGCTTCCCTCTGTTTTTCGTGGGACATCATACTGGCTAGAAAAATGGACAAGACATTTCGTGTTTTAACAAGGAAACCTACCGAAGTTATGACATTTGGATACGTTATAATACAGGAAAGAGTATGGGATACTTAGCCGCGGAAAGACATTTAAGGGGTTAAACTGGCCCTCCAAAAGTGGGTCTCTAATACAAAAATCGCGATAACAGATTAGTGAAGCCATGAGTTTTGGTATTTATTTTGATACAAGACGAACATCGGCCTAGGTATTTTGCAGGGGGGGGGGGGTGGAGTGAATTATGGGGGCAACTATCCTTAATGTGACAATTTGTGTCCAAAAAATTGTTTTCATTTAATCTAAGAATCTATCAAAACTTTTAAAGGAGAGAGAATTAAGTGATTTGTTTTTTTATGTATCAATATGGGGAGTAAAAACTCCCAATGCCGCGTTCGACACTGCCCATGAAGCACCTAGTTTATACTTTTAGATTCGTTCATGTGTTCAATATATATAAAATAGGTATTTAACTCTGAACCTTTATCTGAAATCAGATTCTCAAAATTCAATATGGTTGCTCCAGCATAGCTGACGGAAACTAAGAAACTTTGATGGACTCATTTGATATGCGACTTTAAAAATGCCGTACAATTAACTTTTTAAATTGTTAATACAAGTGAAAACTAATGTTCATTGGTTTTAACCGCCGGTGGTAGCGTTGTCCGTGATATAGCGCGTGAGGACGCATTTTTCGAGTAAGATTCAGCGACTTAATACCAAATATATATTTAAGTTAACAATTCAAATAAAGATTCACAAGGTGTTTCATGGGCAGTATCTAACGAGCGCGGCAATATAAGGGTTCTCACCACCACCCCCTTCATGTGTCAGTACGTACCTGCGTCACAGACGTCTCTGAACAGACACCCAAATTTATTGGTTGAGGGACTGCTTGTTGTCGTGCCCTGTCTTGTTCTCTCTCTTGCTCTTCTTCGTGTTCCTCCTCCACAGTTGGACTTATCCGTTCTTCTAAATCCATCACAACTTGTGCGCCTTCATAGATACTGAAAGAAAGCGGTATTCTCGAATCTATAAACAGACCCAGTATTTTACCTGGCCTTAAACACGTTTCTCAGTAACAGCGACACGCAATATTGTCAGTAATTTTGAGCGGGAGTCAAAACCTAGAACTATTACACTAGACCCTTGGATGAGAACATCAGCACCCTCTGCGTTATACACTTAGTGAGCATGCGCTTAGAAAATAGAGGCGGGTACTCAACTGGCTGTGGAACTATCTGCGAACGAAGTGCATATGAACGTAGTGTCAATTGCCTTGATACGTGGAATCTGTCCTCCACTCGTGTGTCAGATTTGCTACGAAGAAACTGCAACAAGTTCGCCACGCGATCCCATTTGCGATTAAGATTGACGACTAGAGCACATTGACTACGAATTAATATTGCCACGTGCTCTGAAAGGAGTTCCTAGCCTAATACCCTAACGATAGATCAGGTAGCCGTGTGTGAAATGTGTATCAGTACCCCCATCCTAGGTGTAAATGCAATAACAAATTTCCTGCAAGTATGCTTTTTTTGTGGTTTTAGGGCGCACAACTTCTATGGTCATTAGCGCCCAGTCAAAAACATAGATTCGCTATTATCTCAAAAAAAAATGGTGACTGTCAGAACATCAAGAAGAGGCTAAAAACGAAAGATAAAAGACAATGAAAATGGTTAAATATCCTTGGATAAGTTGGCCATGTTGATAAAACGCAAAACTCTAGCAGCTGCTCGTGTGTCATCAGCTAAAATGTCCTCCAGAGTAGACGGAAAGTGAAGGGCTACACGGAGATGATTAAAATAAACACAAGTCAGTAAAACATGTCGCACTGTCAGCAATTCACCGCAGGAGCATAGCGGTGCAGGTTCGGCGGATAGCAAGTGACGGTGGCTGAAACGGCAGTGACCGATCCGCAACCGGGCCAGGATGACCTCCTCCCGCCGAGAGGGGCGTGAGGTGGTCCTCCAAGCGGTCGGGATCGGTTTGACAGTTCGCAATTTGTTGGACATTGAAAACCACGCACTGTGCCATTGCGACACGATACTCCGGCGGAGAACCCGTTGAACATCGTCAGATGGGACACAATAGGTAGCCACGCGAGGTAAAAGAGCTGCGGCCTTGGCCGCTATGTCGGCCGTCTCATTCCCGGGCACACCTAAGTGGCCAGGGACCCACAGGAAAGAAACGTGACAGCTATCATCTGCTAGCAACTGGAGGGAGCGTTGGATCCGATACACGAGAGGATGGTGCGACAAAGGGTCCTTAAGACTCTGCAGGGCACTAAGGGAGTACGAACAGATGGCATAGAAAGGTTGGCGGTGGCGGCAGGTGTACAAAACGGCCTGGTGGAGGACAAAAAGCTCAGCCGTGAAGTTCGAGCACCGGTCAGGGAGCTTGTATTGGAAACGGTTGTCCTCGACGACGAAGGCAGATCCGACACCAGCAGTGCTCTTGGAACCATCAGTGTAAATAAATATGGCGTTATCGAACCGCGAACGGAGTTCGACAAGCCTCGAGCGGTATACCAAATCCGGAGTGCTCTCCTTGGGGAGCGAACTAAGTTCGAGGTGAGTGTGAACCGGGGCCTTATGCCACGGTGGCAATGGGCTTTCGCTCAACCGAAAGGTGGAAGGAAGGGTAAAATCGAGCCGCTGTAGTAGGCGGCGAAACCGAACTCCAGGTGGAAGCAAGGCAATCGCAGACAACTGATATTGGCGATCGAGTGAGTCGTCAAAAAATAATCTGTTAGATGGATGGTTGGGCATCGACCGCAGGCGGCATGCGTACCGAGACAAATGTATGTCACGCCGAGTGGTCAAGGGTAATACAGCAGCCTCGGCATACAGACTTTCAACAGGGCTGGTATAAAATGCACCGGTCGCCAGACGTAATCCCCGATGGTGGATAGAGTTGAGACGGCGGAGAATCGACGGCCGTGCAGAAGAGTATACAAGGCTTCCGTAGTCGAGCTTCGACTGAACAATGGCCTGGTAAAGGTGAAGCAGGACGGTACGGTCCGCTCCCCATGACGTGCCACTGAGGACACGAAGGACGTTAAGGGATCGGGCACAACGGGCAGCCAGGTAGGACACGTGCGTGGACCAGCAAAGTTTACGATCCAACATGAGTCCCAAGAATTTCGTAGTCTCCACGAAAGGGAGAGCAACAGGGCCGAGATGTAGAGAGGGTGGAAGGAATTCCTTGTATCTCCAGAAGTTTATACACACAGTTTTCTCAGTGGAGAATCGGAAGCCGTTTGCGATGCTCCAGGAATATAGACGGTCAAGACAGCGTTGAAGAGAACGCTCCAAGAGGCACGTCCGCTGGGCGCTACAATAAATTGCGAAATCGTCAACAAAAAGAGATCCGGAGACGTCGGCTGAAAGGCAATCCACGATCGGATTGATTGCAATGGCAAAGAGCGCCACACTCAAGACGGAGCCCTGTGGTACCCCATTCTCCTGGCAATAGGTATCTGACAAAACAGAACCCACCCATACCCGGAACTTGCGATCCGCCAAAAACTCTTGAATAAATAGAGGAAGGCGGCCCCGAAGGCCCCATCTGTGCAATGTGCGGAGAATGCCCGCTCTCCAACAGGTATCGTATGCCTTCTCCAAGTCGAAGAACACTGCTACTGTTTGACGCTTCCTTAGAAAGTTGTTCATAATGAAGGTCGACAACGTAACGAGGTGATCAGCAGCAGAGCGGTGTCGACGAAAACCGCATTGGATATTAGTCAGGAGGCGGCGAGATTCGAGGAGCCAGACCAACCGAGCGTTAACCATGCGTTCCATCACCTTACAGACACAGCTCGTCAGAGAAATAGGACGATAGCTGGAAGGAAGATGTTTGTCCTTCCCTGGTTTGGGGATGGGGACAACAGTGGCTTCACGCCAACTTGTGGGAACATGACCTTCAGTCCATATGCGATTGTAGGTACTGAGAAGAAAGCATTTGCCCGCAGGAGAGAGGTTCTTCAGCATTTCAATGTGAATGGAATCGTGCCCTGGAGCAGCAGATCGGGACAGGGCGAGAGCACGGTCTAGCTCCTGCATGGTGAAGGCGACGTTATAATTTTCACGATTACAAGAGTGGAAAGAAGGCGGCCGGGCCTCCTCTACCTGTTTGCGAGGGAGAAAGGCAGGGTGGTAATGGGCAGAGCTCGAAACCTCCGCAAAGAAACGGCCCAATGCGTTGGAAACGTCAGAGGGGTCCACGAGGACTGCGTTCTCCACGGTCAGGCCAGGAATCGGGGAGTGGACCTTGATGCCGGATAGACGGCGTAGGCCACGCCAAACAAACGTGGAGGGAGTAAAACGGTTAAAAGAACTAGTAAAAGCAGTCCAGCAAGCTTTCTTGCTGTCGTTTATAATACGACGACATTGCGCTCTCATACGTTTATAATGTATGCAATTCTCCAAAGTCGGGTGGCGGCGGAAGGTGCGTAAAGCACGGCGCCGGGCTCTAAGCGCATCGCGGCAGGCTGCAGTCCACCAAGGGACCTGGACACGACGTGGAGAAGAGGAAGTACGAGGTATGGAACGTTCGGCAGCGGTGAGAATAACCTCTGTGAGGTAGTCGACCTGACTGTCACAGGTGGGAAAATCCCAATCGTGAAAAACAGCCATGGTAGAATAAAGCCCCCAGTCGGCTTTAGAAATGTTCCAACTGGTGGGACGAGGAGATGGGGAATGATGCAGAATGTGGATGATACAGGGGAAATGGTCACTCGAGTACGTGTCAGAAAGTGCATACCACTCAAACCGACCGGCAAGCTGAGGAGTGCATATTGCGAGGTCTATATGGGAATAAGTGTGTGTTGTGTCTGAAAGGAAGGTTGGTGCACCGGTGTTGATGCAGACAAGATCGAGGTGTTGGAGAAGGTCCACCAAAAGGGAGCCTCTCGGACAAGGTGCCGGAGAGCCCCATAAGGGGTGGTGGGCATTAACGTCGCCTATCAACACGAAGGGTGAAGGGAGCTGATCAACAAGGTGTAGCACATCTGCCCTAGTAAGGGCAGATGACGATGGCGAATAAATATTACAGACGGAAAAGGTAAATGTGGATAGGGTGATGCGGACAGAAACTGCCTGTAGGTGAGTATGCAATGAAATGGGATGGTAGTAGACATCGTCTCGAAGGAGCATCAGAACCCCTCCATGGGCTGGGATACCTTCCATGGGTGGCAAGTCTAACCGCACAGAGGTGTAGTGTGGAAAGTCTGCACTATCACGGGGACGCAACTTAGTTTCCTGGAGGCAGACTAGAAGCGGGCAGTGCAATCGAAGGAGTAGTTTTAACTCCTCCCGATTAGAACGAATGCCGCGAATATTCCATTGAAGGAGCGCCATGATAAAAATGAGAGAAGAAATAAGGATAAGAACCAACTAGCAAGCGGGGTCACCTCGACGGCCGCCGAGGACCCGATTTCGAGGGAGCACTGCTATCGCTGTCCAGGGGCAAAGGGTCGTGGTCCATAGGTTCGACCAACGCGCCTGCCACCTCCCTGAGGTGATCAGGAGGGGCAGTTTCCGCCGCCGGTAGAGGGCCGGGTGCCCGGCAGACGGAGCGACCCGGTGAAACAGAAGACGGCCGAGGCCGGCAACTGTTGGACGGCGTGACGGATGGGTCACGCCTCGGCGGGGAAGGAGAGGAACTCTTTCTTGTCAGCTCTTCTGGAAGAGTGACGGCGGGAAGAGTCAGTTGACGGTTGGGAAGCCTGAGAACGCAGAAAATCCTCACGGACGGGTTCCTTTTTCAAGGTCCGGGCATCTTGTTTAGGTGCTCGCGGTTTACTCGAGTTTGACGAAGACTGTACCCTAGAAGCAGCAGGAGGAAGCGGGGACGTGGAACGGGCAATCTTCGGGCTGGCGAATCGCACAACTGTGTCAGCGAAAGTGAAGTCACATGTCTGGGTACTGGAATCCTTGGTAGGTCGAGTTGAGGTGAGTACCTTACAGTACGTACCAGCTGGGAGGACAGTGGGCTTTCGACTCGCCAACAACTTACGAGCGGCAGATGTTGATACCTTCTCCGTAACCCGAATTTGCTGGATTACCTTCTCATCCTTGTATACAGGGCAGTTGCGAGAGGAAGCCGCATGGTCACCGTTGCAGTTTAGGCAGTGAGGGGACGGAGGTGGGCAATCCCCCTCATGGGCGTCCCTACCACAAGTGACACACTTTGCTGCATTTGGGCAATGTGCTCGGGTATGGTTGTACCTGTGGCATTGAAAACAGCGCGTTGGGTTAGGCACATAAGGGCGGACAGAGATGACTTCATACCCTGCTTTGACCTTCGACGGGAGGTCAACTGTCGAACGTCAAAAACACAGCACGAGTCGGTGTCAGTTGGTTATCGACCTTTTTCATCACCCTGTGGACAGCTGTCACACCCTGATCGGACATATACGATTGGATGTCTTCATCAGACAACCCGTCAAGGGATCTCGTAAAAACTACCCCCCGTGACGAGTTGAGTGTGCGATGTGCTTCCACCTTGACAGGAAACGTGTGTAACAGTGTAGTCCGGAGTAGTTTGTGAGCTTGGAAGGCACTTTCCACTTCCAGCAACAATGTGCCATTGTGCTGACGTGAACAGGTTTTAACAGGGCCAGCAATTGCATCCACACCTTTCTGTATAACGAAAGGATTGACAGAATTTAAATCCTTTCCGTCAGTGCGAGAGACAACGAGAAATTTAGGTACATTAGGCAGAGTCTTTATAGGCTGAGGCGAGTCTAACTTACGTTTCTGGGTCAACGTCACGAAAGAAGAGAAGGAAGTCATCGCGGAAGTGACCCCCGTGATTACCGGCGTCTCCGATGGCGCGCTCCTTCCTAGTGGGGGCCCTCTCCGAGGTCTTACCCGCCTTAGGTGATTGTTCACACCTCAGGTCACACCTCCCGAGAACTGACGGAGGGACCAATCGGCACGTTCGGAAGGTACCAGCTCGGGTAATTACCCCTCCCTGGGCCTGGCCTTTACCAGGGGGTACGTAAGTGCCCTACTTGTCCACCCGGGGCGGGGAATTACGTGTTACCCCGTCACCTGCTACGCATGATAATGCGTGGGTCGGCCTTCAGACACGCACAGGGAGGAAAGAAGAAGAGGATAGGAAATGAAGAGAAAGAAGGAAGAAGTGTCTCAAACGCCGAAGCGGAGACTAATGAGGAGAAGAAGGCTAGGAGAGTACAAGGAGAGAAAGACAGAAAACAAAGGGTAAGAAAGGAAGGAACGAAGGAAGGAAAAGCCACAACAAGAACCACCGTAGCTCACGAAATATGCCCGTCTCCGGGCGAAGGCATAAACCGGGAGGGAAAGTGAAGCAGCCTGGGGAAGAAGAAAGGCTGCTCCGGCTCGGGGCCCCGTGCGCGCCACACACGTACCCACAAAAGAACTGTGGGCCCCCTGGGGGGCTGGAAGTATGCGTTTGATCGATTATTTGTCTACTACATAACCAGTTTCGAAACCTTAATTCCTCTTACGCGAATTAAGTTGGCCGGCAGTTATGAAATTAAGTTCGCTGAAAGTTACCGGCAAAACGTCCCAAAGTAACTTAATACCACCGTGATTTAAACTCACGGTGTACGTGACTTCCGAAAACTTCACAATACCCATCAGTCATCGGCACCGAAGGTTTCAGAATTTAAGTTTTTGAAAGTAAAGAAATTTATCAAAATGACCACATTGTCTGACCGTATGTTTTTATATTATCAATGTGAAACTTATTAGGCAGTCAACTATGCCATTGCTAATCTCAGAACCTTTTTAAAAAGGTCCAAATGTTTTGAAATCTAAGGCGTAACTACGTTTGCCAGTCCCTAGGCCTTTCTAGCTACTTCAACTAAAAGTTAACGTCAAACGGGCGCGCGCACCGCAGCAGGGTGCCTTAGGGTGCACGGCTATTCTGCCGCTGCCCTACTTCGAGTGAATTTGAAAATTCACTTTACTGGAAAAATTTTCTACAGTTACTGGGTAGGTTATTGTATGCTGACCTGCCGTTTTCAGATACGCACATTTTAACGGTCTGCACACAGTGTGCAGAATCCTGATGCAACGCACACCGCTCTTATACCAAGCGGGCGTGCCTATAGTTACCTGGCATCTTTAGAATCATGCCATTGATATCTGGAGGAAGTGTCATCTGCGAGAGCAATTTTATACCGTTACCGCAAAAAGAAGCTAGGGAACATACGGAAGGACTATTTTTGACAACATACTTTAGAAGTGGCGGTATTTTCTCAGCATAATGCTTTGTTTTTAAGCTGCACAGCCATTCGCAATGTGACGCAATATCAAGTCGTGGGGCAGCGTTCACTTAAGCGGCTGTAGTTACCTCGTAATGTTACGAGTTCTACATTTGAGATATGGGGGGGGGGGGGAGGAATTTCTCCCAGAATTGTGGGGGTTAGAAACTGAACAGTGCTGGTTGCAGTTTGCCTGCGGCTAGCATTTAGACAACCCGAAATTTTGTAGCAATGAAATTGTGCCTCACGTAGTTTGTGACAATTTTAAGTAAATATATTTGATAAAAAGTGAGAAGGGCACACTGTAGTGCAGTAATTTATTACCAATCGTTTGCTATGTCTTAACCGATGAGTGCTGGCCGACCACTGTCGCGCAAGCCGTTTTGCCCACATTAAAAAAGTGGGTTTTCAGAGGCGTGGAGTGCTTTATTTTCCACCCACGTATTTTTGCCAGCTCCTTAAGACAGGTCTGCCGATATTGGACATTTATTGGTCCTGGAAGAGCGGATTTACTGATCAACTTCCGACCTGCTTGCCTACCTCAGTCCGTCACCACCAGTGCATGTGTCTTAGTAGTTTCAGTGTCGTTGCCGATAGCCTTCCTTTTGCTATTTTCATGAGCTACTCATGTTCTCTGCATTGTATATCATGGATGCGATTACGAAAGGGAAGCTGTATTAAGGAGGGCCATCGCTGTAATATTAATGAAGTTCTACAAGCCTTGCCTCAGTTCCGCGTGTAGTATGTGCAGAGACCAAGTTCCTAGCGAACTGACAACCACTTCAGTAATCCACTAACAGCCTAACTGCAGTTTCTCCCCCGTCCTAGACGTCTGGCTGGAGAAGCCGTTGGAAACCCGACACTGTCTCTGCAGATCTATTACAATTTTTGTGCGTATCTAAGAAAATTCCTTCAGAAGTAAATCACGTCATTCATTTGGAAACGATAAGGGAAATCCCTCAAAGCCAAATGATCTGAGGTGAATAGGAATCAATCTTTCCGAAAGCGACTAATTTCAGTTACAATAGATTATGTACCCGTTTGATTCTCCGCAAGCATACAGTGGTTTATTAAAAAAGTGAAGATTAAGGAACCCTCAAACCGTTTGTAATAGCACAGATGTAATGGCGCATTACATGCAACTGATCAGTTAAGACGGGAAGGGGAGCTTTACTTTATTGATCCAAGGGCAAGGGATGGAATTGTGCAACTCCTATGTGATCTTAAAAGATCATAGTTATGACAAGTCATAACCCTAATCAATGACCTTGATGCGAGGTCGCTATCTGTGCCCATACCTACAGTACTACCGAAAGCTCGAAAATGTGCTTTTACCCAAAAGATCTACAGCTGCTTTGATTTCTTAATGCAGAGTGACATACGCTTTATCAACGTGTCACGATTGCTACGAATCTACCACACAGAAAAGTGTTAATTTACTAGTCTCAAGACTTGCCAAAGTAAAATTTTTTATCGAAGATTCTGACTACAATACTTACCCTTCATCTGAGTCAACTTCCACGCTATCATCACTGTCCATATCGTTTCGGGGAGGAGCAACTGTAGATTCTAATACGGCTACACCTTCCTCCGGTAATTTTTCGGGTTCGCTGTCTATTGGTAACCTTTCCATCTCGGTTAATTGGTCACTTTCCTGTCCCCTCGATATGCTCTGCAATACACAGGAGGGTAACTTCCCTTCCCTTTCAGGCTCTTGTTGATCCAAATGTTTATCGGAGCAGTATCTGCTACGATCAGCTGCTTCCGACGGCATGTCTTCAGAATTTTCGCTACCAATCATTACGTTTCTTTCTTCAGTAGTAAACGAGCTGCTGCTGAATTCTTGCAAACCCAAGGTATCGTCTCCTGCTGTAGCCAAGTGGGATGCGTTAAATGGAACGCTTGCATTTAAGCTGAAAGGTAGCCACCAATTTTCAATTCTATGGGGCCCTGCTGTAAGGTTGTACTGGTTAGCCGCCCAGTTGTGTAAGACATGCACCCTGATTAGCTGTCTATCCATGGCCCAAAAGAAATCCCTCAGAACCCCAGCGTCAGGAGCGTTGCAAATCAAGCGCATTGAAGGTGACCAGTGGCAAATTGATTTCACCAGAGCGGTATGGTGTTTCAAGGCGTCTAGGAAACGCTGTAGTGATTCCGGGACGCAGTCGCCTTTAGGTTCACTGGACGGTTCGGGACTGTTCAACTGCTGATAGATCCACTGATAGAACCCTTCAAGAAATTTGACTTGGTGCACCACGACCGACACCAACTGTGTCTGCGGCTCTTCTGTGGATTGTTCCTCACTGTCGCTCGATTCCACGGTCTGTATCCAGTAGTTTTCAATGTCTACAGTATATTGTATCAAAGCTTCCGCAAATGCCTTGAATTGCACGTCACGAGGTACGCCTAGCGGGCCGCTGAGGGGCCAGTCCTTGCACCATACCGGCAGCCACGATATCCAGTTGGTCTGCTCCGGAGCCGCCTCAGCGCCAGAAACGACGGCAGAGGACCTCGACTCTTCCCTCCAGCCCACAGGGGGTCGGCTGCATGTCTGAGCCTCGCTTTCCCCTCTCGAGGCGTCGTCAGCTGTCGCCCGAGTTGCAGTTGAACTCTCAGCTTCCGCGTTGTCTGACATTGCATGCGGCCCGTCTCCCGAAGAGACCACGTAAGGTTCGTCATCGTATTCTGTGGTACTTTCCGGGACTGTCGCCGTTTCTATCGCTGCACACGACTGGTCTGCAGAGGCTGCCTCGTAAGCGCGGTCATCGTAGTCCGGTGCTTCCTCTTCCATGGCGTCAGGTAACCTGCAACACACCGCAATTCACTATGTAGAACTAGTGTCAAAGTAGGAAACTTATGAACCACAGCTTACACCAATTTTGAGCGAGACCGAAAGGAAACTACGAAGTAGTTCAAGAGGTTGTCATTTTAGGCTTTACCACGAATCCACGAACTGGGCTATGGATACCTGACGGTTTTTTGTCGAATGAAATGTGACGTAACTTCATCCTATAAAATTGTAACGGTGTCATGCATTTACTAATTTCTAAGGAGCTGTGTGCACCCAAAAGGAGCTATCAAAGCTAAGGAACTTCATCGTAGATACGCTAAAACTGTCATCTAGGCTACGGCAAGCAAGCATTAAAGAAGTATCCAGAATGAAACTTTCACTCTGCAGCGGAGTGTGCGCTGATATGAAACTTCCTGGCAGATTAAAATTGTGTGCCGGAACCGGGACTCGAACCTGGGGCCTTTGCCTTTCGCGGGCAAGCGCTCTACCAATGAGCTACCCCGACACGACTCACGATGCCGCCTCACAATTTTACTTCCGCCAGTACCTCGCCTCCTACTTTCCAAACTTCACAGAAGTTCTCCTGAAGTTTGGAAAGTAGGAGGCGAGGTACTGGCGGAAGTAAAATTGTGAGGCGGCATCGTGAGTCGTGTCGGGGTAGCTCAGTGGTAGAGCGCTTGCCCGCGAAAGGCAAAGGCCCCAGGTTCGAGTCCCGGTTCCGGCACACAATTTTAATCTGCCAGGAAGTTTCATATCAGCGCACACTCCGCTGCAGAGTGAAAGTTTCATTCTGGAAACATCCCCTAGGCTGTGGCTAAGCCATGTCTCCACCATATCCTTTCTTCCAGGAGTGCTAGTCTTGCAAGTTTCGCAGGAGAACTTCTGTGAAGTTTGGAAAGTAGGAGGCGAGGTACTGGCGGAAGTAAAATTGTGAGGCGGCATCGTGAGTCGTGTCGGGGTAGCTCAGTGGTAGAGCGCTTGCCCGCGAAAGGCAAAGGCCCCAGGTTCGAGTCCCGGTTCCGGCACACAATTTTAATCTGCCAGGAAGTTTCATTAAAGAAGTAGCCAATTGCAGACGCCTTTAGTCCGTAAGTAGTTTCCATTCGAAGAAGGAACGTTACTTCATACAGCGGCTAGACGCTGGTTTAACATGTTGCAATAGTTTATTGCAAACAGGTACGTCTAAGCGTACGTTGCTAAGGTGATGCCAATCAGAACAGCAACGTCATTGGGGGTTCACGGTGTTAGTGTGGGTACGACAAAGTATTGAAGCACCCATTTTGGATAGCCTTATGGGTGTGGCCGGATGGAACGTTGACCATACTGAGAGCACACATTTTCCCAGCTTTATGTTGCTACTAAGTACGAAATTTATGTGAAACCATATCCCCACCCAGTGAGTGCGCGCGGGGGGGGGGGAGGGGGGGGGGACAGGGCTGAAACGTTGACCAGAGGCCGTCGGCAATCGGTAAGCCTCAAGTTAGATTGGCTGAAACATCTGGCCAATAGTAAACTGTTGGGTACTGAGAATGGAGGAAAAACTGCACCCATACTAGCCTTTGAAAGCCCCCCACGGATTTTGCATCGAGCGAGTCTTCACGATAGCGGCGCCAGATACGCCAGATACGTATCTCACCACCAGCCTTGGTTAAGCTCCATGATTCTCACTTCCCGAAGTGGTGCTGCTTATGTAATGCTACAAGGAAGGCTCATTGAGGTCTTCCCCGGAGAATTTTGGCACACTTCTGTTATCTCAACATGCTTCCTGTGCATTTAATGCTTAGCCTCCACGTTTTAGTGGTAGCCGAGATTTAATACATTTTACTCCCCCCCCCCCCCCGGTCCTCCGTATCTCAGATGTGCACATATCTGGACATAAATCGGAATCTCCCGTAGATGCCTACCAGAATCACTCCCAGTACTTTCTGCTCGGGACTTGCACAATGAGCTACAATCAGTTTATCAGAAAAACGGTCGTGACGCCTACTGAACTATGAACAGAAGTCCTAGCGTCATTTTGCGTCCCTATTTTCGACTCCAGACGTCGCCTCTTCGCGTTTTTTTACGTTTCTCATCGAGGTCTAAATATGGACCAACTAAATTAGAAAACTGGTAACCCGAAAATTAGACGTCTAAAGGCAACTTAACCGCACCCATGTCGCTTAACTTGGTAAGGCTAGTCGCCAGTGACAAACGTATGTAGCAAGTACGGAAGTAGTAAAGGGTGAGTAGTACCATATTCATGCAATACTGTAGTGTAGTACATCATGAGCAAGTTCAAATGGCACACATAGTTAATATTCTTCCATATTAAATGAAGTTACGTGTACAGTCACGAAGGACCTTATCACAGTTAACATCTCCAATTTTAATTTGAAACATTTTAAAATTTCATTTTATTTTTGGAGAAAATATACATACACAGGCTAGGTCAGAAGGGCATTATGTAAGATAGATATGCTTTTTATTCTATGTCTCACTGGCCTTAAGGTATCTCGAGAAAAAGATTTTGCAGCCAGCACTGCAGGCTAACCCAGTATTCACGTTTAATTTCAATGCAATTGCCATACCACCCAGACCTCTGCTTAGAGATTAACGGAATGAAGACTGGCTTTACTACAGTCCTTTCAAGTCATCAGGTGGTATGACGCCCGAAGCACTGCTAGGTGCTCCTCCTGCATGCTGACATTACTGCTCGTCAACCACCAAAATACAGGAAGCTAAAGAGACTGAAGATCACGCATATGTTTAGGTCCAAGGTAACAATCTGCTGAGGTTATTGGTCCCTAGACCAAACTGATTTTAAGCCTTAACCGGTGTATTTAGCCTAACCAGTCTCACTTAAGCGTGATCAGAAAGAGTTATCAGAAAGACGAATCAATATTACTGGGTGTCACGTTTCAAAAATTTATAGCTTAGTCTACTTCATATGGCTATTTTTAAATTAAGTGGAGTTAAGTCTAAGCCTCTATAAACGTGAGGTAACGTTTGGTTTAATATTTTGAATGACAATGCACCCAGACGGTGACGCCAGCTCATGAAAGCCAGTTTTTACAGCTTCTGCCGCCGCCGCCGCCAGGAAGGCCAAGTTAACGGAAGGCGGAAGATACTTTCTGAACCCAACGAAAGCACCGAAGAAGTTACCTGGATACTAACATCCAGACGAGGCGACGTTTGACCATTCGTTACAGGGTTTTTCCCCACGCAGCTAATGAAGGCAATACAATAACTGCAAGTCTAAAGAGTGACTGTTGGACCCTGTGATATTTAAGCATAGGGTCGTATAACTGCTCTTTTGCCTAAGGCATGTCACAAGCCAGATGTAATTTAGGATCCGACTCACATGGAAAGAGCTGCAGTTTTAATCTTCAAGAGTAACCTCAAGTCTTATTTGCCCCGTTAAGACTGCAGTCTATGGCAACCTGAAGACGAATGGAATGGATGCTACAATGGCATGGTAGGTCATTTGACGAATGATCAATTCCTTGACACGATGTTCAGCTTCAGGTCTGTTTCAGTTTCTAGTATTCCACTATGCATATATCACTGGATTAAGAACTCTATCCCATCTGGTCGCTGAATCTACAGCTGAGTCTACAGCTCAGTGCTATGAGAAGCACTAAATGGGGCGAGGAACCGACGCACTAATTATGGTCATGAAACAGTTGCCAGATCAGTTCATCTCTGCAAGCTCTGCCCGCAATGGATGGGCATTTTAGTTTTGATGAAGGAGAAAGGGAGGGGTTGGTGCTAAAGGGCAGCAGTGTTCATCTCAGGAAGAAATTACCAATCGCGATCTTAAGGGCCACGTAGACGAAATTCAACCAGCTCAAATGTATTTCAGTCAAACTAGTACTATCCCTCGAAACATACCAGAAGCCTACAAGGGCCATCCTAGTTCCACTGAGCACAGAACCCATGGACAGATTGAAACTGGCCGGAAAAAAATTATTGCTGTAAAATCCCAACCTGGAGGGTCAAAATGTACTTAACTCTTCTGAATTACGGTAATATTTTAAAATTCCATGGAATAAGCAATGAACAGGGATTAATATGGGAAGGCTCATTACAGCACTGGGTCTGTGACAACGAAGGGACCACATCGTTGATTATGTCTTTCACCTGTGGAGCCAGTTAGCACCTCAAGAGAGCTGTGGTAACTTGTCCTAGGAATTATCTGCCTCCAGTTAATGAAGGGCTAAAACCCAGGAAAAAGAATAGACTTCGGAGAAGATGACTAAGGATCAAGCGGCTTTTGGGAGGGGGGTGGTCGTCTGTGCGGACTGCCGTATCACGCCTCAGGTCACACTAAATTTCGACTCGGCCGCACACTGCACATTACTTGCATTTCGCAGTTTCCCGTGTTCGGCCTTGTTAGCACTGAAGTGGGGGATCGCTGGGCGTATTTTTTCGGATATGTACGAAAGAAACGGCACTGCAGGTGTATTAATTCTGTGTACAGCCGCAGTAATGTCAGATGCGGTTATAGTACCAGGAACAACATTTTCAGGGTTTCCCAGCAGACATTCCGTATACCATTGTCATTCATGCACAATATCCCAACATTTCAACTGTTACCGGGACAGGTCTGATTAAGACAAAGGGGTTGTGGGAATGTTGTGGGTGATCCATATCGACACTAGGCACGAAGACTGCACAATATGAATTTAAGATGTTTGGCACACGCAAGAGAACTTTGCAAACTTCGTTTCATTTCAAACGGTTTTACATTTACTCTTCGCAACAGTGGGGAAGACTGGTGTCACTAACCTGTTCGAGGTGTCTGGAGCAGTAGTGTGCAGTGCCTCTGTGGATGTAACGGAGGTAGGCGACACAGTAGGCGTCGAGGCGTCTACAGTAGACTGCATCGTGGTTTTCCATTGCACGTCATCTGGTGACGTCGAGTTGGTAGTTAGAACCTGTAACACGAATGTCACATTTCAACCAAATTCCTTGTTTATTTCCTCCCACAGGACCCGCCCTGTGTGCTGGCTGCAGCCGTCTTCACATCCCGCGGTTGCCGCTCCATAAAGCAAGGTACCTGTCAGCAATTTGAAATGGCATCTTAAGCCAGATTAATTCAACGCGACGTATATTGACCAAACGAAACATTCCTGCCATACAGGGTTAAATGTGGCAATCTTTATCAAACATTTGATTATTCAGCTGATTCATTTTAATGTTTTATTCCTTTTGGTATCACCATTACGGAGTGTGTGTGTGTGTGTGTGTGTGGTACGTTTCCCTATTAAGGGCGAACGATTATGTTAGTCATGTGCATCTTAAATGCAGTAACGAAGTATTGCAACAATTGGTAGCAACGAATTTTATATGCCTGAAGTAAAAACTAAGGATTATTAGAGAATTTACAACCAAGTTCTTGCTATATCGTTTTTCTTTTGTGTGTGTCGCATGCAATGATATATGAAGTGTTTATGGTGCCAACATTTTAACTTGTCGATTCCAGTAATCACGTGGTACTACATTAAGCCACTAGTTTCCCCTACTGTGAGTTAACTTCCCACTCCGATGCTCACAAGCATGAGCTTTATTGGGAGGGAAATAGCATCCGTTTTTTTTGAACGTTGG
The DNA here is from genome assembly GCA_026315105.1 of Locusta migratoria. NCBI lineage: Eukaryota > Metazoa > Arthropoda > Insecta > Orthoptera > Acrididae > Locusta > Locusta migratoria. The sequence continues at coordinate 689,424,216 of CM048755.1, forward strand.
ATATAGCGTAAGCTTTGTTTATATAACGGATACTGACAGTGGTTTCTGACTGTCCCGGCATTCACCTTTCACGGTTTCAAGTTTCTTTACATCGGAATCTTGACCCGGGACAGATTTGAACCCTTGCCCTGAATTCTGTTCATCTCAACCCAGTGCCACCTCACCGCAGACATTTTTCTGTGATTCAAATGTTTTCAAACTGAAGTCACCGCGGTTCCTAATACCTCGGCCGATTTATTCGCTTATACACTACCGCTAAGATGCAGACAGAAGTCTTAGCGCAACCTATTAAGACAGCATTACTGTAATAGGTATTGTCAAATTAAAGGATGACTTACAGAACGTCAAGGAGTTCCAGTATCGGTATCTTAACCAAATTTACGTTATTCCGCGAATTACTAACTGCTACTTGCTACTATAGCATTCCAATTTAAGTAGAATTAAGCATATAATTCAAACGGAGAAGTGGGGTAAGCTGAAGTATTTTTATACAATTATGTACTAAACTGACGCTTTCAGTCATTTAACGCCGGTTTATCTTAGTTACGTTTTCCGGGCGCTGCTATTTGAAGCAAAGAGTTTAAAGAAATTTCCTTACAGTGGCGCGAGGACACGAACCTTACCGAATTTTGCCCTACCATTTTAATGGAGACAGTCATTCGAATATAGTCCTTTTAACACTACTTTTTCTTCAATGCGCAGGAACTACGTGACCTGTTACGTTTGTTCAATAACGCACATTAATCTACATTGCATAGCCTTTAAAATATTAGGCTTTTCACTGGCCTGTAGCTATTCACACACTGTTCAGTCATCGTTTACCCTGTCCCCAGCCATGACTGAACAATCACCTGGGAATAAGTCGTCTGAACCCGACATTCTGTTTTTAAGCAACATTTGTGTTTTCTATAGTTGAATGCCAATAATCCGCTTCCAGTTCACCTTTTCGTCTGTATGGACAGGCGTTTATTTTGTCGTTTCGGTTAAAAGAAGTGACCAGTTCGGAAGTTGAAATTATTGGACCGGCGAAAGTTTTACATGTAAAAATATGTTGGTGCTAACAATTTTTAATACGACTTCGAAGGAGTACAGCCAACGTTTCATTTAATTTTTGAAAGATGTCTAAAGCATACATGGATTATCCTATCTGAAGGTAACCACAAGATATCCAAAAATATTAAGTTCAAGAGTTGCAGTCTCGTCACGGCCACTAAATTTTCAATTTTGGCATTTAGCAATACATATGCGAAGCACGCGAATTACGTATCAAGAATTTTGCGTTCAGTTTACATTAAGCGAGATTTGATGCGGTATGAACGAGAAACGAGTTCGAGAACTTTATTCGCTTTCAGCTTACTGCATCACATGTGCACCGTATATGCGTGTGCGCACTGTAATTCCATGAAAACCCGGCACCGTACCTTAACGCCTTTTATTATAGTTTCTCGATGTTTTCCGAAAGTCTAATCAAGAAGCGTCTATTCAGACCAGTTTTCCGACTTCATAGTTGTGCAGTCCTAGTCCTTTTTCCTAGTTGTGCTGTACGCTAAGCATACTCCAATCGTTATAAATTTGTTTCAGAAATGACAAAAAGCTACTTTTCCCCCTCTGCAGAACGATACACGTTCTTGTTTCACCTATTACATATGAATCACTAAACCTATTAGCAGCGAGATACCCAACACGCCATGTAAGTTCAGTCAGTATCACGTGACACCCAGAAGGCCGCTTGCCATAGTGGCCCAAACGTCGGTGAAACATTTGATATATCGACGAGATCCAATACCCTGAAGAGATTTATCGACACGTTTTATAATATGTTAACAAGGCCATACAACAATTAACTGAGCAGTCGGGATGCATAATTTTAAACATTTTGGAGCAAGTAGTGTGAACCGATTCCGCGATACCAATAACAGTTCGGCAATTTTCTACGATTATTAGAGTGATTCGTTCACTGAATTAAGCGTAAATGCTACGAATATTTTCCAGCTCCATGGAATTTATACGACCGGGCTGAAATTTTTTTCCGATCACTAATTAGGTGTGAAAGCCGTTGCTGCAAGCTGTTACGGTCTCTTGTGACCGCCGGCATAGCCTCATGGTATTGAAACAACCATTACTAAGGGGCCAGCTAATGCGTTGGACACTGCCAGGGAGCAACCTGGCAGGTTGAGGCATGAACGGCAGTACCCCAATTCTACATGAAACCTTACACGTTTTCCCTGTAAGTTTTTAAAGGAGCATAGAGGAAATTAACAGCTACTTACTCCATTGTTCAAATATATAATACTGTTAGGTTACTCTTTTTTTGTGGTTTTAGGGCGCACAACTTCTATGGTCATTAGCGCCTAGTCAAAAACATAGATTCGCTATGATCTCAAAAAAAATGGTGACTGTCAGAACAACAAGAGGCTAAAAAGGAAAGATAAAAGACAATTAAAAGGGTTAAATATCCTTGGATAGGTTGGCCAAGTTGATAAAACGCAAAACTCGAGCAGCTGCTCGTATGTCATCAGCTAAAATTTCCTCCAGAGTAGACGGAAAGTGAAGGGCTACACGGAGATGATTAAAATTAACACAATACAGTAAAACATGTCGCACGGTCAGCAGTTCACCGCAGGAGCATAGCGGTGCAGGTTCGGCGGACAGCAAGTGACGGTGGCTGAAACGGCAGTGACCAATCCGCAACCGGGCCAGGATTACCTCCTCCCGCCGAGAGGGGCGTGAGGAGGTCCTCCAAGCGGTCGGGATCGGTTTTACAGTTCGCAATTTATTGTTGCACATTGAAAACCACGCACTGTGCCATTGCGACACGATACTCCGGCGGAGAGCCCGTTGAACATCGTCAGATGGGACGCAAAAGGTAGCCACGCGAGGTAAAAGAGCTGCGGCCTTCGCCGCTATGTCGGCGGTCTCATTCCCAGGCACACCTACGTGGCCAGGGACCCACAGGAAAGAAACGTGACAGCTGTCATCTGCTAGCAACTGGAGGGAGCGTTGGATCCGATACACGAGAGGATGGTGCGACAAAGGGTCCTTAAGACTCTGCAGGGCACTAAGGGAGTCCGAACAGATGGCATAGAAAGGTTGGCGGTGGCGGCAGGTGTACAAAACGGCCTGGTAGAGGGCAAAAAGCTCAGCCGTGAAGTTCGAGCACCGGTCAGGGAGCTTGTATTGGAAACGGTTGTCCTCGACGACGAAGGCAGATCCGACACCGGCAGTGCTCTTGGAACCATCAGTGTAAATAAATATGGCGCTATCGAACCGCGAACGGAGTTCGACAAGCCTCGAGCGGTATACCAAATCCGGAGTGCTCTCCTTGGGGAGCGAACTAAGTTCGAGGTGAGTGTGAACCGGGGCCTTATGCCACGGTGGCAATGGGCTTTCGCTCAACCGAAAGGTGGAAGGAAGGGTAAAATCGAGCCGCTGTAGTAGGCGGCAAAACCGAACTCCAGGTGGAAGCAAGGCAATCGCAGACAACTGATATTGGCGATCGAGTGAGTCGTCAAAAAATAATCTGTTAGATGGATGGTTGGGCATCGACCGCAGGCGGCATGCGTACAGAGACAAAAGTATGTCACGCCGAGTGGTCAAGGGTAATACAGCAGCCTCGGCATACAGACTTTCAACAGGGCTGGTATAAAATGCACCGGTCGCCAGACGTAATCCCCGATGGTGGATAGAGTTGAGACGGCGGAGAATCGACGGCCGTGCAGAAGAGTATACAAGGCTTCCGTAGTCGAGTTTCGACTTAACAATGGCCTGGTAAAGGTGAAGCAGGACGGTACGGTCCGCTGCCCATGACGTGCCACTGAGGACACGAAGGACGTTAAGGGATCGGGCACAACGGGCAGCCAGGTAGGACACGTGCGTGGACCAGCAAAGTTTACGATCCAACATGAGTCCCAAGAATTTCGTAGTCTCCACGAAAGGGAGAGCAACAGGGCCGAGATGTAGAGAGGGTGGAAGGAATTCCTTGTATCTCCAGAAGTTTATACACACAGTTTTCTCAGTGGAGAATCGGAAGCCGTTTGCGATGCTCCAGGAATATAGACGGTCAAGACAGCGTTGAAGAGAACGCTCCAAGAGGCACGTCCGCTGGGCGCTACAATAAATTGCGAAATCGTCAACAAAAAGAGATCCGGAGACGTCGGCTGAAAGGCAATCCACGATCGGATTGATTGCAATGGCAAAGAGCGCCACACTCAAGACGGAGCCCTGTGGTACCCCATTCTCCTGGCAATAGGTATCTGACAAAACAGAACCCACCCATACCCGGAACTTGCGATCCGCCAAAAACTCTTGAATAAATAGAGGAAGGCGGCCCCGAAGGCCCCATCTGTGCAATGTGCGGAGAATGCCCGCTCTCCAACAGGTATCGTATGCCTTCTCCAAGTCGAAGAACACTGCTACTGTTTGACGCTTCCTTAGAAAGTTGTTCATAATGAAGGTCGACAACGTAACGAGGTGATCAGCAGCAGAGCGATGTCGACGAAAACCGCATTGGATATTAGTCAGGAGGCGGCGAGATTCGAGGAGCCAGACCAACCGAGCGTTAACCATGCGTTCCATCACCTTACAGACACAGCTCGTCAGAGAATTAGGACGATAGCTGGAAGGAAGATGTTTGTCCTTCCCTGGTTTGGGGATGGGGACAACAGTGGCTTCACGCCAACTTGTGGGAACATGACCTTCAGTCCATATGCGATTGTAGGTACTGAGAAGAAAGCATTTGCCCGCAGGAGAGAGGTTCTTCAGCATTTCAATGTGAATGGAATCGTGCCCTGGAGCAGCAGATCGGGACAGGGCGAGAGCACGGTCTAGCTCCTGCATGGTGAAGGCGACGTTATAATTTTCACGATTACAAGAGTGGAAAGAAGGCGGCCGGGCCTCCTCTACCTGTTTGCGAGGGAGAAAGGCAGGGTGGTAATGGGCAGAGCTCGAAACCTCCGCAAAGAAACGGCCCAATGCGTTGGAAACGTCAGAGGGGTCCACGAGGACTGCGTTCTCCACGGTCAGGCCAGGAATCGGGGAGTGGACCTTGATGCCGGATAGACGGCGTAGGCCACGCCAAACAAACGTGGAGGGAGTAAAACGGTTAAAAGAACTAGTAAAAGCAGTCCAGCAAGCTTTCTTGCTGTCGTTTATAATACGACGACATTGCGCTCTCATACGTTTATAATGTATGCAATTCTCCAAAGTCGGGTGGCGGCGGAAGGTGCGTAAAGCACGGCGCCGGGCTCTAAGCGCGTCGCGGCAGGCTGCAGTCCACCAAGGGACCTGGACACGACGTGGAGAAGAGGAAGTACGAGGTATGGAACGTTCGGCAGCGGTGAGAATAACCTCTGTGAGGTAGTCGACCTGACTGTCACAGGTGGGAAAATCCCGATCGTGAAAAACAGCCATGGTAGAATAAAGCCCCCAGTCGGCTTTAGAAATGTTCCAACTGGTGGGACGAGGAGATGGGGAATGATGCAGAATGTGGATGATACAGGGGAAATGGTCACTCGAGTACGTGTCAGAAAGTGCATACCACTCAAACCGACCGGCAAGCTGAGGAGTGCATATTGCGAGGTCTATATGGGAATAAGTGTGTGTTGTGTCTGAAAGGAAGGTCGGTGCACCGGTGTTGATGCAGACAAGATCGAGGTGTTGGAGAAGGTCCACCAAAAGGGAGCCTCTCGGACAAGGTGCCGGAGAGCCCCATAAGGGGTGGTGGGCATTAAAGTCGCCTATCAACACGAAGGGTGAAGGGAGCTGATCAACAAGGTGTAGCACATCTGCCCTAGTAAGGGCAGATGATGATGGCGAATAAATATTACAGAGGGAAAAGGTAAATGTGGATAGGGTGATGCGGACGGCAACTGCCTGTAGGTGAGTATGCAATGAAATGGGATGGTAATAGACATCGTCTCGAAGGAGCATCAGAACCCCTCCATGGGCTGGGATACCTTCCATGGGTGGCAAGTCGAACCGCACAGAGGTGTAGTGTGGAAAGTCCTCACGATCACGCGGACGCAACATAGTTTCCTGGAGGCAGACTAGAAGCGGGCAGTGCAATCGAAGGAGTAGTTTTAACTCCTCCCGATTAGAATGAATGCCGCGAATATTCCATTGAAGGAGCGCCATGATAAAAATGAGAGAAGAAATAAGGATAAAAACCAAGTAGCGAGCGGGGTCACCTCGACGGCCGCCGAGGACCCGATTTCGAGGGAGCACTGCTATCGCTGTCCAGGGGCAAGGGATCGTGGTCCATAGGTTCGACCGACGCGCCTGCCACCTCCCTGAGGTGATCAGGAGGGGCAGTTTCCACCGCCGGCAGAGGGCCGGGTGCCCGGCAGACGGAGCGACCCGGTGAAACAGAAGACGGCCGAGGCCGGCAACTGTTGGACGGCGTGACGGATGGGTCACGCCTCGGCGGGGAAGGAGAGGAACTCTTTTTCTTGTCAGCTCTTCTGGAAGAGTGACGGCGTGAAGAGGCAGTTGACGGTTGGGAAGCCTGAGAACGCAGAAAATCCTCACGTACGGGTTCCTTTTTCAAGGTCCGGGCATCTTGTTTAGGTGCTCGCGGTTTACTAGAGTTTGACGAAGACTGTACCCTAGAAGCAGCAGGAGGAAGCGGGGACGTGGAATGGGCAATCTTCGGGCTGGCGGATCGCACAGCTGTGTCAGCGAAAGTGAATTCACATGTCTGGGTACTGGAATCCTAACTTACGAGCGGCAGATGTCGATACCTTCTCCGTAACCCGAATTTGCTGGATTACCTTCTCATCCTTGTACACAGGGCAGTCGCGAGAGGAAGCCGCATGGTCACCGTTGCAGTTTAGGCAGTGAGGGGACGGAGGTGGGCAATCCCCCTCATGGCCGTCCCTACCACAAGTGACACACTTTGCTGCATTTGGGCAATGTTCACGGGTATGGTTGTACCTGTGGCACTGAAAACAGCGCGTTGGGTTAGGTACATAAGGGCGGACGGAGATGACTTCATACCCTGTTTTGACCTTCGACGGGAGGTCAACTTTGTCGAACGTCAAAAACACAGTACGAGTCGGTGTCAGCTGGTTATCGACCTTTTTCATCACCCTGTGGACGGCTGTCACACCCTGATCGGACATATACGATTGGATGTCTTCATCAGACAACCTGTCAAGGGATCTCGTAAAAACTACCCCTCGTGACGAGTTGAGTGTGCGGTGCGCTTCTACCTTAACTGGAAAAGTGTGCAACAACGTAGTACGTATCAGTTTTTGGGCTTGGAAAGCACTTTCCACTTCCAGCAACAATGTGCCATTGCGCTGACGTGAACAGGTTTTAACAGGGCCAGCAATTGCATCTACACCTTTCTGTATAACGAAAGGATTGACAGAATTGAAATCCTTTCCGTCGGTGCGAGAGACAACCAGAAATTTAGGTACATTAGGCAGAGTCTTTATAGGCTGAGGCGAGTCTAACTTACGTTTCTGGGTCAACGTCACGAAAGAAGATAAGGAAGTCATCGCGGAAGTGTCCCCCGTGATTACCGGCGTCTCCGATGGCGCGCTCCTTCCTAGTGGGGGCCCTCTCCGAGGGCTTACCCGCCTTAGGTGATTGTTCACACCTCAGGTCACACCTCCCGAGAACTGACGGAGGGACCAATCGGCACGTTCGGAAGGTATCAGCTCGGGTAATCACCCCTCCCTGGGCCTGGCCTTTACCAGGGGGTACGTACGTGCCCTACTTGTCTACCCGGGGCGGGGAATTACGCGTTACCCCGTCACGTCACCTGCTACGCACGATAATGCGTGGGTCGGCCTTCAGACACGCACAGGGAGGAAAGAAGAAGAGGATAGGAAATGAAGAGAAAGAAGGAAAGAAGTGTCTCAAACGCCGAGGCGGAGACTAATGAGGAGAAGAAGGCTAGGAGAGTACAAGGAGAGAAAGACAGAAAACGAAGGGGAAGAAAGGAAGGAACCAAGGAAGAAAAACCACAACAAGAACCACCGTAGCTCACGAAATATGCCCGTCTCCGGGCGAAGGCATAACCCGGGAGGGAAAGTGAAGCTGCCTGGGGCAGAAGAAAGGCTGCTCCGGCTCGGGGCCCCGTGCGCGCCACACACGTACCCACAAAAGAACTGTGGGCCCCCTGGGGGGGAGGTTACTCCACTTTCCACTTGTGTTCTATTAGGCTGCGTGGTTGCGATTGCAAATTTTCGTGCTACTAGACTTCCTACAATATCTTAACGGACCTACGCAACTAGTCGATATATTGCATTATTTCTATATGCTACCGAGGATGTTTTACACAGTTAAAGTTTATCAAGCTAACCTAAAACCATAGTCCACTAAGATACACGCTCATATGCTTCAGCATTTTGAGAGAAAGCATTATCCTAAAGCAGAGGAAACTCGATAAAGGAGAAAGTACAGGTAAACAAATAACGCGCTGCATGGAATGGACACCGTTTAAGCGAATACGGGAAGTCTGTATCATCTCGTCAACCGTTCAAGAAAGAACCAAGACGTATAGTGACATTTCGTATAACAAAGACCATAGTAACAGCTCAGCTGATCATGCTGAATAATTGTTCTCTTTCAGAAGAGACCAGATGCTTTAACGCAAGGTTAATGCCAACCCGGCCCCCATTTAATTCCCAACCCCCATGCCAATGATTTCAGCCATACAATAGACATGCACACTAGTGAAATACTAAGCTGTTTTCTCCGATGATATTCGCTGTTTGAAGAAGCTAAAAGGTACGACAGTGATTCACGCGAAAGTAACTTTCATGTTAGACAAAGTTCTAGTTCCTATAGTTACGTTGCAAATACCCCAAGAGTTGCTATTGTATGTTGGAGATACATGAGCATTGTATGTTCGACGTCGTTATGAACTATCCTGCCTACGAAAGTTCTATATTCCACTTTTGAATTAATCCAGTTGAATAGCGTGTCCCTTCAGACTATTCCAAATGTCTGAACTATGTTGTAGAATATTGAAAAACTAAGTTATGACCACATTAGTCTAGAACGTAAACAACTTTGGTATTAAATAACCCGTTAACAGTTATTAAAATTTACGTTCACGTTCACTGGTTGTCACTTCGAACGACTAATACGGACGCAACCGTACAAGAAACCTGTTCTTTATTTGGCCGAGAGGCCTGCGACTTGCCAGTCACGATCTGCACAACCGCTGCGGTCGGAGGTTCGAATCCCGCCCTCGGGCATGGATGTTTGTGCCGTCTCTAGTACAAGCTAGTTCATAAGTAGTTTGCAAGTTTAGGGACTGATGACCCCGTAGTTAAGTCCCATAAGCTCTACAAACATTTGAAGAAAAGACATTGGTTTATATCAGGGATCTAGCTCCAAATTTTAGAATAAATTCAGTTTGACGATGAAAATATCGAGGTGTATGAAATTTTCTAGATCCACATCTACCCACACCCATGAACCATAGACATTACCGAGTTGGAGTGGTTTGTGTGCTTGAACGATACAGATAGCCATTTCGTAGGTGCAACCATTACGAACGTTTATCTGTGTAGAGGCGAGACGCACGTATGGTTCGTGAAGCCTTTCAATAGCTGCTAGGGCAAAAATTTGGATGTTTGATTGATCTGACCTTGTAACATCACTCAATGTGGCGTTGACATATAATAATTGCGAACGGCTGAAAGCAAGGCGACGATACAGTCGTCACTTCTCTAGAAGTCATGCAGCTCTGCTGTATCGATACATAATGGTCCATTCGGATGTCTGGGAGGCGAGTATGTGTATGTCATAATAAAAAAAAAATAAAAAAAGTAATAATAAAATGGCGCTCTACATACTGAAGTTTGGTGGCAGGATGTCAGGTATTCTGGCCTCGTAAGTACGGGTTATAAATACAAAATCATTTGGGGTGCCGCAAGAGTGGGAATAATAATGAATGAAAAAATAGATGATGAAAGGTCGAGTATCACTGCTCGAAGTTTAATATTTATTGCGACAGCTGTTTCAGCAGTTTGACATTCTCAAAGGCCTGTGTGTACACAAGAATTACATATATTAATTTCCCATATTATTACGAACGTAAGTGACGAAATTACATAAGAGAATTTCATTTACGTCTACTATATACTTCTTTTACACACGCAGGTGCTGCAGAATTGCAAACTGCTGAAACAACTGTCGCAATAAATATTAAACTTAGAGCTGCGATATTGGACCTTTCATTACAATGACCTTTAATGGCATTTACTTCACTGCAGGCCCAACAATCAGGAAGGAGAAAATAGGTATTCAGGTAAGCTAGTATGAACAGAATAGTGAATGCATTATGCTAGCCAAGATATGTACTAAGCCAATACTCGCCAGAGTAGTACAAATGTATATGCCAACTAGTTCTGCTGATGGTAGGAACATTAAAAAGTTTATTATGAGATTAAATAAATTATTCAGACAGTTAAGGAAGACACAAACTTTATTGTGTTAGGGGACTAGAAAACGGAGGTAGGAAAAAGAAGAGAATGGAAAATAGTAGGTGAATATAGACTGAGGAAAAGGAACGAAAGAAGGAGTCGCTCGGTAGAATTTTGCATAGTGGACAATTTAATCATAAGAAACATTTAAGAATCATAATAGAAGGTTGTATACGAGGAAGAGACCGGGAGACACCAAAAAGTTTGAGACTGATTTTATAATGGTAAGTCATAGGTTTAGAAACCAGGTTATAAACTGTAAGACATAACCAACGGTAGATACAGACTCTGACCATCACTTCTTGATTATTAACTGTAGATCAAAATTGAATAAACTGCAAAAAGGTAGAAAAGCAAGGAGATAGAACCTGAGATTTTTGAGAGTTTCAGAGTGAGGATTTGGCAAAAATTGACTGCAAAGGGGGAACAGTGAACAGTGAAGGCAACGGAGGACCAAATAAATAGGTATCACCGAAGTTATTGAATTTAATTGATGTAAGGAAAAAATATAAATGTAATAAATGAAGCAGACAAAAGTGAGAACAGACAGCTAAAAAATTACGTTGATAAGAAGTGCAACTGGCAAAGCAGAAGTGGCCAGAGGACAAATGAAGGTTCGTGGAGGCATTCATAACTAGGGGAAAGTAAATATAAATTATGATACAAAATTTCATGTTCAATGCTGCAGAATATTGAGAATTAGGACCGGAACAGAAAGGCAGAGGGTTCGACTCCTGGCTACTGTATTCTCAGGTTGGGAGTCAGCTCTTGTCTGCAGATCGGTATGGGCAGTCAGAGAACACGTGGCACAAGTATCTTCCCTTAAGAGTACACAGCCAACATAAAGGGGGGATTGTGCCTCGTTAATTAGGAAGTGCCTACTGCCCGGACAGCTACGGCCTGAGCACCTGAGTAGACGACATCCCTACCACAGTGCACAGTGGCCCATGCCTGTGATTGTGGCATTGTATGTACAGGTGCCTTGGAACTCTTGTGGCGCGTTGCTAAAAAAAATTGAAAAAGCTAGAATTCTACAATTGCAACGGTAGACACACATAATAAAGCATACAAAAATAAATATTATTCATTCTGCATAATTTTTTTCCTTGTCTGCACGTCAGCATCCCGCGGACGTATCCTACTTACAACACGAATTTTTTAAAGTAAGCAATGCAAATATTCTCAAACATTATTCCCGACACAGGATATCCAACCTGCTTTCGAAATTGCGCTACATAAATATTCTTGAAATCACAATGAAGTGTATGGGAGAGGGTCTATCGAACCGCTTTTATGATATTTCTCTACAGTTCCGTTCTCTAATAGCTCGCGGAAAAAAAAGAACTCCCGCAGCTTTCCTTTTTCGATCAGATTTCTCCCATTTTATTTCGATGATCATGTCTCCCTATGGAGGTGGGTGCTAACAGAATATATTCCAAAGAGAAAGTTAGTGAAAGAAATTTCGCAAATATACCTCGCCACATCGCATAACGGTTTTCTTTTAGCGATTTCCACCCCAACTCATGTATCATTTCCGGGACACTCTTTTACCTATTTCGCGATAATACAAAGGAGATCTGCCCTTCTCTGGAGTATCTCTAAACCCACCGTCATCCCCATTTGCTGTGGATTCCACAATGGGTAGCAATACTCCAAATTAGAAAGCAGAACTGTTGAATCTTCTACGTGTTCTGCAAATGAAACGTTGCCTTTGGTTCGCTTTCCTTACAATATTTTCTATGTATTTTTTCCAGTTTAAGTTGTTCGCAATTGTAATTCCAAGGTGTTCACTTGAATTTGCGATTTGTAGATTTGACTGATACAAATTTCATTATTAAGGATCAATTGCCAATTTTTGCACCCTGCATATATCTTATTTAAAATAATTTGGCAGTTGCGTTTGATCTTCTGACGACTTTACTAACCGGTAAATGACAGCCTCACCTGTGAACAGTGTAGGACAACATTGTCTCCTACATCATTTATAAAAACAACGAACAGTAGGGTTCCTATAACACTTCCCTGGGGAACGCCAGATATCAGTTCTGTTTTATTCGATGACTTTCTGTCAATTACAACGTACTGTGTCCTTTATGACATGAAATCACGAATATAATCGCGCAACTATTGCGATATTCCATAAACATGCAATTTTATTAGAAGCCGTTTGGGAGGTACAGTATCAAAAGCCTTTCTAAAATCTAGAAATAAGGAATCTATTTGCGATCCCTTGTCGATAGACTAGTCACATCATGTGAGTAAAGATCTAGCTGTGTTTCATAAGAACGATACTTTGTGAATCGGTGTTGATTATCGGTCAATAGGTCGTTCTCATCGAGGTAGTTAATAATATTTGAGGAAAGTATATGTTGTAAAATCCTGCTGCAAACCGACGTCAATGATATAGGCCTGTATTTTTGCGAATCACTCCTATTGCCTTTCTTGAATGTTGGAGTCACCTGTGCAACTTTCCAGTCTTTGGGTAAGGATCTGAGCGAGAGGTTGTATATGATAACTAGGTATGGGGCTATTGCAACAGCAAACTCTGAAAGGAACCTAATTGGTATACGATCGGGACTGGAAGACTTACTTTTGTTGGTTGATTTAAGCTGCTTTAATACTCCAGGGATATCTACTTCCAAATTACTCATGCAGGCAGGTATTCTTGATATAAATTCAGGACTATTTGTTCCGTCTTCTTTGATGAAGGAATTTCGGATAACTGTGTTTAGCGATTCTGCTTTAGCAGAGCCCTACCATTGGTATGGCGTAGTGAAAGTACTGACTGTTTTTTGCCGCTAGTATACTTTTCCGGTTGCCTGCAATGTAATTGGTAGCTGAAAAATTGACCTTTATCCAATCTGACGGTTGGGATGGTGTCTAGAATCTGTAGGTCTTCAGTTTCAGTCCCAGACAGGTCATTGGTGTAGTCTTCTCAAAAGGACAGAAAATGTTCAAGTTTCTAATGCTATTTGAGGCAAACTGCAGAGGTCATCAGTCACTAGACTTACAAACTACTTAAAGTAACGTACGCTAAGGACAACACACACACCCATACCCGAGGGAGAACTGGAACCTACGATGGGGAGCAGCCACACGCTCTGCAGCAACGCACTTTAGAGTACAAGGCCACTCCCATGCGGCTAGAAGGATAGAGGAGGATTGGAGCTGGCTATGTCAGACAGGAATCAAGGGGATTTAAAAGTCAGTCGGGCTAGGACGTGGTTTGGAGATAAGTGGGCGAAATTCCAGCTGTGAGAAACAGCAAGCTTAGTTAATCAATTTGATTGACGATGTCCCTCACGTGGGTCAGAAGGGGAAGGGGGTAGAGGGAGAGAGGAAGAAGGAGAGACAGATATGAAACAGGAAACCAGCATAAACTGAGGCCCCTGAGAGGATGATTGATTTGTCAGTTGAATGAAAGAATTTGATGTCAAAGTGGTGTGGCCCTCGGATGGCTCAGGAGGAGGAAGGGCGGGGGAGAAAAGTGGAGGGGAAGTGAGATGGCAGTTGTGGGAAGTAGGAAATGCAGTTAATAGATTTGATAGCAAAGTGATGAAGTCCCTAAGGGGGTATAGAAGGGGAGGGGGAGGGAGGAGTGGCGATGGCTGGTGGCTGTGGTGGGCAGGAAACAAGGGATTATCCTTAACTGCGTCTAATCAGCTTAGCTTCGTAGATGCAGGTATTGGTATCAGTGAGAAGCCTGAAGGAAGCCAAGGGAGGTGCCGAGCTGACAGCCAAAACGTGTGCCACGAGTTCTATAGCCTTACTACTTATACCCATTACAACGAGATCCATTTGCAGTAGGGATTTAGAACATATACTGTGTTCCAAAATTATGTAATATCTCAATGAAATCGATCGATCGACATGTAACCTGTGCGGATTCATAATATATCGTTCTGAAACACAGCTGGCTATTCACACGAACTAATGAGTGCCATCGACAGAAGACTTAAAGCTGATTACATATATTTTTATTTTCTGGATTTTGACACCATTCATCACAAGCAGCTTCGAATAAAATCGCGTACCGTCTACCGTTTAGTGAAGGCATCAGAAGATCAAAACGCATAACAAAATGATTTACACAAGAGATCGTAACAGAGTACTTACGAGATAAAATAAATCTTTTGGAGAGATTGCTTAAACTACTCTTCTTCTTCCTCTTCTAAAGTGCTGCTGTGTGGTAGTCGACTCTTACCAGGTGGGACTGACAAGTAGTACTGGAAAAGTTCAAATAAGGACAGCTCACTTTGTACTTTCGCGAAACAAGGGATGGACTACGATTGACACGATAAGCGAGTTTGGGTAGCAATCATTAAAACACAGGTGTTTTTCGTTGCGAGGATCATTTCGCGAAATTTCGACCTTTAACTCTCTCCTTCCAATGCAAAAAGGAAATGCCCAGGCTAAAATGCGTCGGCTAAAAAGACTGGCTCCAAGCAGGCCGAAAGCGACCCCATTTGGGGTCTAACAGCCATAAATGCTACACGGTATCATCACCATCTCTTTGTCCATCTCTTATTTCCGTCTCTCCGTCCATCTCTTCCGCCTATCTCTCCTGCATCTCCTCGTCCTGTCTCTGTTCATTTTATCTCCTCCCCTAGCTGCGAAATGTCTAATATGACTGTCAACTTCAGTGGTGATCAATGAAACACTATTAAAGTTTATTGCGAGGTACCCTTCGCCATGCACCATATGCTGACTTGAGGGTTATAAGAACACTCTCCATGAAAACTTTCATGCATAATCTAACCTTCCATTAACTACTAAAACTGTGTCAAAGTCTGTATAAGGTACCCTATAGTTTTCATGGTCAAGCGTTATGAATAACACTGTTGCTATGTGTCGAAGTCGCTAAGAAAAGTACCCTTGCCATCCACCAAACAATATTTTATGTAGACAGTGATGTTTCATCATGAGAGGAATAAAACTGTAAATTTGTATGAATTGCAAACACACCAAGGAGTAGCAGTGTTTCGTTTTCTTCCTACGGCTGCAGCTCCCAAACAGTAGTATTATAAATCTATATTAGAGAGTTTAGTTCTGTACGGAGCGGAAACCTGGACCGTTAAGTCGTAAGTCGACCACTGTACGTAACAAGAGCCTTGTGTTATCACTAAAATTAGCAAATCAGGTCCGTATGAACTACCGGTTACTCCCTGCTATATACCTTGTTCCCTGGCCCAAACTGAGAACTGACTCGTTTCAAATTACTTCAATAACAGGAAGTTAATACTACAGTGGTCAATATACACAGTAGCTCACACGTTATCACCCACAGACATTAATAAGCAAGCCACCACAACTAAAGCTATGTCAGAAAGGTGGCTACGCAAACATTTATGGCGCAACGGAATTTAGACATAACAAAAATTGCATCTGATCTTGTTCTCAGCACTTGTGAAGGACAATATTAAATAAAAGAGGGAAGGTGCTCTAAAACCACAATTTAAAGGCGACTTACGGACTATGCTGAACTTAAACTGGTTTATTCAGATAGAAAACAAGCAAAATGGGGAACCAATCTTGTTAATACAATAAAAATGCATCTCTTACATGGATTAATGCGGACGGTGCCCAGCCTAAATTATACATGATTTAACGCTATTGGGGGGAAGGATTCACAAACAACACTCATTCGCTCACACACACGCAATGCCACAGCGAAACTCACCAAAATCAGCGTGCTGAGACGAGGCGGATGCAGGCGCCGCTATCGTAGGCGAAATTCAGCATGTCGGAGGTAGCACAAAACACAATATACAAAATTACTTTGAAGCTGGCTCTGGTCTGTCGTGCCTGTTTTGAGAAGGTGCGCGTGTATAGCAAAGTTAAATTACATGTGAAGCGGACCGCGAACAAAACACGCTAATGGCGACCAGTGGCGTAGCTATGTCACCAAGGGCCCCGGGGCAAAAATGACATTGGGGCCCTCTTTACACTAATACTGTACAGATGCGAAACTACTTCATCATCAGCTCCTTACCGCCCACTGGAAGACGCAATAAGGCAAACCTAAATACAACCAAGTAAATTATTATGTGTCACGCAGCAGATAAAATGTAATCGTACTTTCTAATATAAGTGTGAAAGTTTGTTTGTTTGTTATGCTTTCACGCAAAAATTACTAGCTGATTTGGATGAAATTTTGCAGAGGGATAGAGATAGAGTTAGATCTGGGTAGGGCATACAGATGAAAATGCACCATGGGATATTTTTCATCAGTGGTGACAGCAGGCGGACTTTTGTCAGTGCCGACAACTCACTCTCGCTAAACTACTGCGCTGTTAGCTTATTTCGTTGACAGCCCAGTCAAAGAAGGAAAATAGGGGAATAGGATGGTTTTATCAAAATTAAGTTTCCGGATTTTGTTTGAGGAAACACTTTGGATTGAGCCGTGCCCCTACCAGGCTTCTTGAAGTTTAAGTTAGTGTGTGGCCAGGTAAAAGTAATAAGTAAAATAACTAAGTCGATATCTTCGCTTATTACCTTGACAGTGGGGTAGAGGGCAGCGTCTTGATGCACAATTCACTACTGAAACAAAGCAATTATTACATGAAACTTCTGATCCGTGAATGTAATTAAACCTTTAAATGGCAGAATGCCGGCCGCGGTGGCCGAGGGGACTGAGGCGCTCCAGTCACGGTCTGCACGGCCACTACGGTTGGGGATTCGAAAACCCCGTCGGGCATGGATATTTGTGCCGTCCTTAGTATCAGTTCATAAGTAGTTTGTAAGTTTAGGGACTTATGACCCTGTAGTTAAGTCCCATAAGCTATACAAACATTTGAACATTTGAAATGGCAGAATAAACAAATAGTGTGCGGGTAGAAACGTACCTTAAAAGATTGCGTGAAGTGCTGAATTCTCACCATTACTTTAAAACACAGTGAAGTTGTTTGTATTTCACATAGAAAAAGTGAGTAGAATGCGGCGGAGGGTATAGTGTTAGTATGAACGTAAACTGAAGAGTTTTTGGCACGGGAAGGTGCCGTTCCCAGAAAAAAGCCACAGAATGCCGAATCCATTTCCCACTTTCCATTGCAAGGTATTGTGTAGAAAGGTATGTAGATTCTGTCCGGTATTCCTTTCAGTATTAACGCATTTGTGGAAAATAAACATGCCTGTTTGATGACGCAACGCATTTTGTAGAAAATGCGCACTCCCCAGGTCTGTCTGCGCAGTACGTCATCTGTCATTTATGAGTTGCACTGTGGAAGGGTCGGTATAACTTTGTAAAACGCCCTGAAATTCCCTTTTGCGACTTAATGGGGTAGGCAGAGTGGGGGCTCGCTTTCTCGCTATTTGTTTTGCAGGCGCACAAAGAACGGCAATGCCTGACCATTCCAGAGGTCTGCCCTTTCCCGCACCTTCTGCCCTCCAACCCCCCCCCCTCTCCACCCCTTCCTGTTGTCACCTGTCACATCCCCACAACAAATCATATGCCAAATATTGTTCTACTGTACTTAAATATGCTGTATACATTTAATATTTTGTTTTAGTCCATTCTGTTTAACAATAACAACAAAGGTATACTTGGGTTACCGAACCCCGGGGACCACTTACTTTTTTTTTCCATATTCTGCTTTAGTTTGCTTGAAGTAAGCTATGTAAGTACAAATAAGTAGAAAATATTTCAATTTAGTACCTTAGTTTATGTTTTTTGTGTCAGTTACATGTGACTCACATGGCGCCAGAGTAAAGTGTCAGGTGTGTCATTTGGTATGTCGCTAATAATTTTGGGTTGGTACTCCTGTAAGTCTTTCATTCCACAACATTATTTACGTACAGTTCCATTATTGTCTTTCTGCATTGTTACTACAGTCTTTATTTAGTGTTGTTTGCTCCGTAACACAGTGATATTGTAGCAGGAATAAGTGTCTCGTAGAAGTTATGTAAATGTACAAAGGCATGTACAGAAGCTTTTAGATGAAGTTATGGACGTAAGTGAAGAAGATGAAGATACTACTGAAATAGAAAAATAAGAGGAATGTGTTGATGCTGAGTACTGTTCATGGAGAGGAAGAAACTTAAGTTCAAACCAAGAGGGGCACAAAGAAAAAACCAGCAATGATAACTGACTATAATCATTCATTTATAGATCTCTCTCACCAAATGAAGTCCTATTTTGTCTAAGGCAGGGTGTGAAATGGTACAGGAAGTTTGCAATAAAACTGTTGACAGGGTCAGCACTGATAAATGCTCTTGTGATTTACCGATACTTCAGCAACATGATAATCTCAATCACAGAATTCAAAGAGGAAGTGACTTTGAGACTACTCCATACAGAAGATGCCGATGCACTTGAGAAATCTCTCACTGTAGCCACCGAGCTGCCTGCATATTGTGCTCTTGTGAATATGGGAGCAGCAAGTCGTAGGTGTACTGATGCTACGAAAAAGTGAAGAATGAATTTGGACGAGAGCAAGCAGTCAAGAAATGTAAACAAACTACATGGAAATGTAAGAAATTGTGACTCATATTTTTGTGAAGAGTGTTTCTTCATAAACCACAGTGCATGCAGATGTTAGAGATACAAAGTGGAGTTACCCAATTTTTTCAGTCTGTTTCACTGTTGTTACCCTTAGAGTTGGAGAATTTAATTAAAACTGTATGTGATATACAATCTACTGTATAAGTAATATGTAACACTAAATAATAAATTATAAAGAAAAGGAAACTCCAATATGACTGGGCCATGTGAATTATATATAATTGACTCTTGAGCTCTTGAAAACTGGAGACCACGAACATGATTCGTTACTGGGGCCATAACGTTCTGTAACACCAAGTCACAGCACGGGACTGTGAGCTACAACTGCACCATAGAGCTTTAAATAGAAAAATGTTCGCGAGTTGTATTTACTTAACGTGGCCCGAAGAGAAGACTTCCTGTGACTTGTATTTAACTCGCGTGGCAGTCAATGTGTTAAAACATTGTTTTCTAAAAGTTGGTCTGCACGGCCACTACGGTCGGGGGTTCGAATCCCCCCTCGGGCATGGATATTTGTCCCGTCCTTAGTGTAAGGTAGTAGATAAGTAGTTTGTAAGTTTAGGGACTGATGACCCCGAAGTTAAGTCCCATAAGCTTAACAAACATTTAAACATTTGAATTTTTCTAAAAGTTGGGAATTTCTCTATTTCTTGTAACACGAATACTATTAGTCCTTGAAAAAAATCCATAATTATTTTTCGCGCCTCACTGTGTATCGCGAACTTAATGAGTGGCGTTTTTCAAGTCGTGGGGATTTCTTTCGTTTCCTCACGCACCGAAGTCAGAATGAAAGAATACCCACTGGAGTAATACAATGCTTCAAACTGTTAGACTGCAGAAGTTGGCAAAGATATGATTTCTGATCTGTAATTATCGGTAAGCGTTTACGTGACTGTAGTACCTTATATAATAATATGGGTACACAATTAAAAAGTAGTCAATTTTATTTTAACAATTATTTTACAATCTTTTACTGGTTTTGCTTTTTGCAACATCATCAATAAGGTCTGTTAAATATAGACTTGATGCAGCCTTGTTTTCGGTTGCTATGAGTGCCAAAATGTCCGAGTCGAGCTTGAACCATACTGTACCTCAGATGCGTTTTGATAATTTTTAATTTGCTGAACGACCTTTCGGCTGCTGCAGAAGAATAAAACTAAATACTTCCGTAACCTCACATTCTAATTTATGCATATTTTGTTATAATTTACTTACATAATTGACGAACTGTCCATGTTGGGGTCAATTTCGGCAGGAGAAATTAAAAGTCGAAATTCCTTCATTCAACTAAAATATTATATACAGTATAACGTCTATTATCCGATGTAATTTGGGGACATGGATATACGGAATACCGTTTTATTCGGATATTCGAACCGTACACTTATATTTGCCAATAAGAAGTACTGCACAGTAAATGTATATATATAGTATTTGGAGGAGCGCGATCCTTCACATTGCGCCGAGCGGCACGCCACAACACTTGGACGACGAGGCTGTTGCTGTGAGCAGCTCTGATGCTGCTGCTACTTTTGCCGACTGGAGTGTGCCGATTGTTGGACACATTGGCTGGCAGCTTCGCCTGTCAGCAGCGCCACATAGTGGCGTCTTGTGAACGCCCAATTAGGAGCACTGTTCCGCCAGCCGCCAGTCAGTGGCCCAGGGCGGCTACTGTGGGAAACTCGGTTTCAAATGTTCAAATGTTTGTATAGTCTATGGGACTTAACTACGGGGTCATCAGTCCCTAAACTTACAAACTACTTATCAACTACTTACGAACTAGGACGACACAAATATCCATGCCCGAGGGGGGATTCGAACCCCCGACCATAGTGGCCGTGCAGACCGTGACTGGAGCGCCTCAGTCTCCTCGGCCACCGCGGCCGGCTACTCGGTTTGAGGGGAAGGGAATATGATGGACGATAGGGTGTGAGGGGTAAAAAAAATCAAATAAAAAAAATCGACGCTCTACTTAAACTTTTTTCGATCGTCGCTCACGAAGGCTGAGGGGCCCCTGGAGCTCGGGGGCCCCGGGGCACTGCCCCGCCTAGCCCTATGATAGCTACGCCACTGATGGCGACACAAGGCTAAGTTACATGAACGCACTCCACTGAAGGTTAAGTGGTTGAAAAACGGATTCATTATACAAAATCACAGTGGATTCTTAAGCTACAGTCTGTTAGAAATCGATCTAGGTACTGGTTTTATATGAGAAGTGGCGTGAATTCAGGAGACTAGCTGCAAACCCATGAAAGTCGAATCTCGGACCCACGAGGTTCCGCGAACCGATAGACTTGAATAAATTCAGTTTCCGAAAAATAAAGAAAATTAACTACAGCATGCAACCGATAAAATGCTTAGAATTATATAAGGAAGCGAATGAAATACAGTTACACACGATAGGGGGCGATTACAGAGACGGATGAAGTCCAGTCACCAAACTCGTAAAATTTAAATAATTACGAAGTCGGAAAAATAAAATTAAGAATTACAGCATGCAACCCATAGAAATGTTTAGAATTACATAAGGAAGCTATTGAAGGAGGTTATACAAGGTTGAGAGAGGATTACTGACAAAGACAGAGTGCGTACTACCAGTCTGAGACGAAACAGCGAAATTAAAATAGGCGGGAGATAAGATCGCGAAATATTAGTGGAAATCAGAATGATACCCGCATAGTTACTTGCCTGATGGGCATGGAACAAACAAGAGTGGAAGCTGAAGGCTTTGTTCTATGAACCACCCACGTGGAACACATATCACTCAGCCGGCCGCGGTGGCCGAGGGGATTGAGGCGCTCCAGTCACGGTCCGCAAGGCCACTACGGTCGGGGGTTCGAATCCCCCCTCGGGCATGGATATTTGTGCCGTCCTTTGTTGTAAGTAGTTGTAAGTGAGTTACAACTGCACCATAGAGCTTTAAATAGAAAAATGTTCGCGAGTTGTATTTACTTAACGTGGCCCGAAGAGAAGACTTCCTGTGACTTATATTTAACTCGCGTGGCAGTCAATGTGTTAAAACATTGTTTTCTAAAAGTTGGTCTGCACGGCCACTACGGTCGGGGGATCGAATCCCCCCTCGGGCATGGATATTTGTGCCGTCCTTAGTGTAAGGTAGTAGATAAGTAGTTTGTAAGTTTAGGGACTGATGACCCCGAAGTTAAGTCCCATAGACTCTACAAACATTTGAACATTTTGAACATATCACTCACGGAAAGAAAGGATGAGGAGATTTTTACTTGCACTGTACAAAAATGTACCTATTAGAAATCAGGCCCCACAGAGCTAGAAAGTATTTACACAGAGTTCATACACCGCCACATGATCACAAAAGGTTTTAACACACCAAGCCGTTATCAAACTGCAACTAGAATGACACATACCGCGTTTATCTATTGGAAATCACTGAATTGAAAAACGAGAACACGTTTCCGCACACGATCGGAGAAAACATTCCAAAAAAATGATTCTAAGTTCACGAATCTAAGTTAAACGTGCTAGTCAATGAAACGCTACCATCTCCAGAAACAAGAGCAGAACCAACCTTACCTCACCAGACAACCAGCCAAGAAAATGGATCGCCGTGCGGCCACCCAGCCACGGGAAAACGCGAGAAGGCACCGGAAGCAAGAACATCCATGAAAACAGCGGTGGTGGGGGACCGAGAGACGCAACCAAAGGGTGTGGAAACCTCTTTGGTAGTATCAGCGGCTATCGATACTGAGCCAATGAGAACGATGCAAAGAGATCTGTCACTCCCCACATTCAAACAGCCATAGATTCACGCATACACTTAAAAGTAAAAAAACTGCACATTCTTACAGGGACAGTGGCGTTGCACAGGAGCTATACTTATACCACATTAATTAATATAATAATAAATTATTAACATAACAAAATAAGAAAAACCTTGCAATATTAACTAATATTCTAACACATGAAATAAAAATGTTATTCCTCATGCCTTGAAAAGAGTGGGGTTCATGTTTTAACAAAATGATAATCTAACAACATTAAATAAATTATAACTTTACAGAAACTATACAAAAATATATGGAACATGACAGACGGTCGTCTTTCACTGTACAGTACAACTGCCACAAAGACTGTTTTGTTTTGTATAACTGAAAACGTGAATCTGTTCTTAGTTTCAGGAGCACAACGAAATATTTTATTCAGAGGACAGCAAGGAGAATGTAAAGATATAGGAGAGTTGAAAACGAAAAGAAATATCTGAGTATGAAGCCTGTTGTACCATGGAGAAGGGCTCTTATATGGATTGAGAAAAACAAAGTTACGTCCTATCCCAGTAAAAGGAAAAGGACTAAAAGAAATAGAATTCTTGGAAGGAAGAGGACCAGCATCAGACAGTATAAGATGTCCTGTTTTCTTTCCGTTCCTGAAACCCAGTAGATGGAGCTCCATAGTAAAATAGTGGTTCTTCTAACTGTGCATGTAAAGCATGTTCTCACACAATAACTATTTAGTCATGTGTACAATGTAGGTCGAAATTGTAGTTATGTAATTTAATCAACTTTATTTACAGTTTTTAGATAATATTTTTTTTATATCTTTTCAATTTGAAGTCGGCACATTCCTTATAAAGATATTAAAGTCTTGAGTGCCAAGTAAAAATAATGTACAGTTACATATTTAACTTAACATATTAAATTGAATCACATACATACATATTTAAATTCATTGTTTTAAATTTTTTTGTAAATTTTGGTGGCATTCGTAGTAGATTTTTTTATTTTCAATTTAAATTTGTGTCCAGTTTTAGAAATAGGATTTTAAAATTTTCTGTAAAATTAAAAATATATTAGTATTTGTAAACTCGTGTATAATTTCGTTATTTTCAATACGTACATTGTCAATGAGGAGTGGTGCAGAGGTACAATAAGACGGTCTGTGCCCTATGGCTGATGTCTTCGCAGTGCGGAGCAGCTTGTGACCAGACATAGCTTGGCTGTGACCAGACATAGCTTGGCTGTGACCAGGAAAAGCAGGAAATGCGCGCTCTCAGACAGACGGCAGTGCCCAGGCGGTAATGGACGAGCCGTGCGGATGTGAGTGAATAGGGGCCAGCGGTCGACGTCTTGTAAACACTGGCTGAAGGGGGCTAGGGTGAGGTCAATGCCTGGGGACTGAGCGGCTCGCCAGGCAAGCCCCGGACATGCCAGAACAGCTGCGACACAATAGGCGCTGATGGCTCACTGAAATAAATACGCTCCGTCTGCGCTCACTCTGCGTGGGATGAATGAGGCAGGACTTCCCCAGGAATGCGGGCATGTGCCACTCGACACGCTGTCTACTGTCTACTGTCAAGGGATTTAATCCGGAGACGGGAGACCGTTCGACAGTGAGAGCTGCGGATTACTATGGCCGACCCGGTACCTTCCTGGAGTTCGGCAAGCCTTTGCAAAACAACAATAGACAGCCCGGCGGCATCGCTTGTTTCATCGCTGATGTGGGTGATTATCTGCCTAGGGGCATAGCCCGGCAGCAGTGTAGCCTGGGCTAAAGGAGTACATCGCTCGCCTGTGACTGTTACCTGAAAAACCAAGGGCATTCTCGTGGTATCAAGAAAATTATCGTGAGTGTACAATGATAGCAAACTGAGTGGGCAAGCTATCTAGACAGTGATCTTGACACAAATCCTTGTGCTTAGTGGACTCCTCTCATATATCTAGGCAGTATACACCCCCTCCTCATGGAACACTTCAAGATTTCATTTGTTTTATGTAACAAAATTTTTTATATGTGTTTAATTTTTTTCTTTTCAGGTTTTAGTATAAGAAGTCGTAATGCTCACTTGTACAATTATGTAAAACTATAAATTTTATGTCCTGTTTTCTAGTTTCCATTAATTACTTTGAAATATTATTATTGTTTTATACTTTTAACATTATGTAAAGCAAAATTTGTTATCTCATGTTTTCTAGTTACTGTTAAGCACTACAACTTACTATTTCTATTTTTATTTTGGTCAGGATTATGTTATAATTTATTTTTGATTTAACTTGACTTATTTTAAAGTAATAATTCATAGCAAAACACTTTTTGGAAAATACGATATGTGAGGATAGGAGTTTCTTTTCCTTTTTATGAATGAATGGTAGGATTGTATAAATCTGAATGTGTAGACTAGGGCCATAGCATTTTTGGTAAATTCCTAATTCAAAAAATTAAATTATGAAAATGTAATCTTGATGTTTTTAAAAAAATGTGCTTTGATTGTTTAGGCCTGAATGGCCAGAGACTTTAATAAATTAAATTCATCCTTCATGATAGGTGGAATAAGTGTGGGCTTAAGTTTAGTATGGTTTCAGTTAGGTACTCTAATTGTTTAGTTAAAACTTGAATAGGATGATTTATCTGCAGGCTTAATAACTGGCTATATCAATATATTTACATATATGTTCTATTTGCTACATATTTGTCAAAATGTCTCCAGTTCTGTTGTCTTATCACCACTTTAAATAAGACACTCCAGTTCCGAAATGTTTACGGATTGGGAATGTTGAAAGGTGGTGATCATTCTTGACTTTCAATTTTCTTTTTCTCGCTTCATGTGTCTTATTTAAATTGCTTATATTTGATTTTCGTTGCTTGAAATTAATTTATTTTTACATGTTACCTGACTTCTATATCTACATCTACATCTACATGGGGATACTCTGCAAATCACATTTAAGTGCCTGGCAGAGGGTTCATCGAACCACAATTATACTATTTATCTGCCGTTCCATTCTCGAATAACGCGTGGGAAGAATGAACACCTGAATCTCTCTGTTCGAGCTCTGATTTCTCGTATTTTATTCTAATGATCATTTCTACCTATGTAAGTGGGAGTCAACAATATTTTTTCGCATTCGGAGGAGAATGTTGGCGATTGGAGTTTCGCAAGTAACCCACGCCTCAGCGATAAGCGCTGTTGTTGTAATGATTCCCATCCCAGATCCTGTATCATTTCCGTAACGCTGTCTCCCCTGTATCGTGACAATACGAAACGAGCTGCCCTTCTTTGGACTTTTTCGATGTCCTCCGTCAAACCCACCTGATAAGGATCCCACACTGGGCTGCAATACTCCAAAAATGGACGAACAAGCGTAGTGTATGCAGTTTCTTTTGTAGTTCTGTTGCATGTTTTAAGGGTTCTGCCAATAAAACGCAGTCTCTGGTTCGCCTTTACCACGATATTATCTACGTGTTCTTTCCAATTTAAGTCTGAAGTAATAGTAAGTCCTATGTATTTTGTGGAGTTTACGGCCTTCACATTTGATTGATTTATCCTGTAAAGAAAGTTTAACGGATTTCTTTTCGTACTCGTGTGGATGACTTCACACATCTCATTATTTAGAGTGAATTGCCAATTTTTACACCATACTGATATCTTATTCAGATCGTTCTGCAGTTGGTTTTGATCTTCAGATGATTTTACTAGACGGTAAATGACGGCGTCGTCTGCAAACAACCTAAGAGAGCCCCTTAGATTTTCCCCTAAATCGTTTATGTAAACAAGGAACAGCAGAGGACCAATAACACTACCCTGTGGAACACCCGATATCACCTCTGTTTTAGTCGATGCCTTACCATCGATCACTACGAACTGTGTCCTCTGACAAGAAATCCCCAATCCAGTTGCAAATTTGGGGCGGTATACCATAACCACGCAATTTCATTAAAAGCCACTTGTGAGATACGGTGTCAAAAGCCTTCTGGAAATCAAGAAATACGGAATCGATTTGCGAACCTTTGTCGCTAGCACCCAACAATTCGTGTGAATAAAGAGCTAGTTTCGCATGAACGATATTTTCTAAATCCGTGTTGACCTTGGGTCAATAGATCGTTCTGTTCGAGATAATTCATAATATTTGAATACAGGATATGTTCCAAAACCCTGCTGCAAATTCTGCTATGGGTTGGGAGAATTGCATTAGGATTCAGGTGTATTGGTTTATTTAGTTATTCTTTTTGATGTAGTGCTTCCGATTTCAAATTCTTTCCTTACTGTCAAGTCAGTGTTGTAGAGCAGCGTGGGTCAGGGCTCTTGGGCGGTCAGCTAGATCACAGGAATCCGGTGTGTTGCCAGCTCCTTTTAGGGTTTAGTAGAAATCTGGCCGCCCGAGAGGGGGGGGGGGGTCCCTATACTGCATTGGGGTGGGCCAGCCAGTTTGGCATGGCGCGTTAGCTGTTTAGAGCGACCGGCGCCTGTCTGGCGCCACAGTGTTTCTTTGGCTGTGTGAGCAGGAGAGGAAAAATAAGGCTGATGGTTTCCGGATGCCCTGCTTTCTTTTCAAATCTTCAAATGTTTGTATAGTTTATGGGACTTAATTACGGGGTCATCAGTCCCTAAACTTACAAACTACTTATGAACTACTTACGAACTAGGACGGCACAAATATCCATGCCCGAGGGGGGATTCGAACCCCCGACCGTAGTGGCCGTGCAGACCGTGACTGGAGCGCCTCAGTCCCCTCGGCCACCGTGGCCGGCCATGCTTTCTTTCCGTCCCTAAACTGTCAGTAGCAGGTAGCATAGTTTACGTTTTAATAAATAGCTGCATGCTTCAAGTTCGTGTCTCTGCGAAGTGAAATATGTCTGGCACGGAAAGACAGTGTCGCCAGCAGTAATAAAAATAGGCGCCAAGATGCCGACATTGCCATACGTATGTTGTGTATGATAGTTTAGCTGTTCCCTAATTGTTTTGAGCAGTGTATCTTGTGAGGATAATCTCAGTAGGGTTTTAGCTGTGTGTGTGTGTGTGTGTGTGTGTGTGTGTGTGTGTGTGACACCAATAAGACGTGTCATAAGCATTCCATTTTTGTGTCACTGGGATAGCCACTGTGTATGCTAAGCACAAACGGTGATTTTATCGCGTCTTTCTTAGTGAAAGTCATAGATGTTTCATTGTTGACGTAGACACCTGGTACAGGATACAATGCCATCACAAGGTTTTGTAACATTGCAGATGCGTTCACAAACATTGCGAAATGACAATGAATGTAGGCATATTCCATTATCTATTGAATATGTAAGGGGGGGAACGTTGTGATTATCACACACATGCCAACCATATCTAACGGCTCCTGTATACCTCTAACGAAATTATGTAATAGGTACCGACTGGTCGTAACTTACATTATGAAACAAATATTACAACTCCAAGAAGGTTCTTGATATCAACTCTCAATCCTTCCTCAATTGCAGTTAAGCAACAGCTTTTCAAAGACAATACGTCGGACAATGTCAATTATAGCGCAGCAGCCTCTGGGTCTATACATAAATACGAAACCATCTGCACAGGAACAGCACGATGTCCACATATCAGTTAGGATCCCTGCGCACGCTCGTTACTCGAGTCCAGTATATATCTGTATGTAATAGCACCAAATAATCTAGGAAAGCGATCGGGCAGGAATACACATGTTCGCCCCTATACCGTCACAATGCATAATCATACGCCACACCTTCGAGTGTAGCAACCACGTTAGGAACGTTCCTTCCCTTTGTGTCCAGTCTTCCTCTGCCACTACCACCACAGGATCCCTTTGGCCAAACTCGTCGGCTCTCCTCCGGTGCAGCACCACTGGAACTGCCGCAACCTCGGCCGCACGTTAGTCGTAGCCACATACCAACACCACCGCTACATCGGTGTCCACCGTCCGACTCCACGTGCTATCCCTGTCCGTGCGCTCGCCAGAGACCTCGTTCCCACTCCACCAGTGAGGTTACCTCTGGTTTACAATTGGCACTGCCAACCGCTAGCGTATCGATAATTTTCGGAGATGTGCCGATTACGGCACAATACATAAGCTGTATCAGTTTATTGTAGGTCACAAGCATATTGTTACTTCACTACCGAATTGTCCGCCTCCGTAGTCTAGTGGACAGCGTGATGGGTTAGCACGCAGGGGGCCCGGGTTTGATTCCCGGTCGGGTTGTAAATTTTCTCCACCCGGGGACTGGGTGTTGTGTCGTCCTCATCATCATTCCATCATCATTGACATGCAAGTCGCCGAAGTGGCGTCAGATAAAGAGACTTGCACCAGGCAGGCTGAACACGACCCCAGTTTGGGTCTAACGGTCATTAATGCCACACGATCATCATCATCACTACCGAATTCAGTGGCACCACTTAGGAAAGTAAGTACACATGTGCGCCGTCAGGATTTTTCCAAGAGGGTGCATCTCGACCTGCAATACCATAGGGTCACTAGATATTGATATCTTGAAGAGGGGGGGGGGGGTAATCGGATAGACCGTGAGAAGAGGTATTTTTGTTTCGCAGGAAAATGTACTGTTTAGTGGTGGCGAATCATGGTTATTCGCCAAGAATTGTGTGTATATTTTGGATCACTGCTACCAAGCTAGCTGTTAGTAATATTTAAAAAGCTTCGACAAAGCTCAACAATGTTCAAAATGTTGATGTAAAAAAAATTGAAAGGTTGATGAAAAGTTAGCTTGTGGTACAAATTAAAATGTTATATTATTAAGGCTGCAGACAAACCCAACTAAACTAAAGCTATCTTTAGAGTAACGCATATTTTCTTCTCGAATATGTAACAACTATTTAAGAGTTTTGTTGGTGTTACTAGCACCTGTGAAGCTTGTACCAGGAGAAGAATACGGTATTAAGGCATCTTGCTTAGTGCTGACAAATTATTGAAATTTTCCGTATCCGATTATCTTAATTTAAACGACAGACAAAAGTAATTAGATATACAAGTGCAGTATAAAAACGTTTATGTCCAAATGACAAACTTTATCGTGATTATTCTAATGAATGCAAACTTAATGTTTCAACACAGGGAGCTAAGGTTTGCAGTGACAGGTTTCAAGTTCAACAACGTTTACAGATTTCCGTTGGCGCTTACCCATTGTGGGGGCCAGCCATCCTGATCTTCGTTTTCCGTGGTTTCGCCGTTCAGTTAAACTCTGGGATGGTTCCCTGTAAAAGGCAACTGATGCTTCCTTTCTCCTTGTACCACTGAGATTAAGAACGCGTGAATCTAGGGGCAAAGTACCGGAAACCAGTAGAATGAAACAGCTATTTGAACTATGGCGTCTAATGCACTTTTTGTCAACTTCTAAGATAGTTGTCAGCGAAAACGCCGCCGCGTTCTCGTTAAATGCGCTCGATTGGAATTACACTCCATTTACACCAGTGAAGACAATGGTCTATAGTAGGCAACTTGTGTAATATTAGTCCTGATTAAGGCAAATGAGTAAAGTGCCGTTATTAGAGGAAAGTTGCCTATTATGTAATAGTTCCCGTATATGAGACACCCCAACTGTGCTCTTGGTAGGTGCTGCACTCTGGTGGACGGTTTCTTAAACACGTCTATTGCGTGCCAGACGGCGACACAGCGAGTAGGACGCCATTGTTGAGCCGTACAGCGTGCGTAGAGGTTGATACAAAATTTTTAGTGTTTGGAAATTTTGTGACATCGGTGTTAAGACATAATTTCAGCTTAAAGGTGAGTGGATATTACTGCACTCTTTTATTGTTATTTGTGATATTACCTATAATTATTAACAATTGCACTTTCCAACGAACATTGTTAGGATGTGCGTGATTCTTTGTGCAAGATGGCGAAATTCCTAATATGCGGTAGTATGGTGTTCCAAATATGGGACAGTGTCGCATATTACAATACCTATCGCATATTGGGGATAATCTTTCTCTTATGCCTTGTTAAATGTAATTTAATCAATACTATAACAATATTTTATCATTTATTGTAGTAAAATATTGGCAACTTCGTTTATTTTAATTCGATTAAATTATCAAACAGGGATTGCTTTCACTAGTTTTATGATCAGAAATTGGACCTTTCTTCCAGGGCAGTATTTTGTTCAGAAGTTTATCAGTATTACTCCAAATTTTAAGTACTCCACTAACAGTACTTATAAGAAATAATCTAACAAATGAAATCATAGAAGTCCTTTAAGAAATGTGTGTTTACTGTATTTATTCTTTGTAGATGGCCCCAAAAAGGAAAACGTGGGATAAAGACGCCATGATTCGAGCTATTTCATGTGTGAGAAATGGTGAGATGGGGTACTTAAAAGCCTCAAAACTTTTTGCTGTACCAAAATGTAGTTTGGAAAGGTATGTGAAGGATGAAACTCACACCCGAGGAGCTGGTTGGTGTTAGCCTTGGCAGAAGGCCAGTTCTCTCATCTCAATTGGAAGATGAACTAGTGAAATACTGCCTTGCAATGGAGGAGCGATTTTATGCTCTTAAATGTAAGGACATACGAAGCATGGCCTTCCAGTTAGCTGTCAAGAATAGGCTGAAAAATCCCTTCAATTCAGAAAAGGCTTCAGCAGGAAACAAATGGTTCCGAGCTTTCCTTAAGAGACATCCCATTTTATCAATGAGAACTCCTCAGGGTCTTTAGCAGCAGGAGTGAAAGCTTTTACTCCAAAAAATATGGGAAGATTTTTTGATATTTACGAATCTGTGCTCTGTAAAGTCAACCATAACCCACATCGAGTCTTCAGTGTTGACAAAACAGGGGTGACGTCTGTGCAGCACAAACACAGCAAGGTTATTGCTATGAAAGGGAAGAGACAAGTTGCTGCCTTGACTTCAGCAGAAAGAGGAAATCTCATTACAATTGTGACGTGTATGAACGCTGCTGGCAGTTATGTTCCACCACTAATCATCTTCCCACGGAAGAATATGAGCAGGAATTTATGGAAGGTGCACCTGCAGGATCAGTATCAACTTGTCATCCAAGTGGCTGGATACAAACTCATTTTACTTAGTGGTTTGATCATTTTGTGAGCCATGTAAAGCCATCTTCAAATGACCCTGTCATTTTGATTCTCGATGGGCACTATTCCCATACAAAGAATCTCGATGTCTTAGATAAAGCACGTGAAAACAATGTTCATATTGTATGTTTGCCACCTCACTCAACGCATAAAATGCAGCCACTTGACGTCGGATTTATGGGGCGTTTGAAAACCTATCCCAAGAGATCGAAGCGTGGCTGGCAAGTAACCCAGGTCGTGTTATCACCCCATTATTAATAACCAGATTATTTGGGGTAGCTTAGAGCAGCAACAATGGAACCATCTGTGAATGCCTTCAGAAAAACAGGTCTCATCCCATGCAAACAAACATCTTTAGGGAACATGAATTTTCAGTTCACCGCCATGCTGACGCTCTTCAAGGAATAGATGCCGACAACGAAAGTGAAACTGCTGATAGTGATGTTGGTCAAAATGTCAGCCCTGCAGACATCAGACCTCTTCCAGAATTCGAAAAACATGGAGATAGTCAAACAGGTCAAAAATCGCGTTCGTGGACTGCTGCGCTGCTATCTTCAACTCCTTGCGTGAAACGTTTACAAGAAGCTAAACAGCAGATATCAGAGGCTGAAGCGAAGAAAGCAGCCAGAAAGTTATTTGGGAATAGGTCTAAGGGTGAAAAATCTTCAAATCAGAGACAAACTAGAAGAATCGTCTAGTGACTCGTCATCCGATGTGCATCTTGATGACAGAGGAGATTCGGACAGCAGAGATGATGACGCAGAGTGTTCTGTACTGGCCGCTTTTCTGATGACAAACACGGGGAAATACGGGCACAGTGTACGAAATGTTATCGCTGGGCTCACGAAGATTGCGGAGTCACAGAAGACAATTTTGTTTGCCCCGGATGTCGTGAATATAAACGTAAGTAGTGTGAAATGAGTGCAGGAGAACGAAATGGATGAAGATTTGTGTATTCATATGTAATTCTTCTGTAATACAAAAATTAAAACATTACTACTGTCTCATTAGGAAACCTCGATCTCATTTCTACGGAACGAATTACTCTGAAAGATTTGACAATTACTAAAAAAATGTTCAAATGTTTGTTAAGCTTATGGGACTTAAATACGGTGTCATCAGTCCCTATACTTACAAACTACTTATGAACTACTTACGAACAAGGACGGCACAAATATCCATGCCCGAGGGGGGGATTCGAACCCCCGACCGTAGTGGCCGTGCAGACCGTGACAATTACTCTGAAAAATTATCATTGCAAATATGATTGTATGATAAAATTAAATAACGCAAGATATTACCATGATAATATATTTCACTTTTAGGTCTTTAAAATGGGTTTAAAAAAGTGTGTCTCGTATTAGGCACCTTTCCTCTAATATAAAATACCTCTAGTGGTGTTTTGGGCGCCGCTCATTCTTGGCCTTTTGCACAAACTTAACAATGAATAACAACTCAGCTGCCTCAGGTTGCTATTTAAACAGTAATTTGTAACCAAGCTTACGCTCGTATAATTATATTTTATATTACAAAATAAAATTGTTTCTCCATCTTTTCCAGGTTCAATCTACGTAAAAAAACTGATTTATGGTTACACCATTTGACTTTCTTCTAATGAAGCTAAATTTGGGAAATTGTTACCCCTATTACTCGTGTACCATCACTGTTGGTTTATTTCCCCGTGCTATTTTTGTAGGTTTATTTTGGTTACATTTCAGGCAACTTGTCCTAAGCCTTTAGAGGAATCTTCCCCTGAACCAACCAATTGTTTTCTTTTATTGCAGGATAATATTTACCACTTAGTTCCTTGTGAGCTACTATTATGAATATTTTAGCGGGGGCTTTAAAGAAACCTTGCAGTAGTGTTTCAGGCTAGGTTTTGTGAAATACTAGTGCTGTGTGCCATTACGTTTTTGGTTTGACTAAATGCGGCGGCTAATTTATCTTTTCTGTAAAGTGACAGTGCGAACATTCAATTTAATAACTTAACGATGAAGAAGGTTTACGTCTAAACTCATAGTGACAATCCAGAATGAAACTTTCACTCTGCAGCGGAGTGTGCGCTGATATGAAACTTCCTGGCAGATTAAATTTGTGTGCCGGAACCGGGACTCGAACCTGGGACCTTTGCCTTTCGCGGGCAAGCGCTCTACCACTGAGCTACCCCGACACGACTCACGATGCCGCCTCACAACTCTACTTCCGCCAGTACCTCGCCTCGTTTCATATCAGCGCACACTCCGCTGCAGAGTGAAAGTTTCATTCTGGAAACATCCCTTAGGCTGTGGCTAAGCCATGTCTCCACCATATCCTTTCTTCCAGGAGTGCTAGTCTTGCAAGTTTCGCAAGAGAGCTCCTGTGAAGTTTGGAAAGTAGGAGGCGAGGTACTGGCGGAAGGAAAGTTGTGAGGCGGCATCGTGAGTCGTGTCGGGGTAGCTCAGTGGTAGAGCGCTTGCCCGCGAAAGGCAAAGGTCCCAGGTTCGAGTCCCGGTTCCGGCACAGAATTTTAATGTGCCAGGAAGTTTCATAGTGACATTCATGGATAATCTGGTTACTTTTCCTGGTCAGTTGAGCAGTTCTTTATGGAAGGTATTGTATTCTCGGGAGCATATTCTTGTATGTGGGTTTTAGTTGCGTATTTTGACTAGTTTCTAGTTTTACAGTTGTGTAAATTTTGTTCAGGAGTAAACTATAGCCAAATTCATGGTAAGGAACAGGTAGTTTCAAATTAACACCAAAGTAAGTTTGCAAATACCTTTTATTTCAATAAAATTTCTCGTTGCAAGGATTACAGTAAACAGCCATTCTAGCAGGATACGAGCATACATTAGTTAACTGCTTTGTCTCATGCATTGTAAAACCTTGTCTTCATGCTGTTAAAATTTATGGTAGAGACCTGTATTCACCAAGCTTTAATCTCTTGTCAGACTGCTAAAATTTTAAAAGGCATTCGCAATTTTTTCTGTTTCTTCGGATCCCGGAGGATAGTATTTTTAGTGTTCCTCGAACGGCTGCAGGCAGGCGCAGGAAGTGGCGACCAGCAGCGTGAGGGAGACGTTTCCGCTGGGCAGCGCGCGCACGCCCACGTAGGTGTGCGGGAACTCCGGGAAGGAGGCCCAGGGCGCCATCGTGAGGCTCACCACGCTGCTGACCGGCGTGCACTTCTCTGGAGGCGAGCACGCCGCCTCGCGCTCGTCGCACCGCACGTACACCAGCGAGCTGGGCTCGAAGGCAGGGCCCAGCTCCTGCCAACAGTTCAGTATGCGCTAGTAGGCTAACAACCAGCTATTTAACGAGCTGTTAGTGCTATCAAGCTATTCCACCTTCTCTGATTTAAGCTTCCCTCTGTTTTTTGTGGGACATCATACTGGCTAGAAAAGTGGACAAGACATTTCGTGTTTTAACAAAGAAACCTACCGAAGTTACGACATTTGGATACGTTATAATACAGGAAAGAGTATGGGACACTTAGCCGCGGAAAGACATTTAAGGGGTTAAACTGGCCCTCCAAGAGTGGGTCTCAAATACAAAAATCGCGATAACAGGTTAGTGAAGCCGTGAGTTTTGGTATTTATTTTGATACAAGACGAACATCGGCCTAGGTATTTTGCAGGGGGGGGCGGAGTGAATTATGGGGGCAACTATCCTTAAAGTGACAATTTGTGCCCAAAAAATTGTTTTCATTTAATCTAAGAATCTATCAAAACTTTTAAAGGAGAGAGAATTAAGTGATTTGTTTTCTTATGTATCAATATGGGGAGTTAAAACTCAATGCTGCGTTCGACACTGCCCATTGAAGCACCTAGTTTATCTATACTTTTAGATTCATTCGTCTGTTCAATATATTGGTATTTAACTCTGAACCTTTATCTGAAATCAGATTCTCAAAATTCAATATGGTTGCTCCAGCATAGCTGACGGAAACTAAGAAACTTTGATGGACTCATTTGATATGCGACTTTAAAAATACCGTACAATTAACTTTTTAAATTGTTAATACAAGTGAAAACTAATGTTTATTGGTTTTAACCGCCGGTGGTAGCGTTGTCCGTGATATAGCGCGTGAGGACGCATTTTTTCGAGTTGTCCGCCATGCTACATCGACCATCTCAAATTTTACAATTACTTTCGAGTACGATTCAGCGACTTAATACCAAATATATATTTAAGTTAACAATTCAAATAAAGATTCACAAGGTGTTTCATGGGCAGTATCTAACGAGCGCGGCAATATAAGGGTTCTCACCACCACCCCCTTCATGTGTCAGTACGTACCTGCGTCACAGACGTCTCCGAACAGACACCCAAATTTATTGGTTGAGGCACTGCTTGTTGTCGTGCCCTGTCTTGTTCTCTCTCTTGCTCTTCTTCGTGTTCCTCCTCCACAGTTGGACTTATCCGTTCTTCTAAATCCATCACAACTTGTGCGCCTTCATAGATACTGAAAGAAAGCGGTTTTCTTGAATCTATAAACAGACCCAGTATTTTACCTGGGTCCAAACACGTTTCTCAGTAACAGCGACACGTAATATTGTCAGTGATTTTGACCGGGAGTCAAAGCCTAGAACTACTACACTAGACCCTTGGATGAGAACATCAGCACCCTCTGCGTTATAACCTTAGTGAGCATGCGCTTAGAAAATAGAGGCGGGTACTCAACTGGCTGTGGAACTATCTGCGAACGAAGTGCATATGAACGTAGTGTCAATTGTCTTGATACGTGGAATCTGTCCTCCACTCGTGTGTCAGATTTGCTACGAAGAAACTGCAACAAGTTCGCCACGCGATCCCATTTGCGATTAAGATTGACGACTGGAGCACATTGACTACGAATTAATATTGCCACGTGCTCTGAAAAGAGTTCCTAGCCTAATACCCTAACGATAGATCAGGTAGCCGTGTGTGGAATGTGTAGCAGTACCCCCATCCTAGGTGTAAATGCAATAACGAATTTCCTGCAAGTATGCGTTTGATCGATTATTTGTCTACTACATAACCAGTTTCGAAACCTTAATTCCTCTTACGCGAATTAAGTTGGCCGGCAGTTATGAAATTAAGTTCACTGAAAGTTACCGGAAAAACGTCCCGCAGTAACTTAATACCATCGTGATTTAAACTCACGGTGTACGTGACTTCCGAAATCTTTACAATCCCCCTCAGTCATTAGTACCGGAGGTTTCAGAATTTAAGTTCCTGAAAGTTAAGAAATTTTTCTTATCAAAATTATCACGTTTTTGTCTGACCGTATGTTTTTGTATTATCCATGTGAAACTTATCAGGCAGTCAACTATGCCACTGCTAATCTCAGAACCTTGTTAAAAAAGGTCCAAATGTTTTGAAATCTAAGGGCGTAACTACGTTTGCCAGTCCCTAGGCTTACGAGCTACTTCAACTAAAAGTTAACGTCAAACAGGCGCGCGCACCGCAGCAGGGTGCCTTAGTGCGCACGGCTATTCTGCCGCTGCCCTACTTCGAGTGAATTTGAAAATTCACTTTACTGGAAAAATTTTCCTACAGTTACTGCGTAGGTTATTGTATGCTGACCTGCCGTTTTCAGATACGCACGATTTAAACGGTCTGCACACAGTGTGCAGAATCCTGATGCAACGCACACCGCTCTTATTCCAAGCGGGCGTGCCTATAGTTAGCTGGCATCTTTAGAATCATGCCATTGATATCTAGAGGAAGTGTCACCTGCGAGAGCAATTGTATACCGTTACCGCAAAAAGAAGCTAGGGAACATACGGAAGGACTATTTTTGACAACATACTTTAGAAGTGGCGGTATTTTCTCAGCATAATGCTTTGTTTTTAAGCTGCACAGCCATTCGCCATGTGACGCGATATCAAGTCGTGGGGCAGCGTTCACTTAAGCGGCTGTAGTTACCTCGTAATGTCACGAGTTCTACATTTGAGATATGGGGGAGGGGGGGGGGGACGACTTTCTCCCAGAATTGTGGGTGTTAGAAACTGAACAGTGCTGGTTGCAGTTTGCCTGCGGCTAGCACCCGAAATTTTGTAGCAATGAAATTGTGCCTCACGTAGTTTTAGTGACAATTTTAAGTAAATATATTTGATAAAAAGTGAGAAGGGCACACTGTAGTGCAGTAATTTTTTACCAATCGTTTGTTATGTCTTACCCGATGAGTGCTGGCCGACCACTGTCGCGCAAGCCGTTTCGCCCACATTAAAAAGTGGGTTTTCAGAGGCGTGGAGTGCTTTATTTTCCACCCACGTATTTCTGCCAGCTCCTTTAGACAGGTCTGCCGATATTTGTTGACATTTATTGGTCCTGGAAGAGCGGATTTACTGATCAACTCCCGACCTGCTTACCTACCTCAGTCGGTCACCAGCAGTGCATGTGTATTAGTAGTTTCAGTGTCGTTGCCGATAGCCTTCCTTTTGCTATTTTCATGAGCTACTCATGTTCTCTGCATTGTATATCATGGATGCGATTACGAAAGGGAAGCTGTATTAAGGAGGGCCATCGCTGTAAAATTAATGAGGTTCTACAAGCCTTGCCTCAGTTCCGCGTGTAGTATGTG
Source organism: Locusta migratoria (assembly GCA_026315105.1). Lineage (NCBI taxonomy): Eukaryota > Metazoa > Arthropoda > Insecta > Orthoptera > Acrididae > Locusta > Locusta migratoria. The sequence continues at coordinate 689,462,492 of CM048755.1, forward strand.
CAGAGACCAAGTTCCTAGCGAACTGACAACCACTTCAGTAATCCACTAACAGCCTAACTGCAGTTTCTCCCCCGTTCTAGCCGTCGGACTGGAGAAGCCGTTTGAAACCCCCGACACCGTCTCTGCAGATGTATTACAATTTTTGTGCGTATCTAAGAAAATTCCTTCGGAAGTCAATTATTGTATTTATTTGGAACCGTTAAGGGAAATCCCTTAAAGCCAAATGATCGGAAGTGAATAGGAATCAGTCTTTCCGAAAGCAACTAATTTCAGTTACAATAGATTATGTACCCGTTTGATTCTCCACAAGCATACAGTGGTTTATTAATATAGTGAAGATTAAGGAACCCTCAAACCGTTTGTAATAGCATAGATGTAATGGCGCTTTACATGCAACTGATCAGTTAAGACGGGAAGGGGAGCTTTATTGATCCAAGGGCAAGGGATGGAACTGCGCAGCTCCTATGTGATCTTAAAAGATCATAGTTATGACAAGTCATAACCCTAATCAAAGACCTTGATGCGAGGTCGCTATCTGTGCCCATACCTACAGTACTACCGAAAGCTCGAAAATGTGCTCTCACCCAAAAGATCTACAGCTGCTTTGTTTTCTTAATGCAGAGTGACATACGCTTTATCAACGTGTCACGATTGCTAAGAATCTACCACACAGAAAAGTGTTAATTTACTAGTCTCAAGACTTGCCAAAGTAAAATTTTTTATCGAAGATTCTGACTATAATACTTACCCTTCATCTGAGTCAACTTCCACGCTATCATCACTGTCCATATCGTTTCGGGGAGGAGCAACTGTAGATTCTAATACGGCTACACCTTCCTCCGGTAATTTTTCGGGTTCGCTGTCTATTGGTAACCTTTCCATCTCGGTTAATTGGTCACTTTCCTGTCCCCTCGATATGCTCTGCAATACACAGGAGGGTAACTTCCCTTCCCTTTCAGGCTCTTGTTGATCCAAATGTTTATCGGAGCAGTATCTGCTACGATCAGCTGCTTCCGACGGCATGTCTTCAGAATTTTCGCTACCAATCATTACGTTTCTTTCTTCAGTAGTAAACGAGCTGCTGCTGAATTCTTGCAAACCCAAGGTATCGTCTCCTGCTGTAGCCAAGTGGGATGCGTTAAATGGAACGCTTGCATTTAAGCTGAAAGGTAGCCACCAATTTTCAATTCTATGGGGCCCTGCTGTAAGGTTGTACTGGTTAACCGCCCAGTTGTGTAAGACATGCACCCTGATTAGCTGCCTATCCATGGCACAAAAGAAATCCCTCAGAACCCCAGCATCAGGAGCGTTGCAAATCAAGCGCATTGAAGGTGACCAGTGGCAAATTGATTTCACCAGAGCGGTATGGTGTTTCAAGGCGTCTAGGAAACGCTGTAGTGATTCCGGGACGCAGTCGCCTTTAGGTTCACTGGACGGTTCGGGACTGTTCAACTGCTGATAGATCCACTGATAGAACCCTTCAAGCAATTTGACTTGGTGCACCACGACCGACACCCACTGTGTCTGCGGCTCTTCTGTGGATTGTTCCTCACTGTCGCTAGATTCCACGGTCTGTATCCAGTAGTTTTCAATGTCTACAGTATGTTGTATCAAAGCTTCCGCAAATGCCTTGAATTGCACGTCACGAGGTACGCCTAGCGGGCCGCTGAGGGGCCAGTCCTTGCACCATACCGGCAGCCACGATATCCAGTTGGTCTGCTCCGGAGCCGCCTCAGCGCCAGAAGCAACGGCAGAGGACCTCGACTCTTCCCTCCAGCCCACAAATGGTCGGCTGCATGTCTGAGCCTCGCTTTCCCCTCTCGAGGCGTCGTCAGCTGTCGCCCGAGTTGCAGATGAACTCTCAGCTTCCGCGTTGTCGGACGTTGCATGCGGCCCGTCTCCCGAAGAGACCACGTAAGGTTCGTCATCGTATTCTGTGCTACTTTCCGGGACTGTCGCCGTTTCTATCGCTGCACACGACTCGTCTGCAGAGGCTGCCTCGTAAGCGCGATCATCGTTGTAGTCCGGTGCTTCCTCTTCCATGGCGTCAGGTAACCTGCAACACACCGCAATTCACTACGTAGAACTAGTGGTGTCAAACAACTAGGAAACTTATGAACCACAGCTTACACCAATTTTGAGCGAGACAGAAAGGAAACTACGAAGTAGTTCAAGAGGTCATTATAGGCCTTACCACGAATCCACGAACTGGGCTATGGATACCTGACGGTTTTTTGTCGAATGAAATATGAAATAACTTCATCCTATAAAATTGTAACGGTGTCATACACTGGCTAATTTCTAAGGAGCTGTGTGCACCCAAAAGGAGCTATCAAAGCTAAGGAACTTCATCGTAGATACGCTAAAACTGTCATCTAGGCTACGGCAAGCAAGCATTAAAGAAGTAGCCAATTGCAGACGCCTTTAGTCCGTAAGTAGTTTCCATTCGAAGAAAGGACGTTACTTCATACAGCGGCTAGACGCTGGTTTAACATGTTGCAATAGTTTATTGCAAACAGGTACGTCTAAACTTACGTTGCTAAGGTGATGCCAATCAGAACAGCAACGTCATTGGGGGTTCACGGTGTTAGTGTGGATACGACAAAGTATTGAAGCACCCATTTTGGATAGCCTTATGGGTGTGGCCGGATGGAACGTTGACCATACTGAGAGCACACATTTTCCCAGCTTTATGTTGCTACTAAGTACGAAATTTATGTGAAACCATACCCCCACCCAGTGAGTGCGCGCGGGGGGGGGGGGGAGGGGGGGGGACAGGGCTGAAACGTTGACCAGAGGCCGTCGGCAATCGGTAAGCCTCAAGTTAGATTGGCTGAAACATCTGGCCAATAGTAAACTGTTGGGTACTGAGAAGGGAGGAAAAACTGTGCACCCATACTAGCCTTTGAAACCCCCCACGGATTTTGCATCGAGCGAGTCTTCACGATAGCGGCGCCAGATACGTATCTCACCACCAGCCTCGGTTAAGCTCCATGATTCTCACTTCCCGAAGTGCTGCTGCTTATGTAATGCTACAAGGAAGACTCATTGAGGTCTTCCCCGGAGAATTTTGGCACACTTCTGTTATCTCAACATGCTTCCTGTGCATTTAATGCTTAGCCTCCACGTTTTAGTGGTAGCCGAGATTTTACTCCCCCCCCCCCCCCCCCCGGTCCTCCGTATCTCAGATGTGCACATATCTGGACATAAATAGGAATCTCCCGTAGATGCCTACCAGAATCACTCCCAGTACTTTCTGCTTGGGACTTGCACACTGACCTACATTCAGTTTATCAGAACAACGGTCGTGACGCCTACTGAACTATGAACAGAAGTCTTAGCGCCCTTTTGCGTCCCTATTTTCGACTCCAGACGTCGCCTCTTCGCGTTTTTTACATTTCTCATCGAGGTCTAAATATGGACCAACTAAATTAGAAAACTGGTAACCCGAAAATTAGACGTCTGAAAGCAACTTAACCGCACCCATGTCGCTTAACTTGGTAAGGCTAGTCGCCAGTGACAAACGTATGTAGCAAGTACGGAAGTAGTAAAGGGTGAGTAGTACCATATTCATGCAATACTGTAGTGTAGTACATCATGAGCAAGTTCAAATGGCAGACAGTTAATATTTTTCCATATTAAATGAAGTTACGTGTACAGTCACGAAGGACCTTCTCACAGTGAACATCTCCAATTTTAATTTGAAACATTTTAAAATTTCATTTTCTTTTTGGAGAAAATATACATACACAGGCTAGGTCAGAAGGGCATTATGTAAGATGTATATGCTTTTTATTCTATGTCTCACTGGCCTTAAGGTATCTCGAGAAAAAGATTTTGCAGCCAGCACTGCAGGCTAACCCAGTATTCACGTTTAATTTCAATGCAATTGCCATACCACCCAGACATTTATCTGGCTACCTCTGCTTAGAGATTAACGGAATGAAGACTGGCTTTACTACAGTCCTTTCAAATCATCAGGTGGTATGAGGCCCGAAGCACTGCTAGGTGCTCCTCCTGCATGCTGACATTACTGCTTGTCAACCACCAAAATACAGGAAGCTAAAGAGACTGAAGAGCACGCATATGTTTAGGTCCAAGGTAACAAGCTGCTGAGGTTATTGGTCCCAAGACCAAACTGATTTTAAGCCTTAACCGGTGTATTTAGCCTAACCAGTCTCACTTTTAAGCGTCATCAGAAAGTTATCAGAAAGATGAATCGATATTACTGGGTGTCACGTTTCTAAAATTTATAGCTTAGTCTACTTCATATGGCTATTTTTAAATTAAGTCGAGTTAAGTCTAAGCCTCTATAAACGTGAGGTAACGTTTGGTTTAATATTTTAAATGACAATGCACCCAGACGGTGACGCCGGCTCATGAAAGCCAGTTTTTACAGCTTCTGCCGCCGCCGCCAGGAAGGCCAATTTAACGGAATGGCATGGTAGGTCATTTGACGAATGATCAGTTCTTTGACACGATGTTCAGCTTCAGGTCTGTTTCAGTTTCTAGTATTCCACTATGCATATATCACTGGATTAAGAACTCTACCCCATCTGGTCGCTGAATCTACAGCTGAGTGCTATGAGAAGCACTAAATGGGGCGAGGAACCGACGCACTAATTATGGTCAGGAAACAGTTGTCAGATCAGTTCATCTCTGCAAGCTCTGCCCACAATGGATGGGCATTTTAGTTTTGATGAAGGAGAAAGGGAGGGGTTGGTGCTAAAGGGCAGCAGTGTTCATCTCAGGAAGAAATTACCAATCGCGATCTTAAGGGCCACGTAGACGCAATTCAACCAGCTCAAATGTATTTCAGTCATACTAGTACTATCCCTCGAAACATACCAGAAGCCTACAAGGGCCATCCTAGTTCTACTGAGCACAGAACCAATGTACAGATTGAAACTGGCCGGAAAAAATTATTGCTGTAAAATCCCAACCTGGAGGGTCAAAATGTACTTAACTCTTCCGAATTACGGTAATATTTTAAAATTCCATGGAATAAGCAATGAACAGGGATTAATATGGGAAGGCTCATTACAGCACTGGGTCTCTGACAACGAAGGGACAACATCGTTTATTATGTCTTTCACCTGTGGAGCCAGTTAGCACCTCAAGAGAGCTGTGGTAACTTGTCCTAGGAATTATCTGCCTCCAGTTAATGAAGGGCTAAAGCCCAGGAAAAAGAATAAACTTCGGAGATGATGATTAAGGATCAAGCGGCTTTTGGGAGGGGGTCGTCGTCTGTGCGGACTGCCGTATCACGCCTTCGGTCACACTAAATTTCGACTCGGCCGCACACTGCACATTACTTGCATTTCGCAGTTTCCCGTGTTCGGCCTTGTTAGCACTGAAGTGGGGAAGCGTTGGGCGTATTTTTTCGGGTATGTATGAAACGGCACTGCAGGTGTATTAATTCTGTGTACAGCCGCAGTAATGTCAGATGCGGTTATAGTACCAGGAACAACATTTTCAGGGTTTCCCAGCAGACATTCCGTATACCATTGTCATTCATGCACAATATCCCAACATTTCAACTGTTACCGGGACAGGTCTGATTAAGACAAAGGGGTTGTGGGAATGTTGTGGGTGATCCATATCGACACTAGGTACGAAGACTGCACAATGTGAATTTAAGATGTTTGGCATACGCAAGAGATAACATTGCAAACTTCGTTTAATTTCAGACGGTTTTACATTTACTCTTCGCAACAGTGTTGAAGACTGGTGTCACTAACCTGTTCGAGGTGTCTGGAGCAGTAGTGTGCAGTGCCTCTGTGGATGTAACGGAGGTAGGCGACACAGTAGGCGTCGAGGCATCTACAGTAGACTGCAGCGTGGTTTTCCATTGCACGTCATCTGGTGACGTCGAGTTGGTAGTTAGAACCTGTAACACCAGTGTCACATTTCAACCAAATTCCTTATTTATTTCCTCCCACAGGACCCCCTGTGTGCTGGCTGCAGCACTCTTCACATCCCGCGGTTTCCGCTCCATAAAGCAGGATACCTGTCAGCAATTTGAAATGGCATCTTAAGCCAGATTAATTCAACGCGACGTATATTGACCAAACGAAACATTGCCATACAGGGTTAAATGTGGCAATCTTTATCAAACATTTGATTATTCAGCTGATTCATTTTAATGTTTTATTCCTTTTGGTATCACCATTACGGAGTGTGAGTGTGAGTGTGTAGTACGTTTCCCTATTAAGGGCAAACGATTATGTTAGTCATGTGCATCTTAAATGCAATGGCGAAGTATTGCAACAATTGGTAGCAACGAATTTTATACGCCTGAAGTAAAAACTAAGGATTATTAGAGAATTTACAACCACGTTCTTGCTATATCGTTTCTTTTGTGTGTGTCGCATGCAATGATATATGAAGTGTTTATGGTGCCAACATTTTAACTTGTCGATTCCAGTAATCACGTGGTGCTCCATTAAGCCACTAGTTTCCCCTACTGTGAGTTAACTTCCCACTCCGATGCTCACAAGCATGAGCTTTATTGGGAGAGAAATAGCATCCGTTTTTTGAACGTTGCATATAGCGTAAGCTTTGTTTATATAACGGATACTGACAGTGGTTTCTGACTGTCCCGGCATTCACCTTTCACGGTTTGAAGTTTCTTTACATCGGAATCTTGACCCGGGACAGATTTTAACCCATGCCCTGAATTCTGTTCATCTCAATTCAGTGCCACCTCACCGCGGTTCCTAATACCTCGGCCGATTTATTCGCTTATACACTACCGCTAAGATGCAGACAGAAGTCTTAGCGCAACCTATTAAGACAGCATTACTGTAATAGGTATTGTCAAATTAAAGGATGACTTACTGAACGTCAAGGAGTTCCAGTAACGGTATCTTAACCAAATTTACGTTATTCCGCGAATTACTAACTGCTACTTGCTACTGTAGCATTCCAATTTAAGTAGAATTAAGCATATAATTCAAACGGAGAAGTGGGGTAAGCTGAAGTATTTTTATACAATTATGTACTAAACTGACGCTTTCAGTCATTTAACGGCGGTTTATCTTAGTTACGTTTTCCGGGCGCTGCTATTTGAAGCAAAGAGTAAAGAAATTTCCTTACAGTGCCGCGAGGACACGAACCTTACCGAATTTTGCCTTACCATTTTAATGGAGACAGTCATTCGAATGTAGGAACATTTGTGTTTTCTGTTGTTGACTGCCAATAATCCGCTTTCAGTTCACCTTTTCGTCTGTATGGACAGGCGTTTATTTTGTCGTTTCGGTTAAAAGAAGTGACCAGTTCGGAAGTTGAAATTATTGGACCGGCGAAAGTTTTACATGTAAAAATCTCTTGGTGCTAAAAAATTTAATACGACTTCGAAGGAGTACAGCCAACTTTTCATCTAATTTTTTAATGATATCTAAAGCATACATGGATTATGCTATCTGAAGGTAACCACAAGACATACAAAAATATTGAGTTCTAGAGTTGCAGTCTCGTCACGGCCACTAAATTTTCAATTTTGGCATTTAGCAATACATACGCTAAGCACGCGAATTACGTATCAAAAATTATGCGTCAAGTTTAGATTAAACAAGATTTGATGCGGTATGAATGAGAAACGAGTTCGAGAACTTTATTCGCTTTCAGCTTACTGCATCACATGCGCACCGTATATGCGTGTGCGCATTGTAATTCCATGAAAACCCGGCACCGTACCTTAACGCCTTTTATTATAGTTTCTCGATGTTTTCCGAAAGTAATCAAGAAGCGTCTATTCAGACCAGTTTTCCGACTTCATAGTTGTGCAGTCCTAGTCCTTTTTCCTAGTTGTGCTGTACGCTAAGCATACTCCAATCGTTATAAATTTGTTTCAGAAATGACAAAAAGCTACTTTTCCCCCTCTACAGAACGATACGCGTTCTTGTTTCACCTATTACATATGAATCACTAAACCTATTAGCAGCGAGATACCCAACACGCCATGTAAGTTCAGTCAGTATCACGTGACACCCAGAAGGCCGCTTGCCATAGTGGCCCAAACGTCGGTGAAACATTTGATATATTGACGAGATCCAATACCCTGAAGAGATTTATCGACACGTTTTATAATATGTTAACAAGGCCATACAACAATTTTAACTGAGCAGTCGTGATGTATAATTTTAAACATTTTGGAGCAAGTAGTGTGAACCGATTCCGCGATACCAATAATAGTTCGGCAATTTTCTACGATTATTAGAAAGTGATTCGTTCACTGAATTAAGCGTAAATGCTACGAATATTTTCCAGCTCCATGGAATTTATACGACCGGGCTGAAATTTTTTTTTTTTCAATCACTAATCAGGTGTGAAAGCCGTTGCTGCAAGCTGTGACTGCAGTCTCTTCTGACAGCCGGCAGAGCCTCATGGAGGTGAAACAACCATTACTAAGGGGCCAGCTAATGCGTTGGACACTGCCAGGGAGCAACCTGGCAGGTTGAGGCATGAACAGCAGTACCCCAATTCTACATGAAACCTTACACGTTTTCCCTGTAAGTTTTTAAAGGAGCATAGAGGAAATTTACAGCTACTTACTCCATTGTTCAAATATATAATACTGTTAGGTTACTCCACTTTCCACTTGTGTTCTATTAGGCTGCGTGGTTGCGATTGCAAATTTTCGTGCTACTAGACTTCCTACAATATCTTAACGGACCTACGCAACTAGTCGATAGATTGCATTATTTCTATATGCTACCGAGGATGTTTTACACAGTTAAAGTTTATCAAGCTAACCTAAAACCATAGTCCACTGAGATACACGCTCATATGCATCAGCATTTTGAGAGAAAGCATTATCCTAAAGCAGAGGAAACTCGATAAAGGAGAAAGTACAGGTAAACAAATAACACGCTGCATGGAATGGACACCGTTTAAGCGAATACGGGAAGTCTGTATCATCTCGTCAACCGTTCAAGAAAGAACCAAGACGTATAGTGACATTTAGTATAACAAAAACCATAGTAACAGCTCAGCAGATTATGCTGAATAATTGTTCTCTTTCAGAAGAGACCAGATGCTTTAACGCAAGGTTAATGCCAACCCGGCCCCCATTTAATTCCCAACCCCCATGCCAATGATTTCAGCCATACAATAGACATGCACACTAGTGAAATACTAAGCTGTTTTCTCCGATGATATTCGCTGTTTGAAGAAGCTAAAAGGTACGACAGTGATTCACGCGAAAATAACTGCGTTTCATGTTACAAAGTTCTGTTTTCTACAGTTACATTGCAACTACCCCACGAGTTGCTATTGTATGTTGGAGATACATGAACATTGTATGTTCGACGCCGCTATGAACTATCCTGCCTACGAAAGTTCTATATTCCACTTTTGAATTAATCCAGTTGAATAGCGTGTCCCTTCAGACTATTCCAAATGTCTGAACTATGTTGTAGAATATTGAAAAACTAAGTTATGACCACATTAGTCTAGAACGTAAACAACTTTGGTATTAAATAACCCGTTAACAGTTATTAAAATTTAAGTTCACATTCACTGGTTGTCACTTCGAACGACTAATACGGACGCAACCGTTCAGTAAACCTGTCAAATTAGATCCCTGTACATTTCAGTAACAGAGCAACTGCAGCTGGAAGTTCCGTTTTTAATTAAGCATCGTCATTAACGTAGTATATTTGTACATTCCTCTTGCCTAAGATTTCCCAACCCCGTTGTACTTTGATGCAGCGATGCATATTCCGATAAATATAGCAACTATTAGAAAATTACAGTCAAAAAGGGAAGCAGCTATGGCCGAGATTTGAAAATTTAAAGAAATCTCGAGAAAGTAACTACCGTAGACAGATTGCATCCGACAATGCTAACAATCCGGAAGTTCAACCGTACACCAGGTGATACTTCAACATCAATCGAAACCCTTTGTACTATTTCCCCTCATTATGACCCGCATTCGAGTACGTGATCATACGTTCTAACGTCTGAATATGAACGACAAACTAGCGTAAGCTAAAAACTGGCTTCACGAGAACACATTTAAGCTTAAATACACCCCCCCCTCCGTCTCCTCAACCTACGACGTTTACCGTACATTCATTTCTAGTTTAGTTGCATATTGCACTGCCCGAGCTAATGGAGCCGATGAACATGAACGCTAAATAAGAATTGGAGCAGCAGATGTGTACTTTACGCTAATGCTCATGTTCACCAGTTGTTGAAGTCTACTATAAGCAATACAGGTAGAATGGACAAGAAATGTTTCCACGTCGATTATACGCATATACCTCGCAAACTAAACTGAAGGTCTAAGTCAGATTAAATCGAATGTACGTTTAACGTATATACTAGTATTTTCCACTTATAGTTCATGGCGTATTTTCTCAGAATTGGGCGCTATGTCAATAAGAACTTGATATTCGTAGAGTTTTATCTTAAAATTGCTTATTTCTGAAGAAGTTAGGTAATCGATAGATACGTCAGGTTGCTACCTTAACCCTTTGTTCGAAGTCAACCACTACCTTGCAGTCAGGTATAGTTTTGATTAGTCACAACATACGCACGCAAAACAATTACGAGGTTCCTAGTTTCGTTTAAGAGTTTTCTATCACACTACATAGCGACTACATCATGATCAAGAAAAAATCCGATGCTTGTTAATTGACATTATTAAACACTAACCGATTTGCGTCGAGATAGTTGGTTGCATTCTGCCCGTCGACTGAGTTTAGGCACGCGATAACTAGCAGTACACATACGCCGAAATTTGTGTTTACTATAGTTTGCTTAAAACATGTCTCTCGTAACAACCATATAGAGCTTTAAAAGTACAACCGAGAAAAAGCCCAATGACATTCCTATACGCATGAAACTACACGACTTTCAGTGTACAGAATGGAGACACCGATGACTCACCAACAAAACAAGTGGGATGACTAAAACCCACTTCATAGTTGTTTCCCCACGATTCTGCAGCAGCCTATAGAAATCCACGCGCTACCTTCGACGGGGAAGACGGCGCTCGGCGCACGCGAGCTGACACACTAACTGCAGAGGTGGCCACTTCAGTTCTGTATATCAACACTGGGGTCTCTACACTGCCGACAGAGCACGCTGTCAACATTTCCCTCCACCAGTCAAAATTCCCGTAGCCACCAAGGTTCAGACTGTCTGTACATTTCAACAAATACAGAAAATGAGTTTAGTATGGAAACCGTAAGTTCTTCCAATAAATATAACAGCAGAATCACTGATTTAAGAGAACTTGACATATATACCTACTTTTCATTTACAAAAGTATATATCGATGTCGGATTTCTTCAATAAAGCACAAGAATTGCACATTCACTAAAATAGGAAACATACGAGATAAATTACCGCGGAAGAATGATACAAAGTTTTGAAATTTTCAGTCCTAAGTTGATAATGGAAAGTTGCAACTTTGTATCGTAATTTTAGTTTCCGAAGTACTGGTTGATTAAAAACAAAATAACAAAAGACAAAATTGTTCTACAGAAACCTGAATGACTGACTGTAAACTAAAACAGATGTTGCCAGTTTTATGTACATAACGTGTATACGAAGGAGAAAGTACGTTTACCTGGTATTAAAAAATGATTTTTTTAATTAAAAAGAAAAATTAAAAAAAGACGCCGGCCGCAATGGCCGAGAGGCCTGCGACGTGCCAGTCACGATCTGCACAACCGCTGCGGTCGGAGGTTCGAATCCCCCCCTCGGGCATGGATGTTTGTGCCGTCTCTAGTACAAGCTAGTTCATAAGTAGTTTGCAAGTTTAGGGACTGATGACCCCGTAGTTAAGTCCCATAAGCTCTACAAACATTTGAAGAAAAGACATTGGTTTATATCAGGGATCTAGCTCCAAATTTTAGAATAAATTCAGTTTGACGATGAAAATATCGAGGTGTACGAAATTTTCTAGATCCACATCTACCCACACTCATGAACCATAGACATTACCGAGTTGGAGTGGTTTGTGTGCTTGAACGATACAGATAGCCATATCGTAGGTGCAACCATTACGAACGTTTATCTGTGTAGAGGCGAGACGCACGTATGGTTCGTGAAGCCTTTCAATAGCTGCTAGGGCAAAAATTTGGATGGTTGATTGATCTGACCTTGTAACATCACTCAATGTGGCGTTGACATATAATAATTGCGAACGGCTGAAAGCAAGGCGACGATACAGTCGTCACTTCTCTAGAAGTCATGCAGCTCTGCTGTATCGATACATAATGGTCCATTCGGATGTCTGGGAGGCGAGTATGTGTATGTCACCATGAAAAAAAAAATAAATAAAAAAAAAGGTAATAATAAAATGGCGCTCTACATACTGAAGTTTGGTGGCAGGATGTCAGGTATTCTGGCCTCGTAAGTACGGGTTATAAATACAAAATCATTTGGGGTGCCGCAAGAGTGGGAATAATAATGAATGAAAAAATAGATGATGAAAGGTCGAATATCACTGCTCGAAGTTTAATATTTATTGCAACAGCTGTTTCAGCAGTTTGACATTCTCAAGGGCCTGTGTGTACAAAAGAATTACATATATTAATTTCCCATATTTTTACGAACTTAAGTGACGAAATTACATAAGAGAATTTCATTTACGTTTACGATGTGGTTCTTTTACACACGCAGGTGCTGGAGAATTGCAAACTGCTGAAACAACTGTCGCAATAAATATTAAACTTAGAGCAGCGATATTGGACCTTTCATTACAATGACCTTTAATGGCATTTACTTCACTGCAGGCCCAACAATCAGGAAGGAGAAAATAGGTATTCAGGTAAGCTAGTATGAACAGAATAGTGAATGCATTATGATAGCCAAGATATGTACTAAGCCAATACTCGCCAGAGTAGTACAAATGTATATGCCAACTAGTTCTGCTGATGGTAGGAACATTAAAAAGTTTATTATGAGATTAAATAAATTATTCAGACAGTTAAGGAAGACAAAAACTTTATTGTGTTAGGGGACTAGAAAACGGAGGTAGGAAAAAGAAGAGAATGGAAAATAGTAGGTGAATATAGACTGAGGAAAATGAACGAAAGAAGGAGTCGCTCGGTAGAATTTTGCATAGTGGACAATTTAATCATAAGAAACATTTAAGAATCATGATAGAAGGTTGTATACGAGGGAGAGACCGGAAGACACCATAAAGTTTGAGACTGATTTTATAATGGTAAGTCATAGGTTTAGAAACCAGGTTATAAACTGTAAGACATAACCAACGGTAGATACAGACTCTGACCATCACTTCTTGATTATTAACTGTAGATAAAAATTGAAGAAACTGCAAAAAGGTAGAAAAGCAAGGAGATAGAACCTGAGATTTTTGAGAGTTTCAGAGTGAGGATTTGGCAAAAATTGACTGCAAAGGGGGAACAGTGAACAGTGAAGGCAACGGAGGACCAAATAAATAGGTATCACCGAAGTTATTGAATTTAATTGATGTAAGGAAAAATTATAAAAATGTAATAAATGAAGCAGACAAAAGAGAGTACAGACAGCTAAAAAATTACGTTGATAAGAAGTGCAACTGGCAAAGCAGAAGTGGCCAGAGGACAAATGAAGGTTCGTGGAGGCATTCATAACTAGGGGAAAGTAAATATAAATTATGATACAAAATTTCATGTTCAATGCTGCAGAATATTGAGAATTAGGACCGGAACAGAAAGGCAGAGGGTTCGACTCGTGGCTACTGTATTCTCAGGTTGGGAGTTAGCTCTTGTCTGCAGATCGGTATGGGCAGTCAGAGAACACGTGGCACAAGTATCTTCCCTTAAGAGTACACAGCCAACATAAAGGGGGGATTGTGCCTCGTTAATTAGGAAGTGCCTACTGCCCGGACAGCTACGGCCTGAGCACCTGAGTAGACGACATCCCTACCACAGTGCACAGTGGCCCATGCCTGTGATTGTGGCATTGTATGTACAGGTGCCTTGGAACTCTTGTGGCGCGTTGCTAAAAAAAATTGAAAAAGCTAGAATTCTACAATTGCAACGGTAGACACACATAATAAAGCATACAAAATAAATATTATTCATTCTGCATAATTTTTTTCCTTGTCTGCACGTCAGCATCCCGCGGACGTATCCTACTTACAACACGAATTTTTTAAAGTAAGCAATGCAAATATTCTCAAACATTATTCCCGACACAGGATATCCAACCTGCTTTCGAAATTGCGCTACATAAATATTCTTGAAATCACAATGAAGTGTATTGGAGAGGGTCTATCGAAACGCTTTTATGATATTTCTCTACAGTTCCGTTCTCTAATAGCTCGCGGAAAAAAAAAAAAGAACTCCCGCATGTTTCCTTTTTCGATCAGATTTCTCTAATTTTATTTCGATGATCATGTCTCCCTATGGAGTTGGGTGCTAACAGAATATATTCCAAAGAGAAAGTTAGTGAAAGAAATTTCGCAAATATACCTCGCCACATCGCATAACCGTTTTCTTTTAGCGATTTCCACCCCAACTCATGTATCATTTCCGGGACACTCTTTTACCTATTTCGCGTTAATACAAAGGAGATCTGCCCTTCTCTGGAGTATCTCTAAACCCACCGTCATCCCCATTTGCTGTGGATTCCACAATGGGTAGCAATACTCCAAATTAGAAAGCAGAACTGTTGGGTTCCTATAATACTTCCCTGGGGAACGCCAGATATCAGTTCTGTTTTACTCGATGACTTTCTGTCAATTACAACGTACTGTGTCCTTTACGACATGAAATCACGAATATAATCGCGCAACTATTGCGATATTCCATAAACATGCAATTTTATTAGAAGCCGTTTGGGAGGTACAGTATCAAAAGCCTTTCTAAAATCTAGAAATAAGGAATCTATTTGCGATCCCTTGCCGATAGACTCGTCACATCATGTGAGTAAAGATCTAGCTGTGTTTCATAAGAACGATACTTTGTGAATCGGTGTTGATTATCGGTCAATAGGTCGTTCTCATCGAGGTAGTTAATAATATTTGAGGAAAGTATATGTTGTAAAATCCTGCTGCAAACCGACGTCAATGATATAGGCCTGTATTTTTGCGGATCACTCCTATTGCCTTTCTTGAATGTTGGAGTGACCTGTGAAACTTTCCAGTCTTTGGGTAAGGATCTGAGCGAGAGGTTGTATATGATAACTAGGTATGGGGCTATTGCAACAGCAAACTCTGAAAGGAACCTAATTGGTATACGATCGGGACTGGAAGACGTACTTTTGTTGGTTGATTTAAGCTGCTTTAATACTCCAGGGATATTTACTTCCAAATTACTCATGCAGACAGGTATTCTTGATATAAATTTAGGACTATTTGTTTCGTCATCTTTGATGAAGGAATTTCGGATAACTGTGTTTAGCGATTCTGCTTTAGCAGAGCCCTACCATTGGTATGGCGTAGTGAAAGTACTGACTGTTTTTTGCCGCTAGTATACTTTTCCGGTTGCCTGCAATGTAATTGGTAGCTGAAAAATCTGACGGTTGGGATGGTGTCTAGAATCTGTAGGTCTTCAGTCTCAGTCCCAGACAGCTCATTGGTGTAGTCTTCTCAAAAGGACAGAAAATGTTCAAGTTTCTAATGCTATTTGAGGCAAACTGCAGAGGTCATCAGTCACTAGACTTACAAACTACTTAAAGTAACGTACGCTAAGGACAACACACACACCCATACCCGAGGGAGAACTGGAACCTACGATGGGGAGCAGCCACACGCTCTGCAGCAACGCACTTTAGAGTACAAGGCCACTCCCATGCGGCTAGAAGGGTAGAGGAGGAGTGGAGCTGGCTATGTCAGACAGGAAACAAGGGGATTTAAAAGTCAGTCGGGCTAGGACGTGGTTTGGAGATAAGTGGGCGAAATTCCAGCTGTGAGAAACAGCAAACTTAGTTAATCAATTTGATTGACGATGTCCCTCACGTGGGTCAGAAGGGGAAGGGGGTGGAGGGAGGGAGGAAGAAGGAGAGACAGATATGAAACAGGAAACCAGCATAAACTGAGGCTCCAGAGAGGATGATTGATTTGTCAGTTGAATGAAAGAATTTGATGTCAAAGTGGTGTGGCCCTCGGATGGCTCAGGAGGAGGAAGGGCGGGGGAGAAAAGTGGAGGGGAAGTGAGATGGCAGTTGTGGGAAGTAGGAAATGCAGTTAATAGATTTGATAGCAAAGTGATGAAGTCCCTAAGGGGGTATAGAAGGGGAGGGGGAGGGAGGAGTGGCGATGGCTGGTGGCTGTGGTGGGCAGGAAACAAGGGATTATCCTTAACTGCGTCTAATCAGCTTAGCTTCGTAGATGCAGGTATTGGTATCAGTGAGAAGCCTGAAGGAAGCCAAGGGAGGTGCCGAGCTGACAGCCAAAACGTGTGCCACGAGTTCTATAGCCTTACTACTTATACCCATTACAACGAGATCCATTTGCAGTAGGGATTTAGAACATATACTGTGTTCCACAATTATGGAATATCTCAATGAAATCGATCGATCGACATGTAACCTGTGCGGATTCATAATATATCCTTCTGAAACACAGCTGGCTATTCACACGAACTAATGAGTGCCATCGACAGAAGACTTAAAGCTGATTCCATATATTTTTATTTTCTGGATTTTGACACCATTCATCACAAGCAGCTTCGAATAAAATCGCGTACCGTCTACCGTTTAGTGAAGGCATCAGAAGATCAAAACGCATAACAAAATGATTTACACAAGAGATCGTAACAGAGTACTTACGAGATAAAATAAATCTTTTGAAGAAATTGCCTAAACTACTCTTCTTCTTCCTCTTCTAAAGTGCTGCTGTGTGGCAGTGGACTCTTACCAGGTGGGACTGTCAAGTAGTCCTGGAAAAGTTCAAAGAAGGACAGCTCACTTTGTACTTTCGCGAAACAAGGGTTGGAGTTCGTTTGACACGATAAGCGAGTTTGGGTAGCAATCATTAAAACAAAGGTGTTTTTCGTTGCGAGGATCATTTCGCGAAATTTCGACCTCTAACTCTCTCCTTCCAATGCAAAAAGGAAATGCCTAGGCTAAAATGCGTCGGCTAAAAAGACTGGCTCCAAGCAGGCCGAAAGCGACCCCATTTGGGGTCTAACAGCCATAAATGCTACACGGTATCATCACCATCTCTTTGTCCATCTCTTATTTCCGTCTCTCCGTCCATCTCATCCGCCTATCTCTCCTCCATCTCCTCGTCCTGTCTCTGTTCATTTTATCTCCTCCCCTAGCTGCGAAATGTCTAATATGTCTGTCAACTTCAGTGGTGATCAATGAAACACTATTAAAGTTTATTGCGAGGTACCCTTCGCCATGCACCATATGCTGACTTGAGGGTTATAAGAACACTCTCCATGAAAACTTTCATGCATAATCTAACCTTCCATTAACTACTAAAACTGTGTCAAAGTCTGTATAAGGTACCCTATAGTTTTCATGGTCAAGCGTTATGAATAACACTGTTGCTATGTGTCGAAGTGGCTAAGAAAAGTACCCTTGCCATCCACCAATCGATATTTAATGTAGACAGTGATGTCTCATCATGAGAGGAATAAAACTGTAAATTTGTATGAATTGCAAACACACCAAGGAGTAGCAGTGTGTCGTTTTCTTCCTACGGCTGCAGCTCCCAAACAGTAGTATTATAAGTCTATATTAGAGAGTTTAGTTCTGTACGGAGCGGAAACCTGGACCGTTAAGTCGTAAGTCGACCACTGTACGTAACAAGAGCCTTGTGTTATCACTAAAATTAGCAAATCAGGTCCGGTTACTCCCTGCTATATACCTTGTTCCCTGGCCCAAACTGAGAACTGACTCGTTTCAAATTACTACAATAACAGGAAGTTAATACTACAGTGGTCAATATACACAGTAGCTCACACGTTATCACCCACAGACATTAATAAGCAAGCCACCACAACTAAAGCTATGTCAGAAAGGTGGCTACGCAAACATGTATGGCGCAACGGAATTTAGACATAACAAAAATTGCATCTGATCTTGTTCTCAGCACTTGTGAAGGACAATATTAAATAAAAGAGGGAAGGTGCTCTAAAACCACAATTTAAAGGCGACTTACGGACTATGCTGAACTTAAACTGGTTTATTCAGATAGAAAACAAGCAAAATGGGGAACCAATCTTGTTAATACAATAAAAATGCATCTCTTACATGGATTAATGCGGACGGTGCCCAGCCTAAATTATACATGATTTAACGCTATTGGGGGGAAGGATTCACAAACAACACTCATTCGCTCACACACACGCAATGCCACAGCGAAACTCACCAAAATCAGCGTGCTGAGACGAGGCGGATGCAGGCGCCGCTATCGTAGGCGAAATTCAGCAAGTCGGAGGTAGCACAAAACACAATATACAAAAATACTTTGAAGCTGGCTCTGGTCTGTCGTGCCTGTTTTGAGATGGTGCGCGTGTATAGCAAAGTTAAATTACATGTGAAGCGGACCGCGAACAAAACACGCTAATGGCGATACAAGGCTAAGTTACATGAACGCACTCCACTGAAGGTGAAGTGGTTGAAAAACGGATTCATTATACAAAATCACAGTGGATTCTTAAGCTACAGTCTGTTAGAAATCGATCTAGGTACTGGTTTTATATGAGAAGTGGCGTGAATTCAGGAGACTAGCTGCAAACCCAAGTCGAAACTCGGACCCACGAGGTTCCGCGAAGCGATAGAATTGAATAAATTCAGTTTCCGAAAAATAAAGAAAATTAACTACAGCATGCAACCCATAAAATGCTAAGAATTATATAAGGAAGCGAATGAAATTCAGCTACATGCGATAGAAGGCAATTGGAGAGACGGATGAAGTCCAGTCTCCAAGACTCGTAAAATTAAAATAATTACAAAGCCGGAAAAATAAAATTAAGAATTACAGCATGCAACTCATAGTTTATGTTTATAATTACATAAGGAAGCTATTGAAGGAGGTTGTACAAGGCTGAGAGTGAATTACTGACAAACACACAGTGCGTACTACCAGTCGGAGAAGATACAGCAAAATTAAAATAGGCCGAGAGAGAAGATCGCGAAATATTAGCGGAAATCAGAAGGATACCCGCATAGTTACTTGCCTGATAGGCATGGAACAAACAAGAGTGGAAGCTGAAGGCTTTGTTCTATGAACCAACCACGTGGAACAAATATCACTCACTGAAAGAAAGGATGAGGAGATTTTTACATGCACTGCACAAAAATTAACCTATTAGAAATCAGGCCCCACAAATCTAGAAAGTATTTACAAAGAGTTCATACACTGCCACATTATCACAAAAGGTTTTAACAAACAAAGCCGTTATCAAACCGCAACTAGAATGACTCACACCGCGTTTATCTATTGGAAATCACTGAATTGAAAAACGAGATCACATTTTCGCACACGATCAGAGAAAACATTCCAAAAAATGATTCTAAGTTCACGAATCTAGGTTAAACGTGCTAGTCAATGAAACGCTACCATCTCCGGAAACAAGAGCAGAACCAACCTTACCTCACCAGACAACCAGCCGACAATGGATCGCCGTGCGGCCACCGGGCCACGGAAAAACACGGGAAGGCACCAGAAGCTAAAAAATTCATGAAAACAGCGGTGGTGGGGGACCAAGAGACGCAACCAAAGGATGTGGAAACCTCTTTGGTAGTATCAGCAGCTATCGATAGTGAGCCAGAGAGAACGATGCAAAGCGATCTGTCACTCCCCGCATTCAAACAGTCATAGATTCACGCACACACTTAAAAGTAAAACAACTGCACATTCTTACAAGGACAGTGGCGTTGCACAGAAGCTATACTTATGGCACATTAATTAATATAATAATAAATTATTAACATAACAAAATAAGAAAAACTTTGCAATATTAACTAATATTCTAACACATGAAATGTTATTCCTCATGCCTTGAAAAGAGTGGGGTTCATGTTTTAACAAAATGATAATCTAACAACATTAAATAAATATAACTTTACAGAAACTATACAAAAATATATGGAACATGACAGACGGTCGTCTTTCACTGTACAGTACAACTGCCACTAAAACTGTTTTGTTTTGTATAATTGAAAACGTGAAATCTAATCTGTTCTTAGTTTCAGGAGCACAACGAAATATTTTATTCAGAGGACAGCAAGGAGAATGTAAAGATATTGGAGAGTTGAGAACGAGAAGAAATATCTGAGTATGAAGCCTATGGTACCATGGAAAAGGGTTCTCAGATAAATTCAGAAAAACAAAGTTACGTCCTACCCCAGTACAAGGAAAAGGATTAAAGTATAGAATTCTTGGAAGGAAGAGGACCAGCATCAGACAGTATAAGATGTCCTGTTTCCTTTCCCATCCTGGATACCAGTAGATGGAGCTTCATAGTAAAATAGTGGTTCTTCTAACTCTGCATGTAAAGCATGTTCTAACACAATAACTATTTAGTCATGTGTACAATGTAGTTTGAAATTGTAGTTATGTAATTTAATCAACTTTATTTACAGGTTTTAGATTTTTTTAATTTTTTTTTTTTATTTCTTTTCAATTTGAAGTCGGCACATTCCTTATACAGATATTAAAATCTTGAGTGCCAAGTAAAAATAATGAAAAGCTACATATTTAACTTAACATATTAAATTGAACACATACATACATATTTAAATTCATTGTTTTAAATTTTTTTGTAAATTTTGGTGACACATCGTAGTACATTTTTTATATTCAATTTAAATTTGTGCCCAGTTTTAGGAATAGGATTTTTAAATTTTCTGTAAAATTAAAACATGTATTGGTATTTGTAAACTCGTGTCTAATTTTGTGTATTTTCAATATGCACAGAGTCAGTGGGGAGTGGTGCAGAGGTACAATAAGATGGTCTGTGCCCTATGACTGATGTCTTCGCAGTGCGGAGCAGCTTGTGACCAGACATAGCTTGGCTGTGACCAGACATAGCTTGGCTGAGACCAGACATAGCTTGGCTGTGACCAGGAAAAGCAGGAAATGCGCGCTCTCAGACAGACGGCAGTGCCCGGGCGGTAATGGACGAGCCGTGCGGATGTGAGTGAATAGGAGCCAGCGGTCGACGTCTTGTAAACACTGGCTGAAGGAGGCTAGGGTGAGGTCAATGCCTGAGCACTGACCGGCTCGCCAGGCAAGCCCCAGACATGCCAGAACAGCTGCGACACAATAGGCGCTGATGGCTCACTCTGCGTGGGATGAATGGGGCAGGACTCCCCCAGGAATGCGGGCATGTGCCACTCGACACTCGGTCTACTGTCTACTGTCAAGGGATTTAATCCGGAGACGGGAGACCGTTCGACAGTGAGAGCTGCGGATTACTATGGCCGACCCGGTACCTTCCTGGAGTTCGGCAAGCCTTTGCAAAACAACAATAGACAGCCCGGCGGCATCGCTTGTTTCATCGCTGAGGTGGGTGATTATCTGCCTAGGGGCATAGCCCGGCAGCAGTGTAGCCTGGGCTAAAGGAGTACTTCGCTCGCTTGTGACTGTTACCTGAAAACCAAGGGCATTCTCGTGGTATCAAGAAAATTATCGTGAGTGTACAATGATGGCAAACTGAGTGGGCAAGCTATCTAGACAGTGATCTTGACACAAGTACTTGTGCTTAGTGGACTCCTCCCATGTACCTAGGCAGCATACACCCCCACCTCATTGAACACTTCAAGATTTTACTTGTTTTATGTAACAAAATTTTTTCTGTATGTTTAATTTTTTTTCAGGTTTTAGTATAAGAAGTCGTAATGCTCACTTGTACAATTATGTAAAACTATAAATTTTATGTCCTGTTTTCTAGTTTCCATTAATTACTTTGAAATATTATTATTGTTTTATACTTTTAACATTATGTAAAGCAAAATTTGTTATCTCATGTTTTCTAGTTACTGTTAAGCACTACAACTTACTATTTCTATTTTTATTTTGGTCAGGATTATGTTATAATTTATTTTTGATTTAACTTGACTTATTTTAAAGTAATAGTTCATAGCAAAACACTTTTTGTAAAATACGATATGTGAGGATAGGAGTTTCTTTTCCTTTTTATGAATGAATGGTAGGATTGTATAAATCTGAATGTGTAGACTAGGGCCATAGCATTTTTGGTAAATTCCTAATTCAAAAAATTAAATTATGAAAATGTAATCTTGATGTTTTTAAAAAAATGTGCTTGGATTGTTTAGGCCTGAATGGCCAGAGACTTTAATAAATTAAATTCATCATTCATGATAGGTGGAATAAGTGTGGGCTTAAGTTTAGTATGGTTTCAGTTAGGTACTCTAATTGTTTAGTTAAAACTTGAATAGGATGATTTATCTGCAGGCTTAATAACTGGCTATATCAATATATTTACATATATGTTCTATTTGCTACATATTTGTCAAAATGTCTCCAGTTCTGTTGTCTCATCACCACTTTAAATAAGACACTCCAGTTCCGAAATGTTTACGGATTGGGAATGTTGAAAGGTGGTGGTCATTCTTGACTTTCAATTTTCTTTGCTTATATTTGATTTTCGTTGCATGAAATTAATTTATTTTTACATGTTACCTGACTTCTATATCTACATCTACATCTACATGGGGATACTCTGCAAATGACATTTAAGTGCCTGGCAGAGGGTTCATCGAACCACAATTATACTATTTATCTGCCGTTCCATTCTCGAATAACGCGTGGGAAGAATGAACACCTGAATCTCTCTGTTCGAGCTCTGATTTCTCGTATTTTATACTAATGATCATTTCTACCTATGTAAGTGGGAGTCAACAATATTTTTTCGCATTCGGAGGAGAATGTTGGCGATTGGAGTTTCGCAAGTAACCCACGCCTCAGCGATAAGCGCTGTTGTTGTAATGATTCCCATCCCAGATCCTGTATCATTTCCGTAACGCTGTCTCCCCTGTATCGTGACAATACGAAACGAGCTGCCCTTCTTTGGACTTTTTCGATGTCCTCCGTCAAACCCACCTGATAAGGATCCCACACTGGGCTGCAATACTCCAAAAATGGACGAACAAGCGTAGTGTATGCAGTTTCTTTTGTAGTTCTGTTGCATGTTTTAAGGGTTCTGCCAATAAAACGCAGTCTCTGGTTCGCCTTTACCACGATATTATCTACGTGTTCTTTCCAATTTAAGTCTGAAGTAATAGTAAGTCCTATGTATTTTGTGGAGTTTACGGCCTTCACATTTGATTGATTTATCCTGTAAAGAAAGTTTAACGGATTTCTTTTCGTACTCGTGTGGATGACTTCACACATCTCATTATTTAGAGTGAATTGCCAATTTTTACACCATACTGATATCTTATTCAGATCGTTCTGCAGTTGGTTTTGATCTTCAGATGATTTTACTAGACGGTAAATGACGGCGTCATCTGCAAACAACCTAAGAGAGCCCCTTAGATTTTCCCCTAAATCGTTTATGTAAACAAGGAACAGCAGAGGACCAATAACACTACCCTGTGGAACACCCGATATCACCTCTGTTTTAGTCGATGCCTTACCATCGATCACTACGAACTGTGTCCTCTGACAAGAAATCCCCAATCCAGTTGCAAATTTGGGGCGGTATACCATAACCACGCAATTTCATTAAAAGCCACTTGTGAGATACGGTGTCAAAAGCCTTCTGGAAATCAAGAAATACGGAATCGATTTGCGAACCTTTGTCGCTAGCACCCATCAATTCGTGTGAATAAAGAGCTAGTTTCGCATGAACGATATTTTCTAAATCCGTGTTGACCTTGTGTCAATAGATCGTTCTGTTCGAGATAATTCATAATATTTGAATACAGGATATGTTCCAAAACCCTGCTGCAAATTCTGCTATGGGTTGGGAGAATTGCATTAGGATTCAGGTGTATTGGTTTATTTAGTTATTCTTTTTGATGTAGTGCTTCCGATTTCAAATTCTTTCCTTACTGTCAAGTCAGTGTTGTAGAGCAGCGTGGGTCAGGGCTCTTGGGCGGTCAGCTAGATCACAGGAATCCGGTGTGTTGCCAGCTCCTTTTAGGGTTTAGTAGAAATCTGGCCGCCCGAGAGGGGGGGGGGGGTCCCTATACTGCATTGGGGTGGGCCAGCCAGTTTGGCATGGCGCGTTAGCTGTTTAGAGCGACCGGCGCCTGTCTGGCGCCACAGTGTTTCTTTGGCTGTGTGAGCAGGAGAGGAAAAATAAGGCTGATGGTTTCCGGATGCCCTGCTTTCTTTTCAAATCTTCAAATGTTTGTATAGTTTATGGGACTTAATTACGGGGTCATCAGTCCCTAAACTTACAAACTACTTATGAACTACTTACGAACTAGGACGGCACAAATATCCATGCCCGAGGGGGGATTCGAACCCCCGACCGTAGTGGCCGTGCAGACCGTGACTGGAGCGCCTCAGTCCCCTCGGCCACCGTGGCCGGCCATGCTTTCTTTCCGTCCCTAAACTGTCAGTAGCAGGTAGCATAGTTTACGTTTTAATAAATAGCTGCATGCTTCAAGTTCGTGTCTCTGCGAAGTGAAATATGTCTGGCACGGAAAGACAGTGTCGCCAGCAGTAATAAAAATAGGCGCCAAGATACCGACATTGCCATACGTATGTTGTGTATGATAGTTTAGCTGTTCCCCTAATTGTTTTGAGCAGTGTATCTTGTGAGGATAATCTCAGTAGGGTTTTAGCTGTGTGTGTGTGACACCAATAAGACGTGTCATAAGCATTCCATTTTTGTGTCACTGGGATAGCCACTGTGTATGCTAAGCACAATAACGGTGATTTTATCGCGTCTTTCTTAGTGAAAGTCATAGATGTTTCATCGTTGATGTAGACACCTGGTACAGGATACAATGCCATCACAAGGTTTTGTAGCATTGCAGATGCGTTCACAAACATTGCGAAATGAGAATGAATGTAGGCATATTCCATTATCTATTGAATATGTAAGGGGGGGAACGTTGTGATAATCACACACATGCCAACCATATCTAACGGCTCCTGTATACCTCTAACGAAATTATGTAATAGGTACCGACTGGTCGTAACTTACATTATGAAACAAATATTACAACTCCAAGAAGGTTCTTGATATCAACTCTCAATCCTTCCTCAATTACAGTTAAGCAACAGCTTTTCAAAGACAATACGTCGGACAATGTCAATTATAGCCCAGCAGCCTCTGGGTCTATACATAAATACGAAACCATCTGCACAGGAACAGCACGATGTCCACATATCAGTTAGGATCCCTGCGCACGCTCGTTACTCGAGTCCAGTATATATCTGTATGTAATAGCACCAAATAATCTAGGAAAGCGATCGGGCAGGAATACACATTTTCGCCCCTATACCGTCACAATGCGTAA
The DNA here is from genome assembly GCA_026315105.1 of Locusta migratoria. NCBI lineage: Eukaryota > Metazoa > Arthropoda > Insecta > Orthoptera > Acrididae > Locusta > Locusta migratoria. Next base: position 689,487,860 of record CM048755.1, read on the forward strand.
TCATACGCCACACCTTCGAGTGTAGCAACCACGTTAGGAACGTTCCTTCCCTTTGTGTCCAGTCTTCCTCTGCCACTACCACCACAGGATCCCTTTGGCCAAACTGGTCGGCTCTCCTCCGGTGCAGCACCACTGGAACTGCCGCAACCTCGGCCGCACGTTAGTCGTAGCCACATACCAACACCACCGCTACATCGGTGTCCACCGTCCGACTCCACGTCCTATCCCTGTCCGTGCGCTCGCCAAAGACCTCGTTCACACTCCACCAGTGAGGTTACCTCTGGTTTACAATTGGCACTGCCAACCGCTAGCGTATCGATAATTTTCGGAGATGTGCCGATTACGGCACAATACATAAGCTGTATCAGTTTATTGTAGGTCTCAAGCATATTGTTACTTCACTACCGAATTGTCCGCCTCCGTAGTCTAGTGGACAGCGTGATGGGTTAGCACGCATGGGGCCCGGGTTTGATTCCCGGTCGGGTTGGAAATTTTCTCCACCCGGGGACTGGGTGTTGTGTCGTCCTCATCATCATTCCATCATCATTGACATGCAAGTCGCCGAAGTGGCGTCAGATAAAGAGACTTGCACCGGGCAGGCTGAACACGACCCCAGTTGGGGTCTAACGGTCATTAATGCTACACGATCATCATCATCATCATCATCACTACCGAATTCAGTGGCACCACTTAGGAAAGTAAGTACACATGTGCGCCGTCAGGATTTTTTCCAAGAGGGTGCATCTCGACCTGCAATACCATAGGGTCACTAGATATTGATATCTTGAAGAGCGGGTAATCGGATAGACCGTGAGAAGAGGTATTTTTGTTTCGCAGGAAAATGTACTGTTTAGTGGTGGCGAATCATGGTTATTCGCCAAGAATTGTGTGTATATTTTGGATCACTGCTACCAAGCTAGCTGTTAGTAATATTTAAAAAGCTTCGACAATGCTCAACAATGTTCAAAATGTTGATGTAAAAAAATTGAAAGGTTGATGAAAAGTTAGCTTGTGGTACAAATTAAAATGTTATATTATTAAGGCTGCAGACAAACCCAACTAAACTAAAGCTATCTTTAGAGTAACGCATATTTTCTTCTCGAATATGTAACAACTATTTAAGAGTTTTGTTGGTGTTACTAGCACCTGTGAAGCTTGTACCATGAGAAGAATACGGTATTAAGGCATCTTGCTTAGTGCTGACAAATTATTGAAATTTTCCGTATCCGATTATCTTAATTTAAACGACAGACAAAAGTAATTAGATATACAAGTGCAGTATAAAAACGTTTATGTCCAAATGACAAACTTTATCGTGATTATTCTAATGAATGCAAACTTAATGTTTCAACACAAGGAGCTAAGGTTTGCAGTGACAGGTTTCAAGTTCAACAACGATTACAGATTTCCGTTGGCGCTTACCCATTGTGGGGGCCAGCCATCCTGATCTTCGTTTTCCGTGGTTTCGCCGTTCAGTTAAACTCTGGGATGGTTCCCTGTAATAGGCAACTGATGCTTCCTTTCTCCTTGTACCACTCAGATTAAGAACGCGTGAATCTACGGGCAAAGTACCGGAAACCAGTAGAATGAAACAGCTATTTGAACTATGGCGTCTAACGCAGTTTTTGTCAACTTCTAAGATAGTTGTCAGCGAAAACGCCGCCGCGTTCTCGTTAAATGCGGTCGATTGGAATTACACTCCATTTACACCAGTGAAGACAATGGTCTATAGTAGGCAACTTGTGTAATATTAGTCCTGATGAAGGCAAATGGGTAAAGTGCCGTTATTAGAGGAAAGGTGCCTATTATGTAATTGTTCCCGTATATGAGACACCCCAACTGTGCTCTTGGTAGGTGCTGCACTCTGGTGGACGGTTTCTTAAACACGTCCATTGCGTGCCAGACGGCGACACAGCGAGTAGGACGCCATTGTTGAGCCGTACAGCGTGCGTAGAGGTTGATACAAAATTTTTAGTGTTTGGAAATTTTGTGACATCGGTGTTAAGACATAATTTCAGCTTAAAGGTGAGTGGATATTACTGCACTCTTTTATTGTTATTTGTGATATTACCTATAATTATTGACAATTGCACTTTCCAACGAACGTTGTTAGGATGTGCGTGATTCTTTGTGCAAGATGGCGAAATTTTTAATATGCGGTAGTATGGTGTTCCAAATATGGGACAGTGTCGCATATTACAATACCTATCGCATATTGGGGGTACTCTTTCTCTTATGCCTTGTTAAATGTAATTTAATCAATACTATAACAATATTTTATCATTTATTGTAGTAAAATATTGGCAACTTCGTTTATTTTAATTCGATTAAATTATCAAACAGGGATTACTTTCACTAGTTTTATGATCAGAAATTGGACCTTTCTTCCAGGGCAGTATTTTGTTCAGACGTTTATCAGTATTACTCCAAATTTTAAGTACTCCACTAACAGTACTTATAAGAAATAATCTAACAAATGAAATCATAGAAGTCCTTTAAGAAATGTGTGTTTACTGTATTTATTCTTTGTAGATGGCCCCAAAAAGGAAAACGTGGGATAAAGACGCCATGATTCGTGCCATTTCATGTGTGAGAAATGGCGAGATGGGGTACTTAAAAGCCTCAAAACTTTTTGCTGTACCAAAATGTAGTTTGGAAAGGTATGTGAAGGATAAAACTCACACCCGAGGAGCTGGTTGGTGTTAGCCTTGGCAGAAGGTCAGTTCTCTCATCTCAACTGGAAGATGAACTAGTGAAATACTGCCTTGCAATGGAGGAGCGATTTTATGCTCTTAAATGTAAGGACATACGAAGCATGGCCTTCCAGTTAGCTGTCAAGAATAGGCTGAAAAATCCGTTCAATTCAGAAAAGGCTTCAGCAGGAAACAAATGGTTCCGAGCTTTTCTTAAGAGACATCCCATTTTATCAATGAGAACTCCTCAGGGTCTTTCAGCAGCAGGAGTGAAAGCTTTTACTCCAAAAAATATGGGAAGATTTTTTGATATTTACGAATCTGTGCTCTGTAAAGTCAACCATAACCCACATCGAGTCTTCAGTGTTGACAAAACTGGGGTGACGTCTGTGCAGCACAAACACAGCAAGGTTATTGCTATGAAAGGGAAGAGACAAGTTGCTACCTTGACTTCAGCAGAAAGAGGAAATCTCATTACAATTTTGACGTGTATGAACGCTGCTGGCAGTTATGGTCCACCACTAATCATCTTCCCACGGAAGAATATGAGCTGGAATTTATGGAAGGTGCACCTGCAGGATCAGTATCAACTTGTCATCCAAGTGGCTTGATACAAACTCATTTTACTTAGTGGTTTGATCATTTTGTGAGCCATGTAAAGCCATCTTCAAATGACCCTGTCATTTTGATTCTCGATGGGCACTATTCCCACACAAAGAATCTCGATGTCTTAGATAAAGCACGTGAAAACAATGTTCATATTGTATGTTTGCCACCTCACTCAACGCATAAAATGCAGCCACTTGACGTCGGATTTATGGGGCGTTTGAAAACCTATCCCAAGAGATCGAAGCGTGGCTGGCAAGTAACCCAGGTCGTGTTATCACCCCATTATTAATAACCAGATTATTTGGGGTAGCTTAGAGCAGCAACAATGGAACCATCTGTGAATGCCTTCAGAAAAACAGGTCTCATCCCATGCAAACAAACATCTTTAGGGAACATGAATTTTCAGTTCACCGCCATGCTGACGCTCTTCAAGGAATAGATGCCGACAACGAAAGTGAAACTGCTGATAGTGTTGTTGGTCAAAATGTCAGCCCTGCAGACATCAGACCTCTTCCAGAATTCTAAAAACATGGAGATAGTCAAACAGGTCAAAAATCGCGTTCGTGGACTGCTGCGCTGCTATCTTCAACTCCTTGCGTGAAACATTTACAAGAAGCTAAACAGCAGATATCAGAGGCTGAAGCGAAGAAAGCAGCCAGAAAGTTATTTGGGAATAGGTCTAAGGGTGAAAAATCTTCAAATCAGAGACAAACTAGAAGAATTGTCTAGTGACTCGTCATCCGATGTGCATCTTGATGACAGAGGAGATTCGGACAGCAGAGATGATGACGCAGAGTGTTCTGTACTGGCCGCTTTTCTGATGACAAACACGGGGAAATATGGGCACAGTGTACGAAATGTTATCGCTGGGCTCAAGAAGATTGCGGAGTCACAGAAGACAATTTTGTTTGCCCCGGATGTCGTGAATATAAACGTAAGTAGTGTGAAATGAGTGCAGGAGAACGAAATGGATGAAGATTTGTGTATTCATATGTAATTCTTCTGTAATACAAAAATTAAAACATTACTACTATCTCATTAGGAAACCTCGATCTCATTTCTACGGAACGAATTACTCTGAAAGATTTGACAATTACTAAAAAAATGTTCAAATGTTTGTTAAGCTTATGGGACTTAACTACGGGGTCATCAGTCCCTATACTTACAAACTACTTATGAACTACTTACGAACTAGGACGGCACAAGTATCCATGCCCGAGGGGGGGATTCGAACCCCCGACCGTAGTGGCCGTGCAGACCGTGACAATTACTCTGAAAAATTATCATTGCAAATATGATTGTATGATAAAATTAAATAACGCAAGATATTACCATGATAATATATTTCACTTTTAGGTCTTTAAAATGGGTTTAAAAAAGTGTGTCTCGTATTAGGCACCTTTCCTCTAATATAACAAACACCTCTACTGGTGTTTTGGGTGCCGCTCATTCTTGGCCTTTTGCGCAAACTAAACAATGAATAATAACTCAGCTGCCTCAGGTTGCTATTTAAACAGTAATTTGTAACCAAGCTTACGCTCGTATAATTATATTTTATATTACAGAATAAAATTGTTTCTCCATCTTTTCCAGGTTCAATCTACGTAAAAAACTGATTTATGGTGACACCATTTGACTTTCTTCCAATGAACCTAAATTTTTGAAATTTTTACCCACATTATTCGTATACCATCACTGTTGGTTTATTTCCCCGTGCTATTTTTGTAGGTTTATTTTGGTTATATTTCAGGCAACTTGTCCTAAGCCTTTAGAGGAATCTTCCCCTGAACCAATTAATTGTTTCCTTTTATTGCAGGATAATATTTACCACTTAGTTCCTTGTGAGCTACTATTATGAATATTTTAGCGGAGGCTTTAAAGAAACCTTGCAGTAGTGTTTCAGGCTAGGTTTTGTGAAATACTAGTGCTGTGTGCCATTACGTTTTTGGTTTGACTAAATGCGGCGGCTAATTTATCTTTCCTGTAAAGTGACAGTGCGAACATTCAATTTAATAACTTAACGATGAAGAAGGTTTACGTCTAAACTCATAGTGACATTCATGGATAATCTGGTTACTTTTCCTGGTCAGTTGAGCAGTTCTTTATGGAAGGTATTGTATTCTCAGGAGCATATTCTTGTATGTGGGTTTTAGTTCCGTATTTTGACTAGTTTCTAGTTTTACAGTTGTGTAAATTTTGTTCAGGAGTAAACTATAGCCAAATTCATGGTAAGGAATAGGTAGTTTCAAATTAACACCAAAGTAAATTTGCAAATACCTTTTATTTGAATAAAATTTCTGGTTGCAATAATTACAGTAAACAGCCATTCCAGCAGGATACGAGCATACATTAGTTAACTGCTTTGTCTCATGCATTGTAAAACCTTGTCTTCATGCTGTTAAAATTTATGGTAGAGACCTGTATTCACCAAGCTTTAATCTCTTGTCGGAGTGCTAAAATTTGAAAAGGCATTCGCAATTATTTTTTCTGTTTCTTCGGATCCCGGAGGATAGTTTCTTTTTAGTGTTCCTCGAACGGCTGCAGGCAGGCGCAGGAAGTGGCGACCAGCAGCGTGAGGGAGACGTTTCCGCTGGGCAGCGCGCGCACGCCCACGTAGGTGTGCGGGAACTCCGGGAAGGAGGCCCAGGGCGCCATCGTGAGGCTCACCACGCTGCTGACCGGCGTGCACTTCTCTGGAGGCGAGCACGCCGCCTCGCGCTCGTCGCACCGCACGTACACCAGCGAGCTGGGCTCGAAGGCAGGGCCCAGCTCCTGTAAAGGAAGCACAGTTCAGTTCGCCAGTTGGTTAACAACTAGCTATTTAACAAGCTGTTACTGCTAACAAGCTATTCCACCTTCTCTGATTTAAGCTTCCCTCTTTTTTATGGGACATCATACTGGCTAGAAAAATGGACAAGACGTTTCGTGTTTTAACAAGGAAACCTACCGAAGTTATGACATTTGGATACGTTATAATACAGGAAAGACTATGGGACACTTAGCCGCGGAAAGACATTTAAGGGGTTAAACTGGCCCTCCAAGAGTGGGTCTCAAATACAAAAATCGCGATAACAGGTTAGTGAAGCCATGAGTTTTGGTATTTATTTTGATACAAGACGAACATCGGCCTAGGTATTTTGCAGGGGGGGGGGGGAGTGAATTATGGGGGCAACTATCCTTAATGTGACAATTTGTGCCCAAAAAATTGTTTTCATTTAATCTAAGAATCTATCAAAACTTTTAAAGGAGAGAGAATTAAGTGATTTGTTTTTTTATGTATCAATATGGGGAGTAAAAACTCAATGCCGCGTTCGACACAGCCCATTGAAGCACCTAGTTTATCTATACTTTTAGATTCGTTCGTCTGTTCAATATATTGGTATTTAACTCTGAACCTTTATCTGAAATCAGATTCTCAAAATTCAATATGGTTGCTCCAGCATAGCTGACGGAAACTAAGAAACTTTGATGGACTCATTTGATATGCGACTTTAAAAATACCGTACAATTAACTTTTTAAATTGTTAATACAAGTGAAAACTAATGTTTATTGGTTTTAACCGCCGGTGGTAGCGTTGTCCGTGATATAGCGCGTGAGGACGCATTTTTTCGAGTTGTCCGCCATGCTACATCGACCATCTCAAATTTTACAATTACTTTCGAGTACGATTCAGCGACTTAATACCAAATATATATTTAAGTTAACAATTCAAATAAAGATTCACAAGGTGTTTCATGGGCAGTATCTAACGAGCGCGGCAATATAAGGTCTCTCACCACCACCCCCTTCATGTGTCAGTACGTACCTGCGTCACAGACGTCTCTGAACAGACACCCAAATTTATTGGTTGAGGGACCGCTTGTTGTCGTGCCCTGTCTTGTTCTCTCTCTTGCTCTTCTTCGTGTTCCTCCTCCACAGTTGGACTTATCTGGTCTTCTACATCCATCACAACTTGTGCGCTTTCATAGATACTGAAAGAAAGCGGTTTTCTTGAATCTATGAACAGACCCAGTATTTTACCTGGCTTTAAACAAACACTTTTCTCAGTAACTGACGCAATATTGTCAGTACTTTTGACCGGGAGTCAAAGCCTAGAACTACTACACTAGACCCTTGGATGAGAACATCAGCACCCTCTGCGTTATACACTTAGTGAGCATGCACGTAGAAAGTAGAGGCGGGTACTCAACTGGCTGTGGAACTATCTGAGAACGAAGTGCATATGAACGTAGTGTCAATTGTCTTGATACGTGGAGTATGTCCTCCACTCGTGTGTCAGATTTGCTACGAAGAAACTGCAACAAGTTCGCCACGCGATCCCATTTGCGATTAAGATTGACGACTGGAGCACATTGACTACGAATTAATATTGCCACGTGCTCTGAAAAGAGTTCCTAGCCTAATACCCTAACGATAGATCAGGTAGCCGTGTGTGAAAATGTGTAGCAGTACCCCCATCCTAGGTGTAAATGCAATAACGAATTTCCTGGAAGTATGCGTTTGATCGATTATTTGTCTACTACATAACCAGTTTCGAAACCTTAATTCCTCTTACGCGAATTAAGTTGGCCGGCAGTTATGAATTTAAGCTCACTGAAAGTTACCGACAAAACGTCCCAAAGTAACTTAATACCACCGTGATTTAAACATACGGTGTACGTGACTTCCGAAATCTTTACAATCCCCCTCAGTCATTAGTACCGGAGGTTTCAGAATTTAAGTTTTTGAAAGTAAAGAAATTTATCAAAATGACCACATTATTGTCTGACCGTATGTTTTTATATTATCAATGTGAAACTTATCAGGCAGTCAACTATGCCACTGCTAATCTCAGAACCTTTTTAAAAAGGTCCAAATGTTTTGAAATCCAAGGCGTAACTACGTTTGCCAGTCCCTAGGCTTACTAGCTACTTCAACTAAAAGTTAACGTCAAACAGGCGCGCGCACCGCAGCAGGGTGCCTTAGTGCGCACGGCTATTCTGCCGCTGCCCTACTTCGAGTGAATTTGAAAATTCACTTTACTGGAAAAATTTTCTACAGTTACTGGGTAGGTTATTGTATGCTGACCTGCCGTTTTCAGATACGCACGATTTAAACGGTCTGCACACAGTGTGGAGAACCCTGATGCAACGCACACCGCTCTTATTCCAAGCGGGCGTGCCTATAGTTACCTGGCATCTTTAGAATCATGCCATTGATATCTGGAGGAAGTGTCACCTGCGAGAGCAATTGTATACCGTTACCGCAAAAAGAAGCTAGGGAACGTACGGAAGGACTATTTTTGACAACATACTTTTAGAAGTGGCGGTATTTTCTCAGCATAATGCTTTGTTTTTAAGCTGCACAGCCATTCGCCATGTGACGCGATATCAAGTCGTGGGGCAGCGTTCACTTAAGCGGCTGTAGTTACCTCGTAATGTTACGAGTTCTACATTTGAGATATGGGGGAGGGGGGGGGACGACTTTCTCCCAGAATTGTGGGTGTTAGAAACTGAACAGTGCTGGTTGCAGTTTGCCTGCGGCTAGCACCCGAAATTTTGTAGCAATGAAATTGTGCCTCACGTAGTTTTAGTGACAATTTTAAGTAAATATATTTGATAAAAAGTGAGAAGGGCACACTGTAGTGCAGTAATTTTTTACCAATCGTTTGTTATGTCTTAACCGATGAGTGCTGGCCGACCACTGTCGCTGAAGCCGTTTCGCCCACATTAAAAAGTGGGTTTTCAGAGGCGTGGAGTGCTTTATTTTCCACCCACGTATTTCTGCCAGCTCCTTAAGACAGGTCTGCCGATATGGGACATTTATTGGTCCTGGAAGAGCGGATTTACTGATCAACTCCCGACCTGCTTACCTACCTCAGTCGGTCACCAGCAGTGCATGTGTATTAGTAGTTTCAGTGTCGTTGCCGATAGCCTTCCTTTTGCTATTTTCATGAGCTACTCATGTTCTCTGCATTGTATATCATGGATGCGATTACGAAAGGGAAGCTGTATTAAGGAGGGCCATCGCTGTAATATTAATGAAGTCCTACAAGCCTTGCCTGACTTCCGCGTGTAGTATGTGCAGAGACCAAGTTCCTAGCGAACTGACAACCACTTCAGTAATCCACTAACAGCCTAACTGCAGTTTCTCCCCCGTTCTAGCCGTCGGGCTGGAGAAGCCGTTTGAAACCCCCGACACCGTCTCTGCAGATGTATTACAATTTTTGTGCGTATCTAAGAAAATTCCTTCGGAAGTCAATTATTGTATTTATTTGGAACCGTTAAGGGAAATCCCTTGAAGCCAAATGATCGGAAGTGAATAGGAATCAGTCTTTCCGAAAGCGACTAATTTCAGTTACAATAGATTATGTACCCGTTTGATTCTCCGCAAGCATACAGTGGTTTATTAAAAAAGTGAAGATTAAGGAACCCTCAAACCGTCTGTAATAGCACAGATGTAATGGCGCATTACATGCAACTGGTCAGTTAAGACGGGAAGGGGAGCTTTACTTTATTGATCCAAGGGCAAGGGATGGAATTGCGCAGCTCCTATATGATCTTAAAAGATCATAGTTATTACAAGTCATGACCCTAATCAATGACCTTGATGCGAGGTCGCTATCTGTGCCCATACCTACAGTACTACCGAAAGCTCGAAAATGTGCTCTTACCCAAAAGATCTACAGCTGCTTTGTTTTCTTTATGCAGAGTGGGATACGCTTTATCAACGTGTCACGATTGCTAAGAATCTACTACACAGATAAGTGTGAATTTACTAGTCTGAAGACTTGCCAAAGTAAAATTATTTATCGAAGATTCTGACTAAAATACTTACCCTTCATCTGGGTCAACTACGCTATCATCACTGTCAATATCGTTTCGGGGAGGAGCAACTGTAGATTCTAATACGGCTACACCTTCCTCCGGTAACATTTCGGATTCCCTTACTTGTTCAGTTTCCTGTCCCCTCGATATGCTCTGCAATACACAGGAGGGTAACTTCCCTTCCCTTTCAGGCTCTTGTTGCTCGAACTGTTTATCGGAGAAATATTTGCTGCGATCAACTGCTTCTGACGGCATGTCTTCAGAATTTTCGCTACCAATCATTACGTTTCTTTCTTCAGTAGTAAACGAGCTGCTGCTGAATTCTTGCAAACCCAAGGTACCGTCTCCTGCTGTAGCCAAGTGGGATGCGTTAAATGGAACGCTTGCATTTAAGCTGAAAGGTAGCCACCAATTTTCAATTCTACGGGGCCCTGCTGTAAGGTTGTACTGGTTAGCCGCCCAGTTGTGTAAGACATGCACCCAGATTAGCTGTCTATCCATGGCCCAAAAGAAATCCCTCAGAACCGCAGCGTCAGGAGCGTTGCAAATCAAGCGCATTGAAGGTGACCAGTGGCAAATTGATTTCACCAGAGCGGTATGGTGTTTCAAGGCGTCTAGGAAACGCTGTAGTGATTCCGGGACGCAGTCGCCTTTAGGTTCACTGGACGGTTCGGGACTGTTCAACTGCTGATAGATCCACTGATAGAACCCTTCAAGCAATTTGACTTGGTGCACCACGACCGACACCAACTGTGTCTGCGGCTCTTCTGTGGATTGTTCCTCACTGTCGCTCGATTCCACGGTCTGTATCCAGTAGTTTTCAATGTCTACAGTATGTTGTATCAAAGCTTCCGCAAATGCCTTGAATTTCACGTCACGAGGTACGCCTAGCGGGCCGCTGAGGGGCCAGTCCTTGCACCATACCGGCAGCCACGATATCCAGTTGGTCTGCTCCGGAGCCGCCTCAGCGCCAGAAACGACGGCAGAGGACCTCGACTCTTCCCTCCAGCCCACAGGGGGTCGGCTGCATGTCTGAGCCTCGCTTTCCCCTCTCGAGGCGTCGTCAGCTGTCGCCTGAGTTGCAGTTGAACTCTCAGCTTCCGCGTTGTCTGACGTTGCATGCGGCCCGTCTCCAGAAGAGACCACGTCATCGTATTCTATGGAACTTTCCGGGACTGTCGCCGTTTCTATCGCTGCACACGACTGGTCTGCAGAGGCTGCCTCGTAAGCGCGGTCATCGTTGTACTCCGGTGATTCCTCTTCCGTGGCGTCAGCTAACCTGCAACACAAACCGCAATTAACTATGTAGAACTAGTGTCAAAGTAGGAAACTTATGAACCACAGCTTACACCAATTTTGAGCGAGACCGAAAGGGAACTACGAAGTAGTTCAAGAGGTCATTATAGGCCTTACCACGAATCCACGAACTGGGCTATGGATACCTGACGGTTTTTTGTCGAATGAAATGTGACATAACTTCATCCTATAAAATTGTAACGGTGTCATGCACTGACTAATTTCTAAGGAGCTGTGTGCACCCAAAAGGAGCTATCAAAGCTAAGGAACTTCATCGTAGATACGCTAAAACTGTCATCTAGGCTACGGCAAGTAAGCATTAAAGAAGTAGCCAATTGCAGACGCCCTTAGTCCGTAAGTAGTTTCCATTCGAAGAAGGAACGTTACTTCATACAGCGGCTAGACGCTGTTTTACCATATTGCGATAGTTTATTGCCAACAGGTACGTCTAAACCTACGTTGCTAAGGTGATGCCAATCAGAACAGCAACGTCAGTGGGTTCACGAGGTTAGAGAGTGTATGAGAGAAACTATTGAAGCTCCCACTCTGGATAGCCTTAAGGCTGAGATTTGCTGAAACATTTGGCCAATAGTAAACTGCTGGGCACCGAGAAGGGAGGAAAAACAGTGCGCCCATACTAGCCTTTAACCCAGTCCCCCCTCCCTCCCTCCCTCGCAGATTTTGCATCGAGCGAGTCTTCACGATAGCGGTGCCAGATACGTATCTCACCATCAACCTTTGTTCAGCTCCGTGATTCTCACTTCCCAACGTGCTGCTGCTTATGTAATGCTGCAAGGAAGACTCGATGGGCTCTTCCCCAGAGAACTTTGGCAAACTTCTGTTTCGTGCTTCCACTGCTTTTAACGATAGCCTCCACGTTTTAGTGGTAGCCGAGATTTAATATATTCTATATTCCTCCTCCTCCTCCTCCTCCCCCCTCCCCATCCCCGGGTTCCTCAGTATATTAGATGTGCACACATCTAGTCCCAAATCCCAATGTCCCGTAGATGCCTATTAGAAGAACCTCTGCCAGCACTTCCTTTCTGCATGGGACTTGCTGACTGACCTACATGCAGTTTATCAGAACGACAGTGACGCAAGACAACACTACTGAACTTTGTGACTGAACAAAAGTCTTAGCGCCGTTTTGCGTCCCTATTTAGACTCTAGAAATAGACTGCGTTTTGTGTTTCTCTTGGAAGTCTTCATATGGACTAACGAGTCAATTGGTAACCTGAAAATTAAGTAGACGTCTTTATGCAACTGTACCGCACTAGTGTAGCCCGACTTAAGGCTAGTCGCCAGTGACAAACTTATGTAGCACGTACGTAACTAGCAAATGGTGAGTAGTACCATATTCATGCCATACTGTAGTATAGGACTTCATGAGCAAGTTCAAATGGCACAGACGAAGTTAATATTTTTCCATATTAAGTGGAAGTTACGTTTAGTCAGGAAGGAATTTATCACAGTTAACTGTTCAAACTTTAACCTAAAAAATTTTAAATTTTTTTTATCTTTTTGCACAAGATATACCATTAGGTAAGAGGATGCCATCAGTCAATGACTCACGGGTTTCAAGTAACAAATCTCCAGAAAACTTATTTTCCAGCCCGCACTGCAGGCTAAACCAGTATTCACGTTTAGTTTCAATGTAATTGACTCGACAAACATGACCACACAAACATGTTCACGTGGCTACTTCCGCTTAAAAATTAACGCAATGAAGAATTTACTGAAGTCCTTTTAAATTATCGGGAGAAATTACGCCCGAAGCACTGCTCTTCATGCATGCGGACACTGCTAGTCAAACACCAAAATACACGTTAAGCCTCAAACATGGGATTACGGTATTTTCTTAATACTAAGAGCCAAAGATTAGTGAGCTGACGCATATGTTTAGGTCCAAGGTATCAAGCTAAGGTTATTGTTCTATAGACCATGATTTTAAACCTTAACCTGTGTAGCCTAATCAGTATCTCTTAAGCATCATCAGTAATTTGAAGATCAGAAATACGACCAATATTACAGGGTGTCACGTTTCTGAAGATTAGAGGTGAGCCTACGTCATATGGCTATTTTGACATTCAGTGCAGTAAAGTTTAATCCTCTATACACATGACGTGATGTTAGGTTTATTTTGAATAATACACCCAGACGATGTCGGCTAATGAAAGCCTTTTTTTCTACAGCCGCCGCCGCCGCTGCAGCAGCTGCTGGGAAGGCCAATTTATCGGAAGGCGGAAAGATACTTCCTGAATCCAACGAAAGCACCGAAGAAGTTGCCTGGATTCTAACATCCAGACGAGGCGACGTTTGACCATCCGTTATAGGGTCTTTCCCAATCAGCTAATTAAAGCAATACGAGACCTACAAGTCCAGAGAGGGACTGTTGGACCCTGTAATATTAAAGAATATAGTCGTATAACTGCTCTTTCGACCAAGTCATGTCACGAACCAGAGGTAATTCATAAGCCAACTCGCACGTAAAGAGCTGCAGTTTCAATCTTCAAGAGTAACCATAAGTCTTCATTTGCCCCGTTCAGACTGCCGTCTACGGCAACCGCAGGCTGGATCAGAGTTGAAAATAGGATGCCATACTTCGCGTCATGTTTTAGGCTGGTTTGAAGCTAGCCATTTCACGTTGTAGCAGCTACTGGGCACCTCATTGCTCGCTATCTCCTATACCAGAGTACTGTCATTCGTTTAAAGTAACCGTAACCAGGATTCCTCGTATCTGCCGTCACCGCCGGAGAAACTGCCATGTTTCCTGTAATGGATCGACACCTACTTCACTGCCCGTCTATTAGAGCGGCATTAGTTGCCCCCACCAAGGCACAGGTGGCCTTTAAGACGAATGGAATGGATGCTACAATGGCATGGTTGATCATTTGACGAACCATCAATTCTTTGACACATTCCACTAAGCACCCATCAGTGTCTTCAGAGCTCTACTCCATCTGGTTGCTGAATCTACAGCTGAGTCAACAGCACAGTGCTATGAGAAGCATTAAATGCGTTGGGGAAACCAAAGCACTAATTATAGTCAGGAAACTTGTTATATCGGTCCATCTCTGCAAGCTGTAATGGATGATGGGCATTTAAGTTTCTAATAAGGAGAAAGGGGTTGGTGCTGAAGAGCAGCTGTGTTCATCTTATCAGGTGGAAGACATTATCAATCGCGATCTTAAGGCCACGTAGACGAAATACAACCAGCTAATATCCCTCTTGTCAACATGACAACATACCAAAAGTCGCCAAGGGCCATCCTGGTAGAAAAAAAAATGACAAATGACCCTTAATAGAAGTGAAGTCACCTATATGACCACTAAAACCCGTTAAACAACATTTACAGGATATATCACATAAACCTACAGGCCTTCAACTAAAGACCTAGGAATAAATTACAAACCAATTTGAAATAATATTCTAGGAAAAGTGAACCTAAGACTACGTTTCGTTGACAAAACACTTTGAAGATACAGTTCTACTAAAGAAACTTACGCCACACTTGCGTCCAATTTTTGAATATTGCCACTCATTTTGTGATCCACACGAGGTGGGCCTGACGATTTAGAAAGTTGAGAGCTCGTTTTGTAACACTTAAGGGACTTACCTGCGGGGTCCTCAGTCCCTAAACTTAGGAACTACTTATGAACTATCATATACTAAAGACGACAAACATTCATTCCCCAAGGGGGGGCAGGAGATTGGAGCCCCCGTTGGCTGACGGCCGCGCGCACCGCAACACGGCGCTTCAGCACGCGCGGCTAATCCTCCGCGGCGGGACGTTTTGTATTATCGAGATTATTTAATACTGTCACGGACATGTTGCAAGATTTGGACTGGGAATCAAATTAAAGGCATACGTTGCGGCGAAATCTATTTGCGAAATTTTTCCACCAACTTTCTCTTCCGAATGCGAAGATGTCAGCACACACCTGCGTAGGAAGACAAAATATAAGTCAGATCGAAAACGGAAGATCTGTGTTCCTTTTTCCCCGCGAGCTATTAGTAAGTGGACTGTGGACACCTGTTATGCACTCTCAATGTCCTTCAGAGCATGTAGAGGTGTAGAGGTAGATGAACTTAGCACAGAACTAATGTACAGTTGATAAGTGGTCTGAAAGAGTTATTACTGTAAAATCCTAAGCTGGAGAATCAAAATAAAGTATTTTACTCTTCTGTATTTCGGTAATAGTTAAAGTTCTATAGAATAAGCACAGAACAGCGATTGATTTGGGAAGGCTGGTTACACCTCTTGGTCTCCACCGATAATGAAGGGACGACATCGTTGAGTACCATTCACCTGAAGGGCAAAGCCCAGGAAAGAAGAATAGCCTTTGTAAGATAAAGAACTCAGCAGTTTTTTTGGAGGGGGGCGCCGCCACCGCCACGTCCAGAGTGACTAGACCTACAAGAGAACGCCAGAAGAATCCAGAGGGACTCACCAGAATGCGCCGAAGAGGGGGACACTTTCCACTGGGTAAAAGGGGTGGCACCCAGGAAGGTGGTGGGTGCTATAGAGGGCATCAGCACTTGGGTAAGGAGATGCGAGGGTAAAAGACTGAGGAGAAAGGCACTGGCGACGCCATGTCGTCGAGGCACGGATGAAGGTAGGCCTACTATTATACATGTGTTTTTGTAAACTGGATAAACTGGTGAGTTATTGTTTCACCCAAAATCTACGAGCGCGCCCATTCTCCCAAGGGGTATCAAGTGAGGCTGAGGGCTTAAGAGGAAATAGTATCTAACTGTTCTTAGAGACGGCGTAAAGAGTCTGCCAGTTTTGGAGCTATAGTCATTCAATGCGTAAAGTGTTCCTTGATACCAGCCACTCCAGTCAGGGGTTGTCCATGCGTGTGCTACCCTGCCAAAAGGACTGGGTGTTGCCATGGTTTCCGATGCTACAACCCAACTACCACTGAATACACGGGGAGGACACCCTCTTCCGTGGTTTCAGAAGAGGCTACATGCCAGCCACACGGGCCGAGTATTTTGACACTTCTTACTCTAATCTTCCTTGTTTTAGATGACACTCGTGGAGGACGGTAGGTAAGATGTTCTTGCCACTGTGGACTCACTGCATATAAAAAATATTGAAGTCTGACCCTAATTAGTAGGGGGCAAAAATGGCGAAAAGGTAGAACAGCCACCAGGTAACAAAACCAGGAATCTAGCCAGGCAACCGGCAAAGAATGTTAATGTAGCAATGGAAAGTGCTTAGGACCCATGTAATCGGGAATATTGGGCCTTCCGAGGCCAACAGTTTGTTTGGTTAACGTTCGATACAACGAAATAAGGAAAAGAACACAGTTACGCGTTCTCTATTTTTACACGTTCCCAACTTTCACAGCCCGCTGAGTGAAGAGACTACTTTCAGAAATTACAAATATTCTACATCTTCAGAATGAAACTCACTTTGAAGCGGAGAGTGCGTTGCTATGGAACTTCCTGGCAGGAGGCGAGGTAGTGGCGGGAGTAGAGTGGACGGACCGTCCGTCGCGTCGGGATAGCTCAGTGATAGAGCGCTTGCCCACTAAAGGCAAGGGCCCAGTTTAGAGTCCCGGTTCCTGCACAATTTTTATCTGCCAGGAAGTTTTTCTAGATTAATTCTTTACCTGAAATCTGTTATCTTCCGTTATTTTATTCAATTTATCGTTGAAACACGCCCACTCAAAGGGCATATTTTTGAAGCAATTGTTTCTAGTTACGATTAATTTCGTAAATTTTACAGTATGGGAATGAAACTACTAAGAAAGTAACCAGTGTTGCTTTGTGTCTATCCTTACGAACTAGGTAACTTGCTAGGCATTTGCACAAAATATTTGTGTGCTCTACCTCAAAAAAAGTCAAACTTAAGTTTATTTACGGCCTCATTTAAATATTTTTGTAAGGGGAACGTTAAAGGTGTAGCAAATACTATGAAGTGTGACAACCCCTAAACCTAAAACCAATGTAGTTATTAAACAGGTTTGTCTGTTTGGCCACGTTAGTCATTTTATGTAGATTGTTATGAAATTTAAAATATTTCATATGTGCTCTTGGTTTTCAGGTTATTTTTGCACATCAGGCCGTCAGGATTTGTGGACTAGCTGCTGCTATCTTCCTCAGAGGAAGTATTTTCAAGATAGGAATTACATTAGCTGCCAGTAGACGTTTCATTAAATCAAGCGGCAAAGGTGAAAATTTGCGCAGCCCTGGGACTACCTCGAGTCCGCCTGCTTACTACCCAGTGAGCCAACAACTGCGCCACTGGGACACTGATCAGAATCTGTGCGGACTGCCGCAGCACGACTCAGGTCACACTAAATTTCGACTCAGCCGCACACTGCTCATTACGTGCATTTCGCAGTTTGTGTTCGGGCCTTTTGAGCACTGGAGTAGGGATCGATGGGCGTATTGTTTGGGATATGTACAAAAGGAACGACACTGCAGATGTCTTGATTATACATCCATAGTCGCCGTGTCAGATTCCAATCAAGCACGAGGAAGAACATTTTAGCGTTTCCCAGCAGACATTCCGTATACCATGGTCATCCATGCACAATGTTCGAACAATTCAACTGTTACTGGAGACAGGTCTGATGAAGACAGGGATTGTGGGAATGTTGGGGGTGATCCATCTCGACACTAGCCAATGAAGACGTTCTTTAATACAGGTACAGCAATGCATCATTATGTTTGGAACTATTAGTCACATTTTACCTCTAGAAGCAATCCTAGAGAGGCAATGTAAAATTTTAAGTTGTTTGGCACAGCCAAGAGACAACATTGCAAACAGTTCCATTTCAAACTAAGTTTTACATTTACTCTTCGCAACAGTGGAAGAGACTTGTGTCACTAACCTGTTCGAGGTGTCTGGAGCAGTAGTGTGCAGTGCCTCTGTGGACGTAACGGAGGTAGGCGACGCAGTAGGTGTCGATGTGGCTAGCTCCGCACTGCGGGTCGAGGCGTCTACAGTAGACTGCAGCGTGGTTTTCCATTGCACGTCATCAGGTGGCGTCGAGTTGGTAGTTAGAACCTGTAACACGAGTCACATTTCAACCAAATTCCTTGTTTATTTCCTCCCACAGGACCCGTGTGTGCTGGCTGCAGCATTCTTCACATCCCTGCGGTTTCCGCTCCATAAAGCAAGGTACCTGTCAGCAATTTGAAATTGCATCTTAAGCCAGATTAATTCAACGCAACGTATATTGACCAAACTAAACATGACTACCATAAATGGTGAAGTGTGGCAATCTTGCCATCAAACATTTGATTATTCCAACTGATTCATTTTAAGGTTTTTTCCTTTTGGTATCACCATTACCATGTAATGTTATTTGTCGCGTGTACAGGGTAGCAGCGCATTAGTATTTTCTGTAGAATAGTTTACTTCTGAATGAGTTGTGCTCCGACAGCAATGAGCGTTTCCCTGTTGTCAGCGCCAAGCCACGATTATCTACATTAGTCATGTGCATCTTAAATTGATTAACGAAGTACTGCAAACAATTGGGGCAACAAATGTACTTGTAGATGACGTAAAAAGTAAGGATTTTTAGAATTTACAACTAAGTTCTTGCTTATATCTTATGCGTCGCCTGCAACGGTGTATTAAGTGTTTATGGTGTCAACATTTTAACTTGTCAATTCCAATAATCACGTGATACTCCATTAAGCCACTAGTTTCCTGTACTGTGAGTTAACTGTTTCCACTCCGATGCTCACTGAAACATGACCGTTATTGGGAAGGAAGTAGCATCCCACGTTTTTGAACGTTTGATATAGCGCAAGCTTTGTTTAAATAGCTAATACTGACGGCGGTGTCACTGTCCCGGCAGTCGCCTTTAACGGTTTGAAGTTTCTTTGCATCGGAATCTTGACCCGGGACAGATTTGAACCCTTGTCCTGAATTCTGTTCATCTCAATCGATTGCCACCTCACCGCAGACTTTGTGATTCAAATGTTTTCATACTGAAGTCCCCGCGGTTCCTAACAGCTTCCGATTTCTTTGCTTATACAATTGACACTACCGCTAAGATGCCGACAGAAGTTTTAGTTCAACCTATTAAGACAGCATTACTGTAATAGGTATTGTAATATTAAACGAAGACTTACGGAACGTCTTTTAACGCGTTTGCAGTAACGGTAACTAAATTTACATTACGTATTCTCCGAGTTTGCATTACACTACTACAGCGCACTTCACGTGGCTAATAATGGATCACTATTTCACTGTTACACAATATCCAATTGCTTTCCATGTGTAGTTAACTTCGTTGGGGCTTTGGTATCGTTACGGACGTTAACCAATTGCCGCCCCGGCTACTGTAGCAAGCCAAGTAGAATTAAGCATCTAATTCTACTCCAACGTAGAAGTGGGGTAAGCTGAAATATTTTTGTACTATCATCTACTAAACTGACTAAGTCATCTAACGCCGGTTAATCTGAGTTACGTTTTCCGGGCGCTGCTATTTGAAGTCCAGAGTTTAAAGGAATTTCCTTACAGTGGCGTGAGGACAGGAGCCTTACCGAATTCTGCCTTACCATTTTACTGAAGACAAAATCATTCGAATATAGTCCTTTTAATACTTGTTCTTCAATGCGCAGGAAACTACGTGAGCTGTCACGTTTGTTCAACAATAATCTACATTGCATAGCCTTTAAAATAAAGCATGCTTTTCACTGGTCTGTAGCTATTCACACGTTGTGTAGTCATCGTTTACCCTGTCCCTAGTCATGACAAAGCACCACCTGGACCACTGGGAATATGTCGTCTGAACCCGATATTCTGTTTTGAAGAAACATTTTGTTGACTCAATCTGCTTTCAATTCACCTTTTCGTATATATGGACAGCGATTAATCGTTTCGGTTAAAAAGTGGCCAGTTCGGAAATTTAAATTATCGGACAAAGTCATCCTCATGAGATCTGGAAGGATGCTTCCTATACTAAATTTGTATTTCGGGTACTTCAACTAATGACATCTTTTTCGGCAAGTTATGTTTAAAACGAGTTCCTGTATGACTATATAAAATGGTAACGTGAAATCTGTTAAATTTTGTCTATATATTTATAACTTAGCACCAGATTTAAACAAAACTAACCAAAATCCTCAGTTATGCCCACGTTTGAATTATTTTTCGAACGACTATCTGCCTCCTTGAAATTAAAAAAATACTTCCAGTTTCTGCTCTACTCATGAACCATGTATTATCGCTAATCCTGTATAGTATGCGCATGACAGACGAAGTGAGTATACAGACTACGTGGCCGCAGAGCCGTTTCCTTTGAGTAAACGGAAAACCGAACTGATTCTTTGAAGGGAGGTACTGGCGAAATTTTAACACAAGCTAAGAATCATTGTGCTAAAAATTTTTAGCATGACTTCAAATGAGTGCAGCCAACTTAATTTTTGAAAGATATCTAAAGCATACATTGATTATGTTAACTTCGAAGGTAACCACAAGAAACCCTAAAAATATAAAATTCCAGAGTTTCAATCAGGTCACGGCCAATAAATTTTCGATTATAACGTTTAACAATACACATGTTAAGAAAGTGAATACCACCACCACCACCACCACCAGAATTTTGCGTAAAACGTTCAGCAAGGTTTGATGCTGTATGAAAGAAACTAGTTCGAGAACTATTCGATTTCAGCTTACATATTGCATCACATGCGCACCTTATATGCGTGTGCGAACTAATTGAATGAAAACCCGGCACCGTACTTAAATCCTTTGATAGGTTATCGATGTGTTCCAGAAGTCAGTTTTTTCAGACGAGTCTTACGACTTCAAAGTTGCTGCAGTGCTAACAAGTACTTTTTACTGATGGTTGTGCTGTACGATAACCATACTTTAATCGTTATGTCATTTCTAAAATTTATGAACAGAAGCTGCTACTTTCCCCCTCTGCAGAAAGATACGTGTTCTTTTCTTACCTGTCCCATGAAGCACTAAATTTATTAGCAGTGTTAGACAACACGCCATCTAAGTTCAGTCACAATATCAAGAGGCAGTTTCTTAAAAAGGCTTAATTTTCCTATCAGAAGCATGCCTACAATTGTAAAAATGGTTTTCTAAACAAAGAACGTAGTTTAAGCTGTAGTGTCTGGCTGTTAATGTAATTACGTATTAGTCACACATACGTTGCGATGTTAAACCTTAAAAGAAATGCTGTTTCAAACTTACTGAAGCAATCCCCTTTCAGACCGAACGATACCTCGAATACATCTATTATACACAATTACTGTCACGTATTTTAAAATAAGTTAATAAAATAAACGAAGGCTTCCGCAGCCGTTCTTGTCGATAAAACTCTTCAGGGTATTGGACCTCATCGTAAATATAGCAAATGTTTTACCGACGTTTAGGTAACTATTTAAAGCCGCCTTCTGGGTGTCACGTGACCCAGAACGCAGCTTACAATAGTGGCCTAAACGTCGGTAAAACATTTGCTATATTTACGATGAGGTCGATACCCTGAAGAGTTTTATCGTTTAAGTTTCATAACTTATGTTAACAAGGCCATACTCCTATTTTAACAACTAAATAGTGGGGATGCAAGTAGTGTGAACCGATTCCGCTATACCAACAACAGTTCGCGTTCGGCAATGATTACAAGGATCAAATTTGATTCGCTCACTGAATTAAGTGTAAGATGCTACGAAAATTTTCAGCCCCATGGAATTTTTACGACCCGTCTGCAATCTATTTTCCCATCACTAATTAGGTTTGAAACAGCCGTTGCTGCAAGCTGTGACTGCAGTCAGTGTCTTGTGGCCGCCGGCAGAGCCTCATGGTGAAACCATTACTAAGCGGGCAGGCTAATGCGTTAGACACTGCCAGGGAGCGACCTGGCAGGTTGAGGCGTGATAACGGCAGTACCCCAATTCCGCATTAAACCTTACATTTTCCCCTTAAGCTTGTTAAATGAGCATAGAAGAAATTTACAGCGACTCAGCACTTCATTGTTTAAATACGTAATACTGTTACGTCACTACTTTCCACTTGTGTTCTAATAGGCTGCGTGGTTGCGATTCCAAATTTTCGTGCTACTAGACAGTACAATATCGTAATGCACCTACGCAACTAGTCGCCGTGATTACATTTCGGAATGTTACCGAGAATGTTCTACACCGTTAAACTTTAACCTAGAAAACCATAATCCACTAAGAGACACTCATATGCTTCAGCAGAAACTAGAAGGCATTATGCTAGATCAGAGGCAACTCGATAAAAGAGACAGTGCAGGTATACAAAGAACGCGCTGCATGTACTGGTCACTTACGGCTTAGCAAACACGGGAAGTCCGTGTATGAACTCGTCAACCGTTCAAGAAAGCAAAAGGTCTGGGGACATTTACTATAACGAAGACCACAGTAACGGCTCAGCGGAGCCATTTGTGTTCTCTTTCAGGAAATACCAGATGCTTTAACAGGACAATTCCAACCCGGCCGTCATTCAATTCCCGGCTCCCATGCCAATGACTCCAGCCACACAGTAGACATGAACACTAGTGAAATAAGCTATTTTCTCTCCAATGATTCGCTGTATGAAGTAGCTTATAGGTACGACAGTTTAATTGGATACAAGCGAAAATAACCGTTTCATGTTAGACAAAGTTCTGGTTTCTACAGTTACGTTGCAACTACCCACGAGTTGCTATTTTATGTTTGAGATACATGGGCATTGCATGTTAGACGTCAACTTTCCTGCCTACGAGAGTTCTAGATGCACTGTTGTGAATTAATACAGTTGAATGGCGTGTCCTTCCAGACTATTCCAAATGTGAACTACGTTGTAGAATATTGAAAACTCAGTTATGACTACATTAGTCTAGAACGTAAAACAACTTTCGTATTAAGTAATCCGTTAATGCTTATTAAAATTCAAGTTTATGTTCACTGGGTGTCACTTCGAATGACATACGGACGCAACCGTACAATAAACCTCTTTTCTATTTGGCAACTTAAGGGGAGTCCAGTAGAGAAAGGCAGGTGTACCTACGACAAGCCGTCAAATTAGATCGCTGTCCTTTTCAGTATCAGAGCAACTGCAGCTGGAAGTTCCGTTTTTAATTAAGCATCGACATTAACGTGGTATACTTTTACATTACACTTGGCTACGAAATTTCCCAACCCTGTTGTATTTTGATGCAGCCCGGCATATTCCGATAAATAGAGCGACTATTAGCAAATTAGTCAAAGGTGAAGCAGTTATGAGCGAGATTTGAAAGTTTAAAGAAATCTGTAGAAAGTAACAGTACACAGTTTGCACTTGACAATGGTAACAAAATCCGGAAGTTTAACCCTACACCAGGAGATACTTTAACATCAATCGAAGCCCTTTGTACTATTGACGAGGGCTGACATATTTAAGCTGAAATAGACCAGCCACCCCCCCCTCCCCCGTCTCTTCAACCTCCGAAGTTGACCGTACATTCATTTCTAGATTAGTTCGATATTGCACTGCCCGATTTAATGGTGCCAATGAATGAACGCGAAATAAGAATTCGGGCAGCAGATGTGTAGTTTAGCCTAATGCTCAGGTTCGCGCGTTGTTGAAGTCTCTACTGTAAGCAATACAGTTAAGAATGCACACAAGGAATTTTTCCACGTCTATTATACGCATATACCTCGCAAACAAAACTGCAGGTCTACGTCAGAAACCTAATCTACGTTTAGCGTATATACCAGTAGAGGGCAGACTATTTTCCAATTATAATTCATGGCGTATTTTCTCAGAATTGGGCGTTATGTCAGTAACTTAATATTCCTAAAGTTTTATCTTAAAATTACTTCTAAATAAGTTGGGTAAACGATGCATAAGCCAACTTGCTAACTGAAACCTTTGTTCGAATGAAACCACTACCGTGCAGTCAGGTACAGTTTTGATTACAGTCAACATACGTATGCAAAACAATTACGAGGTTCCTAGTTTCGTTTAAAAGAGATTTCTTCTATCACACCTATATAGTGGGAACATCAATATCAAGAAAAATGCGATTTTTGTTAATTGACAATATTAAACACTAACAGATTTGCTGCGAGATAATTGTTTACTTACTGCCCCTCGAGCTTAGGTCCGCGATAACTATTTCCACAGAATTAGAGGTATCTGCAGAAATTAATTTAGACAACATCGAAATTTGCTTTTACTATATTTTGCCTAAAAGGGGACTCAGCATAGTTTACCTCATAACATCCATATAGAGCTTTAAAGAACAACCGAGAAAAAAAACCGAATAACATTCCTATTCACATGAAAGCACATGTCTTTCAGTGTACGCAATATAGACACCGATGACTCACCAACAAAACAAGTGGGATGACTGAAACCCACTTCATAGTTGTTTCCCCACGATTCTGCAGCAGCCTATAGAAATCCACGCGCTACCTTCGACGGGGAAGACGGCGCTCGGCGCAGGCGAGCTGACACACTAACTGCAGAGGTGGCCACTTCAGTTCTGTATATCAACACTGGGGTCTCGACACTGCCGACAGAGCACGCTGTCAACATTTCCCTCCACCAGTCAAAATTCCCGTAGCCACCAAGGTTCAGACTGTCTGTACATTTCAACAAAAACAGAAAACGAGTTTAGTACGGAAACCGTAAGTTCTTCCAATAAATATAACAGCAGATTCACTGATTCAAGATAAATTGACATATAGACTTATTTTTCATTTACAAATGTAAACATCGATGTTGGATTTCTTCACTAAATCAGAAAAATTGCACATCCACTAAAATAGGAAACGTACGAAATAATTTCTTGCGGAAGAATTATACAAAGTTTTGAAATTTTCAGTCCTAAGTTGCTAATGGAAAGTTGCAACTTTGTGTAGTAATTTTAATTTGCCGAAGTACTGGTTGATTAAAAACAGAATAACAAAAGCCAAAATTGTTCTACAGAAACCTGAATGCCGTTGTTGGTTACGAGAAACAACAGTAAGCCCCTTTGGCTGTAAACTACAATACAAGTTGCCAGTTTTCATGTACGTAATACGAAGGAGAAAGTACGTTTTCCTGGTATAAAAAAGGAGAAAAGAAAATATACGTTGGTGAATATCAGAGATCGAGCTCCAAGTTTTGGAATAATTGCAGTTTGTCGATGAAAATATCGAGGTGTAAGAAATTTTCTAGATCCACATCTCCCCACACACATGAACTGAAATCAAGGCAACACTACAGTCGTCACTTCTCTAGAGCTCATGCAGCACTGTTGTATCGATACATAATGGTCCATTCGGATGTCTGGGGGGCGACCATCAGGAGTATGTCATCATCGA
The DNA here is from genome assembly GCA_026315105.1 of Locusta migratoria. Lineage (NCBI taxonomy): Eukaryota > Metazoa > Arthropoda > Insecta > Orthoptera > Acrididae > Locusta > Locusta migratoria. Next base: position 689,513,542 of record CM048755.1, read on the forward strand.
AAAAAAAATGGCATTCTACAGATTGGAGCGCGGAATGTGTTGGCAAGTTAGAAAATATGAAAAGGAAAATGGATAGGTTGAGTTTAGATGTAGCGGACGTTAGTGAAGTTCGGTGGCAGGATGACAGGTATTCTGGTCTCGTAAGTACGGGTTATAAATACAATATCAGTTGGGGTGCCGCAGGAGTGAGAATAATAATGAATGAGAAAGTAGATAATGAAAGGTCGAGTATCACTGCTCGAAGTTTAATATTTATTGCGACAGCTGTTTCAGCAGTTTGACATTCTCAAAGGCCTGTGTGTACACAAGAATTACATATATTAATTTCCCATATTAATACGAACGTAAGTGACGAAATTACATAAGAGAATTTCATTTACGTCTACGATATACTTCTTTTACACACGCAGGTGCTGCAGAATTGCAAACTGCTGAAACAACTGTCGCAATAAATATTAAACTTAGAGCAGCGATATTGGACCTTTCATTACAATGACCTTCAATGACATTTACTTCTCTGCAGGCCCAACAATCAGGAAGGAGAAAATAGGTATTCAGGTAAGCTAGTATGAACAGAATAGTTAATGCATTATGGTAGCCAAGATAAGTACTAAGCCGATACTCTCCAGAGCAGTACAAATTTATATGCCAACTAGTTCTGCTGATGGTAGGAACATTAAATAGTTTATTATGAGATTAAATAAATTATTCAGACAGTTAAGGAAGACAAAAACTTTATTGTGTTAGGGGACTAGAAAACGTAGGTAGTAAAAAGAAGAGAATGGAAAATAGTAGGTGAATATAGACTGAGGAAAATGAACGAAAGAAGGAGTCGCTCGGTAGAATTTTGCATAGTGGACAATTTAATAATAAGAAACGTTTAAGAATCATAATAGAAGGTTGTATACGAGGAAGAGACCGGGAGACACCAAAAAGTTTGAGACTGATTTTATAGTGGTAAGTCATAGGTTTAGATGTTCAGATGTTTGTTAAGCTTATGGGACTTGACTACGGGGTCATCAGTCCCTAAACTTACGAACTGCTTATGAACTACCTTATACTAAAGACGGCACAAATATCCATGCCCGAGGGGGGATTCGAACCCCCGACCGTAGTGGCCGTGCAGACCGTGACTGAAGCGCCTCAGTCTCCTCGGCCACCGCGGCCGGCCATAGGTTTAGAAACCAGGTTATAAACTGTAAGACATAACCAACGGTAGATACAGACTCTGACCATCACTTCTTGATTATTAATTGTAGATCAAAATTGAAGAAACTGCAAAAAGGTAGAAAAGTAAGGAGATAGAACCTGAGATTTTTGAGAGTTTCAGAGTGAGGATTTGGCAAAAATTGACTGCAAAGGGGGAAAGTAACACAGTGAACAGTGAAGGCAACAGAGGACCAAATAAATAGGTATCACCGAAGTTATTGAATTTGATTTATGTAAGGAGAAAATATCAAAATGTAATAAATGAAGCAGGCAAAAGAGAGTACAGACAGCTAAAAAATTATTTGATAGGAAGTGCAACAGGCAAAGCAGATGTAGCCAGAGGACAAATGAAAGTTCGTGGATGCTTTCATAACTAGGGGAAAGTAAATATAAATTAAGATACAAAATTTCATGTTCAATGCTGCAGAATATTGAGAATTAGGACCGGAACAGAAAGGCAGAGGGTTCGACTCCTGGCTACTGTATTCTCAGGTTGGGAGTCAGCTCCTGTCTGCAGATCGGTATGGGCAGTCAGAGAACGCGTGGCACAAGTATCTTGCCGTAGAGTACACAGCCAACATAAAGGGGGGATTGTGCCACGTTAATTAGGAAGTGCCTACTGAATCTGTAGGTCTTCAGTTTCAGTCGCAGACAGGTCAGTGGTGTAGTTTTCTCAGAAGGAGAGAAAATATTCAAGTTTCTAATGCCTTGGGAGCAAACTGCAGTCTCCTTAAAGTAACGTACGCTAAGGACAACACACACACCCATACCCGAGGGAAAACTAGAATCTACGATGGGGAGCGACCACGCGGTCTGCAGCAAGGCACCTAAGAGTGCACGGACACTCCCATGCGGCTAGAAGGATAGAGGAGGAGTGGAGCTGGCTATGTCAGACAGAAAACAGGGGATTTAAAAGTCAGTGAGGATTCAGGTGGGCTAGAACGTGCTTTGGAGAGAAGTGGGCTAAGTTCCAGCTGTGAGAAACAGCAAACTTAGTCAATCAGTTTGAGTGGCGAAGTCCCTCTGGTGGGTCAGAAGGGGAAGGGGATGGAGGGAGGGAGGAAGGAGGGGAGGAGGTGGCTGTGACAGACATGAAACAAAAAACCAGCATAAACTGAGGCTCCTCACAGGAATGAAAGAATTTGATATCAAAGTGGTGTGGCCCTCGGGTGGCTCAGAAGGAAGAAGGGTGGGGGAGAAAAGGGTAGGGGAAGTGTGATGGAAAATGTGGGAAGTAGGAAATGGAATTAATAGATTTGATAGCAAAGTGATGAAGTCCCTAAGGGGGTACAAAAGGGGAGGCGGAGGAGGGGTGGTGATGGCTGGTGGCTGTGGTGGGCAGGAAACAAGGGATTATCCGTATCTGCGCCTAATCAGCTTAGCTTCGTTGATGCAGGTATTGGTATCAGTGAGAAGCCTGAAGGAAGCCAAGGGAGGTGCCGAGCTGACAGCCAAAACGTGTGCCACGAGTTCTGTAGCCTTACTACTTATACCCATTACAACGAGATCCATTTGCAGTAGGGATTTAGAACATATACTGTGTTCCACAATTATGTAATATCTCAATGAAATAGATCGATCGACATGTAACCTGTGCGGATTCATAAAATATCGTTCTGAAACACATCTGGCTATTTACACGAGCTAATGAGTGCCATCGACAGAAGACTTAAAACTGATTATATATTTTTTCTTATTTTCAGGATTTTGACACCATTCATTACAAGCAGCATCGAATAAAATCGCGTTCCTATGAAGTATCATCTGAGTCGTATGACTGGATTAGAGATTCAATGTCAAAGGGATCGCAGATTTTTTCAGTAATTAATAGGATTTGTTTAGTGAAACCAAAGTTTATCTACAGTTCACTGCTGAAATGCTATACGCCCTCTGTTGTTCTTAATCAATGTGAACGATTTAGGAGAGAATGTCAGAATGTCCCCTTAGATTTTTCGAAATTTATACTGTGGCCTACCGTTTAGTGAAGGCATCAGAAGATCAAAACGTATTACAAAATGATTTACACAAGAGATCATAACAGAGTACTTACGAGATAAAAAAATCTATTGAGGAGATTGCCTAAACTTCTTCTTCCTCTTCTAATGTGCTGATTTGTGGTAGTGGACTCTTACCAGGTGGGACTGACAAATGGCACTGGAAAAGTTCAAAGAAGGACAGCTCATTTTGTACTATCGCGAAACAAGGGATGGAGTACGACTGACACGATATGCGAGTTTGGGTACCAATCATTAAAACAAAGGCGTTTTTCGTTGCGAGGGATCATTTCGCGAAATTTCGACCTCTAACTCTCTCCTTCGAATGCAAAATGAAACGCCTATTTCGCAGGGTCGGGTGAATAAATGTGGAGTCACTGGATTAGAGAAAATGTGTTGCTCCTGCTGACTTCATGTGGGTCTAATACATTTCTGTGAAAGTACAATAGGAAAGTTAAATAAATGCAGTTAGTTCTGTGAGATCAGTGATGCCATGATACTCTCCCTGACTAGCTGAAAACCCGGCGTTGCCTGGTTATCTATTTATTTCCATTTATCGCAGCCCCTCTATCCTCCATTCTTCTCTCTCGCCATGTGCTTCTCTTCCTCTCCCATCTCTCTGCCTGTTCGCCTCGGTAGTGTAGTGGATAGCGTGGTGGGTTGTCTCGCAGGGTCCCGGGTTCGATTCCTGGTCCGGTCGGTGATTTTTCGCTCGGGGACCGGGTGTTGTATCGTTCTCATCATCATTTAATCATCGACAAGCAAGTCGCGGAAGTGGCGTCGGCTTAAATGACTGGCCCCAAGCAGGCCGAAAGCGACCTCAGTTGGGGTCTAACAGCCATCAATGCTACACGGGATCATCACCATCCCTTTCTTTCCGTCTCTCCGTCCATCTCTTCCACCCATCTCCCCTCCATCTCCTCGTCCTCTCTCTGTTCATTAAACACCTTCAGTTCATCTCCTCCCCCAGCTGCGAAAACTCTAATATATCTGTCAACTTCAGTGGTGATCAGTGAAACATTGTTAAAGTTAATTGCGAGGTACCCTTCGCCATGCACCATATGCTGACTTGATGGTTATAAACTCTACATGAAAACATTCATACATAATCTAACCTTCCATTAACTACTATAACTGTGTCAAAGGTACCCTAAAGTTTTCATGGTCAAGCGTTATGAATAACACTGTTGCTATGTGTCGAAGTCGCTAAGAAAAGTACCCTTGCCATCCACCAATCGATATTTAATGTAGACAGTGATGTCTCATCATGAGAGGAATAAAACTGTAAAATTTTATGAATTGCAAACACACCAAGGAGTAGCAGTGTGTCGCTTTTTCTACCTACGTCTGCAGCTCCCAAACAGTAGTATTATAAGTCTATATTAGAGAGTTTAGTTCTGTACGGAGCGGAAACCTGGACCGTAAACCTTAAAAGTCGACCACTGTACGTAACAAGATCCATGTGTTATCACTAAAATTAGCAAATGCGGTCCGCGTGAACTACCGGTTACTCCCTGCTATATACCTTGTTCCCTGGCCCAAACTGAGAACTGACTCGTTTCAAATTACTTCAATAACAGGAAGTTAACACTACAGTGGTCAATATACACAGTAGCTCACACGTTATCACCCACAGACATTAATAAGCATGCCACTACAACTAAAGCTATGTCAGAAAGGTGGCTACGAAAACATTTATGGCGCAACGGAAGTTAGACATAACAAAAATTGCATCTGATCTTGTTCTCAGCACTTGTGAAGAACAATAATAAATAAAAGAGGAAAGGTGCTCTAAAACCACAATTTAAAGGCGACTTACGGACTATGCTGAACTTAAACTGGTTTATTCAGATAGAAAACAAGCAAAATGGGGAACCAATCTTGTTAATACAATAAAAATGCATCTCTTACATGGATTAATGCGGACGGTGCCCAGCCTAAATTATACATGATTTAACGCTATTGGGGGGAAGGATTCACAAACAACACTCATTCACTCACACACACGCAATGCCACAGCGAAACTCACCAAAATCAGCGTGCTGAGACGAGGCGGATGCAGGCGCCGCTATCGTAGGCGAAATTCAGCAAGTCGGAGGTAGCACAAAACACAATATACAAAAATACTTTGAAGCTGGCTCTGGTCTGTCGTGCTTGTTTTGAGATGGTGCGTGTGTATAGCCAAGTTAAGTTACATCTGAATCGGACCGCGAACAAAACACGCTAACGGCGACACACGGCTACGTTACATGAACGCACTCCACTGAAGGTGAAGTGGTTGAAAATCGGATTCATTATACAAAATCACGGTGGATTCTTAAGCTACAGTCTGTTAGAAATCGATCTAGGTACTGGTTTTATATGAGAAGTGACGTGAATTCAGGAGACTAGCTGCAAACCCAAGTCGAAACTGGGACCCACGAGGTTCCGCGAACCGATAGAATTGAATAAATTCAGTTTCCGAAAAATAAAGAAATTTAACTACAGCATGCAACCCATAAAATGTTTAGAATTATATAAGGAAGCGAATGAAATACTGCTGCCGGCCGCGGTGGCCGAGGGGACTGAGTCACGGTCTGCACGGCCACTGCGGTCGGGGGTTCGAATCTCCCCTCGGGCATGGATATTTGTGCCGTCCTTAGTCTTAGCTAGTTCATAAGTAGTTTGTAAGTTTAGGGACTGATGGCCCCGTAGTTAAGTCGCATAAGTTCTACAAACATTTGAACATTTGAAATACTGCTACACGCGATAGGGGGCGATTAAAGAGACGGATGAAGTCCAGTCTTCAAGACTCGTAAAATTTAAATAATTACAAAGTCGGAAAAATAAAATTAAGAATTACAGCATGCAACCCATAGAAATGTTTAGAATTACATGAGGAAGCTATTGAAGGAGGTTGTACGAGGCTGAGAGAGGATTACTGACAAAGACAGAGTGCGTACTACCAGTCGGAGAAGAAACAGCGAAATTAAAATAGGCGGGGAGAAAGGATCACGAAATATTAGTGGAAATCAGAAGGATACCCGCATAGTTACTTGCCTGATAGGCATGGAACAAACAAGAGTGGAAGCTGAAGGCTTTGTTCTATGAACCAACCACGTGGACACAAATCACTCACGGAAAGATAGGATGAGGAGATTTTTACATGCACTGTACAAAAATGAACCTATTAAAAATCAGGCCCCACAAATCTAGAAAGTATTTACAAAGAGTTCATACACCGCCACATTATCACAAAATGTTTTAACACACAAAGCCGTTATCAAACTGCAACTAGAATGACACACACCACGTTTATCTATTGGAAACCACTGGATTGAAAAACGAGAAAACATTTCCGCACACGATCGGAGAAAATATTTAAAAAAATGATTCTAAGTTCACGAATCTAAGTTAAACGTGCTAGTCAATGAAACGCTACCATCTCCGGAAACAAGAGCAGAACCAACCTTACCTCACCAGACAACCAGCCGACAATGGATCGCCGTGCGGCCACCGAGCCACGGGAAAACGCGAGAAGGCACCGGAAGCAAGAAAATCCATGAAAACAGCGGTGGTGGGGGACCGAGAGACGCAAACAAAGGGTGTGAAAACCTCTTTGGTAGTATCAGCGGCTATCGATACTGAGCCAGAAAGAACGATGCAAAGCGATCTGTCACTCCCCACATTCAAACAGCCATAGATTCACGCACACACTTAAAAGTAAAACAATTGCACACTCTTACAGGGACAGTGGCGTTGCACAGAAGCTATACTTATGGCACATTAATTAATATAATAATAAATTATTAACGTAAAAAATAAGAAAAACCTTGCAATATTAACTAATATTCTAACACATGAAATAAAAATGTTATTCCTCATGCCTTGAAAAGAGTGGGGTTCATGTTTCAACAAAATGATAATCTAACAACATTAAATAAATTATAATTTTACAGAAATCATACAAAAATATATGGAACATGACAGACGGTCGTCTTTCACTGTCCAGTACAACTGCCACTAAGAATGTTTTGTTTTGTATAACTGAAAACGTGAAATCTATTCTGTTCTTAGTTTCAGGAGCACAACGAAATATTTTATTCAGAGGACAGCAAGGAGAATGTAAAGATATTGGAGAGTTGAGAACGAGAAGAAATATCTGAGTATGAAGCCTATGGTACCATGGAAAAGGGTTCTCAGATAAATTCAGAAAAACAAAGTTACGTCCTATCCCAGTACAAGGAAAAGGTTTAAAAAAATAGAATTCTTGGAAGGAAGAGGACCAGCATCAGACATTATAAGATGTCCTGTTTTCTTTCCCATCCTGAATCCCAGTAGATGGAGCTCCATAGTAAAATAGTAACTCTGCAAGGAAAGCATGTTCTAAGACAATAACTATTTAGTCATGTGTACAATGTAGTTCGAAATTGTAGTTATGTAATTTAATCAACTTTATTTACAGGTTTTACATTTTTTTTTAATTTTTTTTATTTCTTTTCAATTTGAAGTCGGCACATTCCTTATACAGATATTAAAATCTTGAGTGCCAAGTAAAAATAATGTAAAGTTACATATTTAACTTAACATATTAAATTGAATCACATACGTACATATTTAAATTCATTGTTTTAAATTTTTTTGTAAATTTTGGTGGCACATCGTAGTAGATTTTTTTTAATTTTCAATTTAAATTTGTGCCCAGTTTTAGGAATAGGATTTTAACATTTTCTGTAAAATTAAAACATGTATTGGTATTTGTAAACTCGTGTCTAATTTTGTGTACTTTCAATACGTACAGTGTCAATGAGGAGTGGTGCAGAGGTACAATAAGACGGTCTGTGCCCTATGACTGATGTCTTCGCAGTGCGGAGCAGCTTGTGACCAGACATAGCTTGGCTGTGACCAGACATAGCTTGGCTGTGACCAGGAAAAGCAGGAAATGCGCGCTCTCAGACAGACGGCAGTGCCCGGGCGGTAATGGACGAGCCGTGCGGATGTGAGTGAATAGGGGCCAGCGGTCGACGTCTTGTAAACACTGGCTGAAGGAGGCTAGGGTGAGCTCAATGCCTGGGGACTGAGCGGCTCGCCAGGCAAGCGCCGGAAATGCCAGAACAGCTGCGACACAATAGGCGCTGATGGCTCACTGAAATAACGACGCTCCGTCTGCGCTCACTCTGCGTGGGATTAATGGGGCAGGACTCCCCCAGGAATGCGGGCATGTGCCACTCGACACGCTGTCTACTGTCTACTGTCAAGGGATTTAATCCGGCGACAGGAGACCGTTCGACAGTGAGAGCTGCGGATTACTATGGCCGACCCGGTACCTTCCTCGAGTTCGGCGAGCCTTTGCAAAACAACAATAGACAGCCCGGCGGCATCGCTTGTTTCATCGCTGATGTGGGTGATTATCCGCCTAGGAGCATAGCCCGGCAGCAGTGTAGCCTGGCCTAAAGGAGTACTTCGCTTGCCTGTGACTGTTACCTGAACAACCAAGGGCATTCTCGTGGTATCAAGAAAATTATCGTGAGTGTACAATGATAGCAAACTGAGTGGGCAAGCTATCTATACAGTGATCTTGACACAAATCCTTGTGCTTAGTGGACTCCTCTCATATATCTAGGCAGTATACACCCCCTCCTCATGGAACACTTCAAGATTTCATTTGTTCTATCTAACAAAATTTTTTTCTGTGTTTAATTTTTTCTTTTCAGGTTTTAGTATAAGAAGTCGTAATGCTCACTTGTACAATTATGTAAAACTATAAATTTTATGTCCTGTTTTCTAGTTTCCATTAATTACTTTGAAATATTATTATTGTTTTATACTTTTAACATTATGTAAATCAAAATTTATTATCTCATGTTTTCTAGTTACTGTTAGGCACTACAACTTACTATTTCTATTTTTACTTTGGTCAGGGTTATGTTATAATTTACTTTTGATTTAACTTGGCTTATTTTAAAGTAATAATTCATACCAAAAAAGTAAAGATAGGAGTTTCTTTTTCTTTTTATGAATGAATGGAAGGATTGTACAAGTCTGAATGTGTGGACTAGGGCCATAGCAATTTTGGTAAATTCCTAATTCAACAAATTAAATTATGAAAATGTAATCTTGATGTTTAAAAAAAATGTTTTTGGATTGTTTAGGCCTGAATGGCCAGAGACTTTAATAAATTAAATTCATCCTTCATGATAGGTGGAATAAGTGTGGGCTTAAGTTTAGTATGGTTTCTTTTGAGTCCCAGCCACGTCGCCACTTTTGTGTGTCGTTTCCGCCAGTTGTTGTAGGTGTCGGTGGCCGACTAGAAAGAGACCGACACAGGAATAAAGGATGCACACATGTGCAGGTATGGAGGTGATCAGCCAGTGGGACAGCAGAAACGAGAAACACTAGAGTAAATTAGAATGAGATATATATTTCATAAAGTTGCTACAATACTTAACTTGGAGAGCAGCAGTCTAGTAGAATGTTCATACATAGTTTAAATAGAGGCCTGTCTATTGATGATTCCTAGTGCCTATCCGATAGCCAAGTCTTAACTGGTGCCTATCTGATTCCCAAGTGAACGATGCAGCAGTCGTGGCCACGAGCGGAGTTGCAGCAGAGGGCGCTCATGGCTGACGTCGTAAGAATGCCGCGCTATGCGTGCATGGTGGTGCGCGGTGTAAGTACGTGGCGTGCACTTCATACTTGTGCAACACCACACCCCTCCCCCCCAAACCGCCGCGCCGTCGTGGTGTAGGACTGAGGGCCACGGCGATGGCACTTGGAGGAAGGCCTGGGCAGGGGCGTTACTGGTGGGATGGACGTCGAAGCTGAGGCTGGGATCGAGACGCCGTCCGCGCCCTGGTATCCACCTTGCGATCCCCCAGAAAACCCACCAAAACGAGGGGAAGGGCGCACACCTCTGCCCAGAGGGGGCAGGTCATCTTCTTCTGAGGTGCGTGGCCCAGGGGGCGGGGGCACGCACGGTCCCAGAGTCCTTCTGGGTGTCGCTGTCAGCTGTGGCGAAAACAGCGTTGGAGGCACGTCGATCTCCATAGGGATGAACTCGAAGTCCGGGGACGCTGGGCCCGGCGGCGAGCGATGTGGCTGTGCTCCCTGGCGGTGAACTGGGTCTGGAATCAAGAAGCTCGAGACAGGATCATGCGGCCTGTGCAGGCGCAATTGGTTTGCATGGCGCCGCAGCTCTGACCCTGTGGAAGAACGTACAACATACATATTGCGACCGAGGACGTTCTGGATGGTGCCCGGTAACCATCTCTTCTGTCCAGCAAACACCCTGTAGAGCACCGGCGTAGAAACCTGAAAACGCGTAGCACCATACGAACCGATTCGGTGCGTGGGAGGCTGCAGCAGGTAAAGGAGAGTGCGGTGACGGCGGCCGTGTAGCAGCTCGGCAGGAGACGGGCCGTCACGTGGCATGCACCGATACGTAGACAGGAAAATTTGAAGAGCTTACTGCCTGGAGTGCTGACCTTTCATCTTTTCCATGTGTGAATGTTCGAACGAAACTTTCTGCTTCACCATTGGACTGAGGGTGAAAAGGGGCAGTGGTGATATGCTGAATGCCATTCACACGACAAAATTGTTGAAAATCCGCACTAACAAACTGAGGTCTATTGTCACTGACGATAGTTTCAGGCAAACCTTCGAACCAAAACACTGATATTAAGGCACTGATTGTACTAGACGCTGTCGTTGAGCTCATGGCAATCAAGAAAGGAAATTTGCTGAAAGCGTCTACAACAATTAACCAGCGCGTATTCCAGAAAGGTCCGGCAAAGTCAATGTGCAAACGTTCCCATGGTCCTTTGGGGCGTGGCCAGTCCGAGAAACTTTGCGGAGGAGCTGCCTGATGCTCCGCACAAACAGTTCACTGTGACATCATGCTCTCTATCTGGGCGTCCATACCCACCCAGGTACAATGACGTCTGGCCAGTTGCTTTGTCCTAACAATACCCCAATGTCCTTGATGCAAGAGGCATAACACTTCTCGTTGCAGGGAACGAGGAACAATCACTCTTGTGTGGTCGTTGTCAGTGTGCAACAACAGAACACCCTGACTAAAAGACATTGCATGACATTGTGCAAAATAACGTCGAACCAGAGGCCGTTCAATGTCTTTGGCTCTGGCAGGCCACCCTGAGCGAACAAAACGTGCAACCATACATAGGTCTGCATCCACAGCTGTTTCCTCTGCTACCCGACGAGAGTTTAAAGGGAAGTCTGTGACAGCGGAAGCATCTCTGGAGTCCATCTGACAAAATGCCATTTCTGAAGAATCAAACGACACATCTTGGCCAACCGGAAGTAGGGAAAGTATGTCCGCGTTGGCATGTTTGGTGGTAGGGCGGTATAAAATCTCATACTGATAATTTGACAATATCAAGGACCATCTCTGAAGCTTTTGTGCCGTTCGTGGCGGAATTGGCTTTGTGGGTGAGAACAACGACGTGAGAGGCTTGTGGTCTGTCAACAAATAGAATTTTCTGCCATAGAGATAATTACGAAGCTTTGTGACGCCGTAAATGATCGCTAAGGCCTCCTTTTCTATCTGACTGTAATTCTGTTGCGTTGGCGTCAGCAGCTTGGATGCAAAGGCAATAGGTCGATCGTGAGATCCAATACGATGTGACGTTACTGCGCCCAGACCATACAACGAGGCATCCACTGCTAGCACTACAGGTTTCTGTGGATCAAAGGGAATCAAACATGCATCACTGAGTAGTGCAGACTAATTTGTCAAAGGCAACCTGGCAATCTTTAGACCACAGAAAAGGAACATTCTTCCTACGTAAGCGATGCAGTGGAGCTGCAATCTGAGAGGCACTGGGAATAAATCTGAAATAATAGTTACTACTTGCAATTCCTGCACATTCTTAGGAGGAGGCAAGTCTTTGATTGCTCGAAGATGTGACTGTAAGGGATGGATTTCTTGGGCATTAATCACATAGCCTAAGTACTCTATTTCACTTTAAAAAAATGAACAGTTTGCTTTATTACAACATTGACCTGCTGCAGTCAACAGTTGGAAAAGGCACTCCAGGTTTGATAAATGTTCTTCAACTGTGCGCCCTGAGACCACAATATCATCTAATTAGTTCGTGCAGCATGGTACAGGAACTGTCAGCTGTTCCCAAAAACGCTGAAAAATAGCGGGGGCGGAAGAACTGCCAAAGGGTAGGCGTTGAAATTGAAAAAGGCCCATGTGAGTATTAATGAAGAAAATCTTTTTTGATTCGTAATCGAGCGGGATCTGGAAGTATGCCTCTGTTAAATCTATCTTAGAAAAGAAGCGAGACTGTCCTAATTTGTCCATCAGTTCATCTGGTAGGGGCAGGGGGTAAGTGTCTACAATTGTTTGACTGTTCACTGTTGATTTGAAGTCCGCACAGAGACGAAGTTTTCCTGACAGCTTGGTAATAATTACTAAAGGCGAGGCCCACTGACTCGCAGAAACATGAGAAATCACACAACTATCCTGCCAACGTTTAAGTTGTGCAGCAACTTTATCACAAATTGCGATAGGCACTGGTCGATCTGTAGGAAATTTTGGTACTGCAGATTCTTTTAAAGTTACATGTGCTACGAAGTCTTTTGCACAACCTAGTTCCGGCGAAAACAAGTCACTTTATTTTTCCACATGATGCACTGATTTTGTCCTGAGTCACTACTGATGAAATTTGAAGCACATCTCTATGAATTGATAAGCCAAACAAGTCGAATGCATCTAGTCCAAAAATTTTCTGTGTCGATTTGGCCTGAAGAACTACAAAAGCAACTGTTTTTATTACACCTTGAAAAGAGGCAGGCCGGCTTCACGTTCCTAGCACGGGAATATTTTGTCCTGTATACGCCGTTATCACTTGTTGACAAGGCGACAATTTTGGCGAACCCAGAAGTTCATAAGTGTCTTTATTCATTAAAGTGACAGCGGAACCAGTATCGAGCTGAAATTGCACAGTCTTAATTTCTATATAAAGAGTCACAAAAAGTTTTTGCTTGTGGCGCTCGACAGGTGCGCGAATGTGGCCAACATCTGCTACAGTTCGTTTGCTGCGCTTGCGCATGCGCAGGCTGCGTGCGGTAGGAAACGGCGCAGACTCGGCACCTATCAGATTAATATCACTGTCCCTAGATGGCATTACCGCCGGATCGGCGTCCGCACAATGCGAGGCTACTCCAGATGCACTAACTACTGCAAAACTTTTGAGTAGCTACATCAAGTCTGCTGTCACTAGCTACACAGTACTGGGCACTAGTACAATGAGAAGTTGCAGAAGGCACTAGATTCACTACAGGATTGCACTGTACATTGTCATTATGCTTGTCCCGAAACCCTTTCCGTTGCACAGTTTTACGCGCTTGACGACAATTGCTACGTGGCTCACTACAAAGTTTTCCAATAGGTGCAGAAAAACTTTCCTGCATTTGAGACTCAAGAGAAACACTGTCCAAATCAATGGCGTGTATGACATTTACAGAATGAATTGTTCTCGTACTCTGCGAAGCACTGTTCCTAACGGCACCGTTCTTTGAATTTACATTCTGCATACACACTGACTGAACATGTCCCGATTTGCCACATTGATAACAGGTTGCGTTGCGACTAGGGCAATGCGCACGTTTGTGGCGAGATACACACTGGGGGCAAGACTTACGAACATTTTTCTGAAAAGAGCGTCGGCGCCCGTTTGTCAAAGTACTTTGTCCAACACGACGGGGCGACCTTTGTGTCGCACTTTTACACTGGCTACTGTTCACTGTCTGTTCAGCACGGCCGGTAGAAAAATAAGAATCACTGGGGCTTGACTGAGAACTGTGACTAGAAAAGCGTCCGTTGCGGCGCACTGCATTTAAACTGTGGCTTTGCATTTCTACATCTGCTAAGTCAAAGGTATCATGCGCTTCTATAAGCTGCAGTACACTGTCTAATGAAGGGTCAGACTGTTTTAGAATTTTGCCCTAATTCTGGGGTCCTGAATGTTCTGTGTGATCGCATCTCTCAACATCACGTCACTATAAGTAAGTCCATAAGAGCAAGTAAATTTACATTTGCGGGTTAAGCCCTTCAACTGAGTGATCCATTCCTGGTGTGACTGCTGCGGTGATTTTTTTAGTCTGAAAAATCGGTACCGCGCCGCAGATACGAGAACTATTCTCTCATAATGAGCATTCAGCGCATCTACAATTTGATCGAATTCTAGATCACGACGAGGTGCATGGGGGGGGGGGCAAGTTTCTGCAGTAATACGAAGGTGTTGGGGCCCACAACGGAGAGGAGCATATGCTTTATAGTCTGACCTGTAATTTGATGAGCCGCGACGAGTTCTTGAAACTGCGCGAAGTAATCGCTCCATTCTTCCTCACATTCGTCGTACTGGCGGAACGTAAGGAGCGGTGCAGCGGCAGGTGTGGGCGGCTGAAGCGGCGGCTGTTATTGGTTAGCGGCTTGCGCTGTTAACTGGGACACCGCTTGAAGTAGTTGCGTGATTTGCGCCGTCTGTAACTGAATAATTTACATTAAGTACGGGTTCGGGGTAGTGGCCATGTTGACCGATTAGGCGCCGTGCATACAAGTAACTTTTAACAAAACACAAATGCAATATGAAAGAGGACGCCCTTCAACAAAAAAGTCCACAATACACATAACAAAATATCTTCCCCCAAAATTCTCCTAATAAGGGTGGGTGGGCAGGAGCCATTTCTTCGTGCTCCAACTGCTGGTGTCTGGCTGCTGCTAGCGGGCTGGTCCACGGTTCTTCTATCGCTCCTCGTCGGCACTTTTGAGTCCCAGCCTCGTCGCCACTTCTGTGTCTCGTTTCCGCCAGTTGTTGTAGGTGTCGGTGGCTGAGTAGAAGAGACCAACACTGGAATAAAGGATGCACGCGTGTGCAGGTACGAAGGTGACCAGCCTGTGGGACAGCAGAAACTAGAAAGGCTACAGTAAATTAGAAAGGGATATATATTTCATAAAGTTGCTACAATACTTAACTTGGAGAGCAGCAGTCTAGTAGAAGGTTGATACATAGTTCAAATAGAGGCCTGCCTACTGACAATTCCTAGTGCCTATCCGATAGCCAAGTCTTAACTGGTGCCTACCTGATTCCCAAGTGAACGATGCAGCAGTCGTGGCCACGAGCGGAGTTGCAGCAGAGGGAGCTCGTGGCTGACGTCGTAAGAACGCCGCGCCGTGCATGCATGGTGGCGCGCGGCATAAGTACGTGGCGCGCACTTCATACTTGTGCGACACCACAGTTTCAGTTAGGTACTCTAATTGTTTAATTAAAACTTCAATAGGATGTTTTATATCCAGGTTTAATAACTGGCTATATCAATAAATTTACATATATGTTCTATTTGCTAAATTTTTGTAAAAATGTCTCCAGTTCTGTTGTCTCATCACCACGTCAGATAAGACACACCCCTTCCGAAATTTTTACGGGTGGGGGTGTTGAAAGGTGGTGGTCATTCTTGTCTTTCAATTTTCTTATTTCTCGCTTCATGTGTCTCTATTATTTTAATTGCTTATTTTTGATTTCCGTTGCATGAAATTAATTTATTTTTACATGTTACCTGACTTCTATATTCTGCTATGGGTTGGGAGAATTGCACTAGGATTCAGGTGTATTGGTTTATTTAGTTATTCTTTTTGATGTAGTGCTTCTGATTTCAAATTCTTTCCTTACTGTCGAGTCAGTGTTGTAGAGCAGCGTGGGTCAGGGCTCTTGGGCGGTCAGCTAGATCACAGGAATCCGGTGTGGTGCCAGCTCCTTTTAGGGTTTAGTAGAAATCTAGCCACCCGAGCTGGGGGGGGGGGGGTCCCTATACTGCATTGGGGTGGGCCAGCCGGTTTGGCATGGCGACACGACTGACCGCCGGTTACCTGAGGTTTCCGGTGTGAGCTCGCACAACGCGTTAGCTGTTTAGAGCGACCGGCGACTGTCTGGCGCCACAGTGTTTCTTTGGCTGTGCGAGCAGGAGAGGAAAAAAGTTTGATGGTTGCCGGATGCCCTGCTTTCTTTCCATCCCCAAACTGTTAGTAGCAGGTAGCATAGTTTACTATTTAATAAATAGGATGCTTCAAGTTCGTGTCTCTGCGAAGTGAAATCTGTCTGGCACAGTAGGACAGTGTCGCCAGCAGTAGTAAAAATATGCGCCAAGATGCCGACATTGCCATACATATATTGTGTATGAGAGTTTATCTGATCCCCTAATTGTTTTGAGCAGTTTATATTGTGAGGATAATCTCAGTAGGCTTTTAGCTGTGTGTGACACCAATAAGACGTGTCATCAGCGTTCCATTTTTGTGTCACTGGGATAGCCACTGTGTGTGCTGAGTACAATAACGGTGATTTTATCATAAGTCATAGATGTTTCATCGTTGACGTAGACACCTGGTACAGGATATAATGCCGTCACAAGGTTTTGTAGCATTGTAGATGCGTTCACAAACATTGGGAAATGAGAATGAATGTAGCCATATTCCATTATCTATTGATCATGTAAGGGGGGCCGGCCGTGGTGGCCGAGGAGACTGAGGCGCTTCAGTCACGGTCTGCACGGCCACTACGGTCGGGGTTTCGAATCCCCCCTCGGGCATGGATATTTGTGCCGTCCTAGTTCGTAAATAGTCCATAAGTAGTTTGTAAGTTTAGGGACTGATGACCCCGTAGTTAAGTCCCATAAGCTTTACAAACATTTGAACATTTGATGTAAGGGGGATAATCACACATATGCCAACCATATTCTGATGTATATTTTCTAGGGTTGGCTCGGATTATTCTTTTTCGTGTTCTTAATATCCCTAATTGCGCATTTGTAATTAACTGATTCGTTACGTTGATCTAAATGATATTGAAGTAGAAGGACCTCTTGAATCATATTTGGATTTCATTTCAATTAATTGTATATGTGAGGAGTCTGTGTTGAAACAGTGCCGCATTGGTTTGCTAGAATTAGGAAACCCGTTGTACAGGGAACTAGAATATGCATAAAGGGATGTTTTTGTATGTCTTTCTACCAGAGGCTGCAATTTTAAGTTGGGCTTCCCCAGATTCTCCTTTTAAAAATCACACCTCCCAAATTTTCCCATTAGTTTACACAAAGTAGTATTCTGAAATAACAACACTACTTATTAATAACCTCTTGTACAAAACTGTCGCTATGAACTTGGTAGTATAATTAATTTATTTTTCTTATTTGCTCGAATTCATGTCGCTTTATTTTGAAGGTACGAAGTTTTTGCGACTATGTATCCAAGGGGCTATATTAACTCTATATAAGCAGAATTACGCTTATAGCCCAAATTAGCAACACGCACTGTCTTGAGGGAAATCTGATGGGGACACGTACCTTGTGCCAGTTTATTGTCGCTCTTTCTTCATTTCGTCCACAATACAGATACTGCACTGCAGTTCCAAATCAGTCTTCCGACATCCGTACAGATTAACACCTGAAAGTGTAATTAATCTGTCAGGGCGAACGACTCAGTCGCAAATACTGTTTTAGAACGACACAATACTCCTTGCTTCCTCCATGTTTAAAAACATAACGAGGTTACCGCCTTCTGGTCGGTCGGACAATGGCATTAGTATACTACATATGCATTTCTGAAATAGGAAGACATTGCTAACGAACTAATTTTCCCTTCTCTTCACTTGCATTTTTACATCACTGTAATACGGGAATGTTATACATTCGTTTGCTGACTCATTCTTTATTCTGTAGTACATTGTGCAACTATGTATTACTTTTATTATGTTATGCTAAGTATTTATTAACATGTTTAATGTGTGTTGCAGCAACATTTCTATCTATATTAAAAATTTCTTGTTATACTATAAGGGTGGGGGGAGGGCATGGGAGGGGACGGCGAACAAATCGTTTGTTTGTGGGAGTTGCTGCAGTGTATATACAACATAGCAAGACTTGATTTTGGGTGTTGAGGCACCGACCTGTATGCAAGGGATTGGCGAGACATTCATGACAGAGAAGCGTGCGATATACCAACGCCGTCTAAAGACAAGGCCGAGTGCAGTCGTGTGACGTCATGCAGAGCGGACCGCGATCGTAGCTGACTGACTGGCTGGCCGCTGTGGCCAGCCACTCAGCCACGCAATCCTTGCCTACCCTGTGACGTCACACCACTGCGCTCGGTCTACGGCGACGTTATTTGCAAAAGCGTCCAAACAGAACCGGCGTACTGTTACTCTTTTCTTGGATCTATGATGACAAATGCCGAAATACATCCATAGAAGAACGCGCAACCTAGTTAGAGTTTATGCACTTAACCACTAAATATCGTTATAAAATGCTTAAACATTTTGCGTTGTATTATACACCACGAAACTCTTAGATTCATACTCAGCGAGTTTGTAATTTTGCACACTTCAGAAACGACATGTCAGGAACTGTTGGAGCGAAAAATGTTTTTGTTGCGTGTCTACGAATGTCAGTCACAATACTAGTCGCTTCCGACCAGTATACATCCACTCTACAGAGGACTATTTTAGTCACCCTACGGTGCATGTACAAATAAAGAGGCTGTAACATCTACAAGGAGAGGGGGGGGGGGGTGGTGGACAAAGCAATATGAACTGATTCAGTTATTAGTACGGAGTTGTCTTACCCATTTACTTCGAGAATTGAGATTCGTAAAGTGCCTTTATTGTTTGCAACAACGTTATATATTCTTATACAAAACATACTCCAATGCGTACAAAGGTGTTGGCGATGTAAATTTGATCCTCACTCTCTCTGCTGTGAAACTACCCATAACGGTTCAGTTGAAACATGGCGATTTTGCGTCGCAACGAATAACGCCTTTCCTTTAATTTCTACTCCAACTCGTGCAACATTTCCGTGACACTTTAACTATATCGCGATAATACAAAACAAGCCTCCACGGCGGTTTAGCCGCACGTGCTGGAGTGCCGAGTTCCGGTGCGCGAGGCCGCTCCCCGTCGAGGGTTCGAATCCCCCTAGGGCATGGATGTTTGTGCTGTCTTTAGTATAAGCACAGACAAATATATACACACGGGAAACCTCCGTAAGGGCCCGGTCCTACGCTCCGGGGTGCGGGGAGGGAGGGTTTCCAGCAGTTCCATAAGATGTCCCATGATGGCACTGCGGTCAGAAGCAGCCCTTTAAACTGACCAGAGCAGGCGGCAGGTAGCGGCTGCCCCCACCACCACCTCCCCTCAAACGCCGGCACGCTGGATACAGCCGTGGCCTCGTGGCAGGCGGCACGAGCTCTCCCCTCAGCCTTCCCTCCACGATACCCTCTGACGTGCGAGAGGCACTCTAAGCTAGCGAACCGCCTGACACCTGCTAGCATCTTACGGAACTACGAGGGGAGCGTAGGACAGTGGTTTAGGGTGGGCTGCTTCTCTGTATATGTTACTCTGTGGTATAAGATAGTACATAAGTAGTATGTAAGTTTAGGGACTGGTGACCCCGCAGTTAATTCCCATAAGCTTTACAAACATTTGAACATTTTGCATCTGCCCCACATTATAAATTCAGTTTTGAAGGGGGGGGGGGGGGGATATTGTCGCGGTGAAGTAGCCGAGCGGACTAAGGCGCCTCGCTGCAGAGCGTGCGGTTGCTCGCCGTCGGAGTTTCGAGTCCTCCCTGGTGTGTGTGTGTGTGTGTGTGTGTGTGTGTGTGTGTGTGTGTGTGTGTTTTGTCCTCAGGTTAGTTTACCTTAGTTTAAGTAGTTTGTAAGCTACGGAGTGATGACTACGCAGTTTGCTCCGATAGATTTACAAACATTTGAACATTTTTTTTTTCTAAATTAAAATTCAGCATTTTCTGCATTAATACGATGCATTAAACACAAGAAAGTGTTCTTCAAATATTTTTGAACAAATTTACTAATTTTTGTCATGTTTCTCGTACACAATGCACATTTCTAGCGAGGTATATTATGATTTTGGGCGTTATTTTGTTGGTTGTTAGCACTGTCAGATCAAAAATCTTCACCACAGTACCAATGACAAGTCAATTCACTGTTGAAATAAAATAAGACGAGCCACACTCTCTCTCACAGCCACATGCAGGGCATAGACAGCAACATAACACGATCTCCAATTTGGAATGGTTAAAGCCTCCTAGTTTTGTACATCGCCCACCATGCTGCAAAATGTTCTAGAAACGTTGTTCCTCAATAAGAATGTTACTTTAAGGATGATACAACACTGTGTACAAGAGCTTTTAATATGGTGTAGTGCTGGAAACTGTGCGGTTGTTTCGGAGGCAGATTTCGCGCCATTTCATTCGGCGCCTCTGACTACCTCCGGTTGGACACGACGAATCGAGCAGAAGCCATTTTAGAGATTAATCTTGTCTAACATGGCAGCGGATTTTTACTTAGCACGAAAACATGCTGTTTCCTGGCATCAATTCCATGCAGACAAACCACTTCGAAGTTTTATAATACGAGTTAATTATAGTATAAGTTGTGTAAAAGTACAATTGATGATAAAGTGTCATGATGGTCTTACAAAATTCATGAAGTACACATAATTAAATCACGCTACACAGAGCGCAGCGTAGAGCAGTTTACTGTGTTTCAGATTGTCAAATAGAATGTCCTGTGTTCGATTCCCTGCGGCAAAAACATTTTAATTCTCTGTAGTAATTCAAAAATTTCTTTGTTTCACACTTCTACTACGAAAGATTCTATCTATATTTCTCCATCTATATATTTCTCCATCTATACTAATAATAACAATAACAATAATAATAATAATAAATTTGTAGAATGTTACTTAACGTGTCATATACCTTTTATCAAGAGGTGTTCTTTTAGCTTTCTGTTAAAAACTCTCGAATCTGTTAATGTACACTGTCTTCATACATGTTTGTCACTTGTTTTGCGAAATCAATTTGAAGATAGTGAACACTGGAGACATGTGGCAATACATAATATTAAAACCGAAAGTTTTACATTGTAAGCTAGACTAGGCTTGTAAGGTTGCCTAATGGTTTGCCACAACAAAAAACTATAGGGGGGGGGGGGGGGAGGCAAAAAACGAAGTGGTGTTAGTGTTCGGTTTTATCACGCATCTTCGCTTGAACTAGATTTATCGTAAAATTTCGAAGAAAGGCTTTGCAGATACCTCTGCATGTCTTCCACAATTACGGATGGTTGCATTGTGGAAGTAATGAAAAGTGTCAAAACATTGCCTATTTTCTTTTGTTCCGACACTTCCACTTCGTTATTGTAGCAATTTTTATGAAATCTTTTTAAATATTAGTGAAGATTAGATGTTACTCCACCTGGGACAGTCGTCCACAGAACTTACATGTAGAGGTCTGCATTATGTCCGATTTTTACCGGCGAGTCCCGCTCGCCCCTCTGTCTCTCGGGAGTAAGCGGCCGAGCGTACTCTTTAACCGGTTGCGGGCAACCGAGCGCCAGCGCTCGGCCGAGCGCGCCGAACGCTCGGTCGGTCGCCTGTAACCGGCGCACTCAGTGACGGCGAGCTGCGGTGCGTCACACTCCTTGAGATCAGAGTTCTATAGAACTGATAGTAATATTACAATTGCATATGTTACATTTGATGTTTGTTAATATGATGCAGACTACTGGAGTTTCGTATTTGATCTTGTGTTCCAGTAATTGTATCGTTTAAACTGTAATGTCTGTATATAGTAATTTGTTTCGTAGACATACGGGAACACAGTAGTCTAATCGTGGGCTATGTGTAGCGTATCTCCAAATTCGGCCTCGTGTACGTTGTAACATGCGCGTAGTCCGGGGTGGTGGTTTTTGGGGTTCAAACCCCTCCAGAAATGTTGACAAAGCTAACAATAATTGGCATTATTGTGTATCAGGATAAAATCCGGCTACATTTTGCCAAGTCTGGGAAACAGTTAAACGTGCTCCATACAGTCTCGATTTCTCCCCACGTGATTCCATATGTTTTGGAACCCTGAAAAGAGACATTCATAGCCATAGGTATGTTTCTGGTAAGCATGTGTACATCTGGGTAAAAAACATAGTTTTGTAGCTAGCTGCAAACATCTGTGCACGCAGGAATTGACCGTCATGTCTCACAGTGGGTTAAATGTATTAACAGTTGTGGTGATTACTACTGAAATAATGAACAGTTTTACTATCGGTAATTAAAATTTCAGTCATATATTACAATGTTAGTCAACAATATTTCTTGATGTTCTTATGTAAACGACTCTAGGTTCTCGTCTAGTCAAAGCGTATCTACACACTTCTTTCTTGTCACTGATAGCCTACACGTACCGCCTTTCCGATTACCGTCCGTGTTTCGATCAGAACTTTCCTATCTTCATTAATTAATTTGCCTTGTTCCCAATTTTGTATCTATAGCCTGATGACTCTCTAGTATACAGTCCTTTGGAATGAAATGTAACTTATGCACTATTAGTGCCGTTTGTGATTTTATTAAGAGTTCACGCTATTACAGTGTTCATTCATTGACAACCCCTCCCGAAATCCTGGCTACGCCTATGCGTTGTAGTACTATTGAATGCAGGATCGGGAAGGAATGATGGAGTTAGGAGTAATATTTGCAAAATTTTGTTTTTTATCTACTTGGAACGGCAAGTGGTCGTTGAAATCCTGCTCTGCATTTACTTTTGCGGTGTCAAATCATACCTGTTGTGCTTGACTGGCACGAAACTATAATATTACATGTGGTACACTGCACAAAACCAGCAGAAGCCTGCTTGACACCATGCACTACAAGTGCAAACAATTTCCAAGCTTCACATTTCGCCTCCTGTTCCGACATGTCTTTCTTTTTGAGGACTAACGAGGCACTCCTAATTCTCTTCATAATACTTCTTTTTGTTTCATGAATGGAGCCTTTACGACCTGCAGTTCGTTGATCCATAACGCTGTCTCCGCTGCTCAAAGCCAGGTCGGTTTCTAATGCGATTCCCGGGGTTGAGCGCGCGTCGGTCGAGCTGTCACCGGCCGAGACTACGAGCGCGCTCGAGCGCCCGGCAGCGCTCGACACTTCGGCTGGTAACCGAGAGGCGGACGGCGACCGGCCACACGGGGCATCAGACGGCCACAGCCATGTCACAGCGTGGGCCTGCCCCAGCCGTCGAGCAGCGGCACGAAATGGCAAAGGCTCGAGCGGTTGTTTTCATCGAAATGCAGAGCTCTACTTACATGTAGCCTTTTGGCATCGGTCATCCCTGCCTCAAAGAACTGCAACACATCCGATCTACGTGTTGACATATCTAGAAAGGATTTTTTTATGATAAAAAATGAAATGGTTACTCAGATAAGTTAGAAGAAAATTTCAATACTTCAAAATACCTGCTTCTATGTGAAATACAAAAATACGTTAAGTACACTTTCCCGAAAGTTCAAAACAACTGCCTCATATGTTTTGCCTTTGCGATAGAAATGTCCAGGTGGAGCACTGTAGTCGGAAGCTCCTTCTGGCCAGCGATGTTCCATCACGCCTCCGTTTCCTCCGGGCAGCCTCGAATTAACCTGGCGCGTCCTACGGTAATCATCGGATGTGGCGCACTAGACGCACCTCCGATTTACCCGCCAGTTAACCTCATCCGCAGACCACCACTAATACGGGGTTATTCCTAAATAACACTGGGAATGAAAGGGGTTAAGGATTCAGCAACTATAATCCTATGTATGTTAAGCGCCAGTCGTACTGTTTCTATCAAAACCTTATACATGAGTGGGTGTTCAGATTTACATTCGCTTTGGCCGTGGTAGCTAGCTACAATAGTCTTACTGCTCGGCTTAACTAAAAATCGGGAGACCAGTGTCCCTATCTCCCTGTTCTCAGTTTTCACGAAGAACTGTGCGGACTTTAATATGTCTTCCTGAAGTCCTCGAAATTCTTATTTTAGGTTATAACACGAGTCGTAAAAAGTCTCAAATGTGATGAATGGCCACAAATGTGTATGAGACTTTTCCGGTCGATTCGTGTGACGTTTCGGCCTGTCAAATGTTTGCTGTTCTCATTTGACGTCCACTTCCACCGGCATAGAGTAGTTGTGCTGAATCAACTTTCATTTTAGGTGCCCTTTTTACAAACACTACGTCACTGAATACGGTTAAGAGACATCATTGATCAGACGGGCAGTTCATAATTTTTCTGTGGGAGAAAAATTTAGTGCACGAGATTAACACCTATCTCCCGCTTCGCTAACACCGTCCCACGACGCCGAGTCTCAGGATCTTGAGCTCCAAACATTCACCGTTTTTATTTTGCTGAGAACCACTACGATAGTTCTGTACACCTGTTATTACATTGCACCTGGCGGTACTGAATTGTCTACCTGGTAGCACTTTGCGTTTAGTCTTTTCCAAGCAACGGATAACGTTCCGCAAAGCTTATTCTCTCTCAGGCATGTTACTGCAAAGGGAAAAACTCAAATTTAAATGTAAGAGTCTTAACTGCTGCCGTTAGCAGTCCCTAGGCTAACAAACTTCCTAAGGACAAAACACCCATGCCCGAGGGAGGACTAACCTGAGACGGCAAACAACCGCGCACTCCGCATTAAGGCGCCTTAGAGCGCGCGGCCAATCCTACGCGACTGAAAAGACAATCACTGCTACTGTCTCTGCGCAGAGGTTGATTTTTTTATACTACCTAGCCATTCACCAGTCCAGACGTATCTTTCGCAATATTGGTTATTTTCTGATCAGGAATATTCTATTTCAGTTTATTTAAATTTTCGATTAGTGTCACTGTTAGCAAGTACTTTGCAACTGGTGAATGTTTACTATTGCATAAAGTTTTTTTTGGTTGTAACTAAAAAATTTGATACGTAAGCTTTATCAGTTAATTGTAGGTCACAAGCATATTGTCACTTCACTACCGAGTTCAGTGTCACCACTTAGGAAAGTGGGGTGCATCTCGACCTGCAATACCATAGGGTCACTAGAAATTGATTTCTGGGAGAGGGGTAAACGGACACACCATGAGAAGACGTATTTTTGTTTCGTAGGAAAGTAGTTTAGTGGCGGCGAATCAGGGTCAATTCAGTGAGAATCTAGTATATAATATTTTGGATCTCTGCTACCAAGATAGTTGTTCGTAATATTTAAAAAGCTTCGACAAAGCTGAACAATTTTTACATAAAAATTGAAAGGTTGATCAAAAACTAGCTTGTGCTAAAATTAAAATGTTATATTCTTAAAGCTGCAGACAAACCTAACTAACCTGAAAGCTATCTTGAGAGTAAAGCATTATTTTCTTCTCGAGTATTTGACTTAGCTATTTAAGAGTTTTCTTGGAGCTACTGGCACCTGTAAAGCTTGTACCAGAAGAAGAATACGGTAATAACGCATCTTGCTTAGTGCTGAGAAAATATTGGAATTTTTCATTTCCGATTATCTTTTAAGTTAAACGACGGACAAAAGTAATGAGATATACAAGTGTAGTATAAAAACGTTTATGTCCAAATGACAAACTTGATCGTGATTATTCTAATGAATGCAAACTTAAGCATGTTTTAATCGCTGTTGTATCTTCCGGGTTATGTGGTCGTGGTCGAAGAAACATCTGCTCCTGACGTTTCGTCCAGAGCTGCGCTGGACATCCTCAGAGGTACTACTGGTAGTCGGCAAGACTCACCGCTACCAGTTGTACCTCTGAGGATGGCCAGCGCAGCTCTGGACGAAACGTCAGGAGCAGATATGTTTCTTCGACCACGACCACATAACCCGGAAGATACAACAGCGATTATTTCAGCCGGTCGTGAAAGCCTTCACTGCATGATTAAGCATGTTTTAAAACTGTTAGGGAGCTAAGGCTGGCAGTGACAGATTTCAAGTTCAACAACGGTGCTTACCCATTGGGTCCAGCCATCCTGATCTTTGTTTTCCGTGGTTTCCAGTGTTCAGGCAAATTCTGGGATGGTTCACTGTAAAAGGCAACCGATGCTTCCTTTCACCTTGTCCCACATAGATTAACACCTTCCCTGAGGACACCAGTACGGGCCACTAATGCACTAGGTGGACGCCTGTAAGCGCAAGTGCGCTGAGAGCTGAAATCATACCCCAGCGAAACCTTTAAGTTCATGTTGTGCATGTACATGATATGGACAGCGAATATAACGTCTGCGGAAGAGGTGGTGCTAAGTATAGAAATACGGTACAAGTACGCTTTAGCTGCATGCATATAATGAGAAATGCTGCATGCTGTCTGGCGCTAATAAGCGTCATATGCATTTATTGCAAACAATTCTAACAGCGCCTCTGATTTATTGATTTTATTGCAAACATCACAGCTGACTAAACACGAAAACAACTGCAGACACGAAAACGTTACGTGATATTTCGTTGGTGGCTTGTAATAACATGAGTACACAGCCGAACAAACTAAACTGAGTACTCAGCTAGGGAACGCGCCGCTTATAAGCGTTAGTGTACGGCCATAGTGAACGGCTCCCCGCTAGCTGCTCGGCCGCTTAACCTGCAGCGGTCGCCACGCGCGCGCTGCAACGGCGCGATGGCAGCTGGTGGCGGCCACAGTGCGCAGCCAACCGCGCGCCGGCTGATACCGATACATGACGAAAATACTTTTCCATTTTCTTGCTGAAAAAATACTGTATGTGTATGAAACAAAGCTACATCGCACTCTGGTATCAGTTTTTCGATAAAAATTCTCCTCTTGTAAAATAATAGAAACCACCTCTTCCGGTTCTGTACGTTTTCCTTGACGAAGGATACTTGTCACTCGATTCTGAGGAAACTAATTGCCGTACATCACTGAGTTTTGCACATTTTGCAAGCTAACATAACAGCTTCATAACGGAGTGTGTTTTTTCCGGTATTCGCCATAGTTATTACGATACTTAATTTCCAGTTAACCTATCTCATAACATTTGAAGCTTTTGCAGTGAAAAATATAGTCCGACAACTTTTCGTTTGGTTAACTTTAGGTTAAACATTACTGCGTACAAAAAGTAGCCAACATTGTGAAATTGTATTTAAAGCTGAAAAGAAAGCGATACATCGCTCCAGTATAGCGAACAGGGCGCTAGCGCCGCGCGCTCTCCTTCGGCGCGCCATGTGCACAACTACTGAGCCTCTAGCCTGCAGCTCAGTCAGCCAACCTTCGTAATAAAACACATGCCCGAGCCAACAGAAAATGACTAACAAATAGCAAAGTTGATCTGGGACAGATGCCAGTTCTCTAACTCGCTTTAAAATAACGATAGCATACAAGTTCGGATAAAAAAAGGACAGTAAATCTGGTTCTATGTATTATAGTTACAAATATTGGATTGCTAGCTGTCAATGACGGAAAATTGCAAGTTCATAATGGGGACTAGGGTTCTAAGGGAAAGAGAATGCTAGTGTTTTTGTTGAATGTCCCAACATGCAATAGAAATGGGAAGACTAAAATTACCAGAAGAATATTTGACAGACTTTCTCCACAAAGAACAACAGTGGGGGGACATTAAAGATGTTTACAACGGTAATGTTAAGTTGGAATATGCAGTTTGTATGTGCAGCTTAAGTGCATCTTCTCTATTTGAGTTTAATACGAGTAAATCAGTGGTGCTATAATGAAACTGCTGTTATAACTTGGCACCATTCACGGATGATGAAAAAAAACTGTTTTGATCGCAAATTGTATAATATGCCAAAACTGGACTTACTAGTTGATGGCATGGGGTAGTAACCGCTGGATCATTACAGGGAAAATAAACTGCTGTCCTATAATCTCAATATACATACAATGTAACTATGTAAGGTTTTCTATAGTCCATGGTGTGGCCGATACAACAACCAGTCACATTTTAATTTCAAGTAAAAACAGTCTTGGTTGCAAAGTGGTGTTATTAATTACCAATGACGCGTTGTGTACTCACAGCAGGGTATCACATTTGCACGACAAATGTTACGCAAATTGCTACAATAGCCCCTGTTTCACTACTTTAAATGTTTTAATTCTTATGTAACGTTTATAATGCAGATAACATGATGGCCTGCTGTGAGGGCAGAATGCGTCATTGGTAATTAATAAAAGCACTTTGCAACCAAGACTAATCTTACTTGAAATTACATTGTAACTGACAGTGTACCGTCTGTCAGCGTATTTTGAGATTATAGTAGGACAGCAGTTACAATTATTTCACTGTCAAGGTTCCCAATCACATAACGACATTTTATACCACTCACGAACAAAAATTTTTGGTAACGTAAATTGACATGGAATGGCAGCAAAGTAATTATGAATTAAGTAGCCTCGTTATTGGTTCACAAAAAAGCCAATTTCACGTGCAACCTTTATCACAGAAGCAACCATTTCATATTCTGAGCTAAATAACCTATCTACACGTAAATTATCTTGAATGTGTAGTTGTTCGCTGTAATAAAGTACTGGTATTCTTGCATAAATATTAACAATTATATGCAATTAAAGACATTGCAAAACCGGTTGTGCGAGTCGACAAAAGTTCAATAACATTCAGCTACAGTGAATTAACAGCCTTTCATTCAACACTTGAGAAACGCGTCTTTATTAACTCTCATTAAACACGACGCACTGCGCACAGCGTTGAAACCTCGGCACCCGCGAGCTGAGAGCGGAACAAGAAAAATTCTTTCTTGCACTCTTGAGTGAAAGCGATGTGAGCGAGCTGAGGCGGCCGCGCGGGTGCACTATGGCCATCCCAATGTGATCACCCACTGAGTTTTCCAGCCACCTCCCAGCCGCCACGGAGCTGGAAGCATGTAGCGGCCCACTATGGCAGTACCCTTACCCGCTCTGGCGTGCAGATCGCGGAAACGCTTAAGCGTCGGCCGCAGCGAACGTGTTAAACTAATTTGTAACAAAGCTTACACTGGTATAATTACATAATTTTATTTCTCCATCTTTTCATGTATTTCCTTCCAAGCCAGGGGTGCAAGTGCATGCAAGTGCATGTAAGTACACTTAGTTTCCAACTGTTTGGAGCTCTTAGAATTAGTAAACTTTCTAAAGGATGGCATACATTTTAATGTTTTTATTCATACCAGGTTCAATCTACATAAACTGCTGCACGATTTATGTTGACACCATTTGACTAATTCTTCCAATGAACGTAATTTGTTAATTGTTACCCATATTATTCGTGTATTCACTTCATTTCCACTTGCTATTTTTGTATATGTGTGGATTTATTTTTGTTATATTTTATTCAAGTTTTTCAAAGCCTGTAAAGGAATTGTTTCCCCTCAACCAATTCCAGTAATCCGTTTATTCGGAGTACAGAATATTTACTGCTCCATTCCTTATGAGCTACTATTATGAATATTTTAACTGAGGTGTAAAGAAACCTTGCAGTAGTGTTTCAGGCTAGGTTTTGTGAAATACTAGTGCCGTGTGCCATTACGTTTTTGGTTTGACTAAATGCGGCGGCTAATTTATCTTTTCTGTAAAGTGACAGTGCGAACATTCAATTTAATAACTTAACGATGAAGAAGGTTTACGTCTAAACTCATAGTGACATTCATGGATAATCTGGTTACTTTTCCTGGTCAGTTGAGCAGTTCTTTATGGAAGGTATTGTATTCTCGTGAGCATATTCTTGTATGTGGGTTTTAGTTGCGTATTTTGACTAGTTTCTAGTTTTACAGTTTTGTAAATTTTGTTTAGGAGTAAACTATAGCCAAATTCATGGTAAGGAACAGGTAGTTTCAAATTAACACCAAAGTAAATTTGCAAATACCTTTTATTTGAATAAAATTTCTGGTTGCAATAATTACTGTAAACAGCCATTATAGCAGGATACGAGCATACATTAGTTAACTGCTTTGTCTCATGCATTGTAAAACCTTGTCTTCATGCTGTTAAAATTTATGGTAGAGACCTGTATTCACCAAGCTTTAATCTCTTGTCGGAGTGCTAAAATTTTAAAAGGCATTCGCATTTATTTTTTCTGTTTGTTCTTCTGATCCCGGAGGATAGTTTCTTTTTAGTGTTCCTCGAACGGCTGCAGGCAGGCGCAGGAAGTGGCGACCAGCAGCGTGAGGGAGACGTTTCCGCTGGGCAGCGCGCGCACGCCCACGTAGGTGTGCGGGAACTCCGGGAAGGAGGCCCAGGGCGCCATCGTGAGGCTCACCACGCTGCTGACCGGCGTGCACTTCTCTGGAGGCGAGCACGCCGCCTCGCGCTCGTCGCACCGCACGTACACCAGCGAGCTGGGCTCGAAGGCAGGGCCCAGCTCCTGTAAACAAAGCACAGTTCAGTTCGCCAGTTGGTTAACAACTAGCTATTTAACAAGCTGTTACTGCTAACAAGCTATTCCCCTTCTCTGATTTTATCTTCCCTCGGTTCTTCGTGGGACAATACTGGCTAGAAAAATTGACAAGACATTTCGTGTTTTAACTAGGAAACCTACCGAAGTTTTACTCTGACATTTGGGTATGTTACAATACAGGAAATACTATTGGACACTTAGCCGCGGAAAGACATTTAAGGGGTTAAATTGTCTCTCCAAAAGTGGGGCTCAAATACAAAAATCGCGGTAACAGATTAGTGCAGCAATGAGTTTTCGTATTTAAGTAATTTGATACAAGACGAACATCGGCATAGGAATATTGTAGGGGGTGGGTTAATTAGAGGGTAACTACCTCTAATTTGAAAATTTGTGCTCCAAAAATAGTTTTGTTTCTATTTAACTAGAATTTATGAAAACTTCGAAAAGATAGCGAATTAAGTAATCCTTTATGTATCAATATGGGTAGTAAACTCCCATTGCCGTGTTCGACACTGCCCATGAAGCACCTTGTAAATATACTTTTATATTAGTTCATCTGTTCAATATACATTGGTATTTAAAGTCGTTGGATTCTTATCTGAAATCAAATTATCAAAATGCAATAGGGTCGCTCCAGCATAGCTGGAGAAGTCTCAGATACTTTAGTAGTCTAACTCGATATGCGACTTTCAAAATACTGTCCAGTCAAATTTTTAAATTGTTAATACAAGTGAATGAAACATGTTACAAATGTGTACTGGTTTTAACCGCCGGCGGTAGCTTTGTCCGTGATGTAGCGCGTGGAGAACGCATTTTTTTCGAGTTTTCGTCCGCTTTGCTACATCAACTGTATTAATTTTGAGAATCTTCTGAGTAGGATTCAACGACTTTTAATACCAATATATTGAAGAGATTAAACAGTTCAAAAATACTCAGAAGGGGTTTTATGGGCAATAACGAGCGCGGCAATGTAAGGGTTGTTCTCCCTCCTCTCCCCCCCACCCCCATATTGATCTATGGAAACATATTCCTTAATTCGCCTTCCTTTCGAAGGTTTCGTAGATTCTACTGCGATTAAATCAAAACAGTTTAGCACAAAAAAATTGTCACTCTAGGGGTAGTTGCCTCCCTAATTGTCACCCCTTGCAATATACCTAGGCCGATATTCGCTTTATTGAAGATACTTCTACACCAAAAATCATTAAAATCGCCTCTAAGTCATCGCCATTTGTCCGTTTTAGTCCAAATTTTGGAGGGACCGTTTCACCCCTCAAATGTTTTTTCGCTGCTAAAAAATGTGTCCCATAGCTTTTCATGTATATCCAAATTTCATAGAGTGATACTTTGGTAGGTTTAGTATACTTTGATGTCACTTATTTCAAAATAGCAGTGAGAGGATGTTGACAACATGTCCAAAGCAATCTCACAGCACATGCTTCAGTTACCTAATTTTCATGAATGTTTGCTAGGAAGTTCCTATTAATTGATATCACGCTCCATATTTCAATTTTTGCATTTTTTTAATTTCGCAACTGTTGAAAATGTTTAGCAGTGATTAACTAGCATTGTTATATGACCTGTTTAACAGTTACGTTGTAATGCTACAGAAGTCAATTTACCAGCTTTAAGTTTACATTATTCCTTGCTGCTACTGTATAATGTATCATTAACATTAATTGTACTGTTACTGAATAAATTCTTAAGTGATTCAGTATAAGTGTCTTCGAAATCTGTATCAAAATGCAGCTTACAAGGGAACTCCACGAACCCCAGGCGGCAAAACGTTTTGAAAACTTGGGTTTATGAAGTCATTACCATGATAAAATTCCGCAGATTTTCAATGCGCCATAAATTTTATTTCAACCCTGCGGAATGAAGCGTTAAAAATTGAACACAATGGGACTATCTCAAAAGCTATCAAGGATACAAATTTCTAACCACTTTTTCCTATGAAACCGGTAAAAGTAGAGCCTTTGGCGAAAATTTTGAGCCTTTTGCGATATCTCCAGCCGTTTGTCAAAAAACTTGAATTTTGTAAATTTTTGCACCTCTTTGCTTGTATAAATTATAATTAGGCAGTAATAAGCAGTGAAACGCATAACGACGTCTGGTCATTTTAAATACATACCTTCCGGTTGGTATGCTAACTGCACCGACTGAAACCAGAATTTACGCTTTGAAACAAATTGCGCTTGGTCCCCGGAGTAGGCAAAAGGCGATGCACGTTCGCCGGGAGACGAATGGTACTATTAGGGTAGGGGAGGGGAGGGGAATGGAGTCGAGCCTGGCTCGTAGTCTTACTCTGTGAGCCAGCTTGAGCACACGTGCACTGGTCCGCGTTTCCCGGTCCCCTCTAATATACAATTCTTATAGCTCATTGGGAGCGACAATTTTATCGCTACTTTAGGAAGTGTGGTCGTCATAGTAAAGGGACTGGCAAAGTTGTTCAAAGAAATGAAAAATAAACGACAATAAGCCAATTTATTGGAGTTTTTTGCGGGGTCCTATCAACGTTTTCCTTAAACATAACGGTATTTTGTTTGTTTGAAAGCGAATACGCAAACACCAGTAAATTTGGTCATTGTGAACAGTTGACGTGGTTTTTTTTAAACACGAAAATAGTTTGATTCGACCTTGAAAAACGTCCTTCGTTTTGTCTATCGTTCAACGCCCATGTATTTGGAAATTATTCCCAAAGAAACTAGTAAAGGAAAACAATATCAGCAGATGCGTGGAGCTTTAAAAAAGGGAGGGGGCACGGTAGTTTAAAGAAATGGTTGATACTCGAACAATCTCAACACAACTTCATTTATACACTTCTGCCTGCTCGGGTTCAAATCTCGAAAGAGATCTTCAGATTGCGAAGAAGATTACCTGTGTACTATCGGTATACGCGGGTGATACGAGCTGGGGCGGCAATCAAGGGCGTTTCGTTTCACTGGAAACTAAATTTCTATCGACGACCTTCGAATGCGATAAATATATGTTTAACTGCCTCATATTGAAGGAGAAATGGAAACAGTTCAGACCGGAGACATCCCAGTTCTTTCTTGACTGGGCTATTGGTCAGCAGTATAAAGTGGTTAAATATATGCCGCGTACATATTTAGGTATGTAAGCTGCCAGATAAAATAAGCCGGTTCTGCGGCATATTAATGGGAAAACTATAGTTAATGAAAAGTGGCCCTCCAAGCACGATTTTTATTCTTTTAGATTGAAGTTTCAATCGACAATTCTTTTGCTAGAACCCCATAGCAGCTTATTTGTCATGTTAACAACGCGCAAGTGCTTAATAAAAGCATCAGTTTAAAATGGATTTGCAACTGTACTTATCGCCAACTTAGTTTTAATTACGTGTTACTTTTCTGCTGAAGGCTTCTTATAATAAGTTTGTTACTATAGCAACTAAAGACGTTTACGCTAGCAATGTGCAGCAGATTGTTTATCTTAATGTGTCAGTACGTACCTGCGTCACAGACGTCTCTGAACAGACACCCAAATTTATTGGTTGAGGGGCCGTTCGTTGTGGTGACCGGTCTTGTTCTCTCTCTTGCTCTTCTTCGTCTTCCTCCTCCTCCTCCTCCACAGTTGGACTTATCTGGTCTTCTACATCCATCACAACTTGTGCGCCTTCATAGATACTGAAAGAAAGCGGTTTTCTTCAATCTATGAACAGACCCAGTATTTTACCTGGCTTTAGACAAACACTTTTCTCAGTAACTGACACGCAATATTGTCAGTACTTTTGACCGGGAGTCAAAGCCTAGAACTACTACACTAGACCCTTGGATGAGAACATTAGAACCCTCTGCGTTCTACACTTAGTGAGCATGCACGTAGAAAGTAGAGGCGGGTACTCAACTGGCTGTGGAACTATCTGCGAACGAAGTGCATATGAACGTAGTGTCAATTGTCTTGATACGTGGAATATGTCCACCACTGATGTGTCAGATTAGCTAAGAAGAAATTGCAACAAGTTCGCCACGCGATCCCATTTGCGATTAAGATTGACGACTGGAGCACATTGACTACGAATTAATATTGCCACGTGCTCTGAAAAGAGTCCCTAGCCTATTACCTTAACACTAGATAGCCGTCTATGAAAATGTAGCAGTTCCACCATCCTGGGTGTAAATGCAATAACGAATTTCCTGGAAGTATGCATTTGATCTATTATTTGTCTTTGTAACCAGTTTCTAAACCCTAATTTCTCTCACGCGAATTATGTTGGCCGTCAGTTATGAATTTAAGTTCACTGAAAGTTACCGGCAAAACGTCCCAAAGTAACTTAATACCATCGTGATTTAAACTCACGGTGTACGTGACTTCAGAAATCTTTACAATACCCATCAGTCATCAGCACCGAAGGTTTCAGAAATTTTTAAGTTTCTGAAAGTAAAGAAATTTTTTTTATCAAAATGAAAGTTTGTCTGACCGTATGTTTTTATATTATCGATGTGAAACTTATCAGGTAGTTAACTATGCCACTGCTAATCTCAGAACCTTTTAAAAAAAGGTTCAAATGTTTTGAAATCTAACAGCGTAACTAAGTTTGCCAGTCCCTAGGCTTACAAACTACTTTAATTGCAAGTAACATGCTAAGGACATACACCCATGCACAAGGTATGATTCGGGCCTTTAACGTGAAACGGGCGCGCGCACCGCAGCAGGGTGCCTTAGTGCGTACGGCTATTCTGCCGCTGCCGTACTTCGAGTGAAATTGAAAATTCCTGTTACTGGAATAATTTTCTACAGTTAGTGGGTCAGGTTATTATTGTATGCTGACCTGCCGTTTTCAGATACGCACGATTTAAACGGTCTGCACACAGTGTGGAGAACCCTGATGCAACGCACACCGCTCTTATCCAAGCGGGCGTGCCTATAGTTAGCTGGCATCTTTAGAATCATGCCATTGATATCTGGAGGAAGTGTCATCTGCGAGAGCAATTTTACTGTTACCGCAAAAAAAAAACCTAGGGAACATACGGAAGGACTATTTTTGACAACATACTTTATAAGTGGCGTTATTTTCTGAGCATACTGCTTTAAGCTGAACAGCCATTCGCCATGTGAGTGGCGATATCAAGTCGTGGGGTAGCGTTCATTTAAGTGGCTGTAGTTACCTCGTAATGTTACATTTGAGATACAGGGGGGGGGGGGGAGAACTTTCTTCCAGAAATGTTAATGTTGGCCACTGTTCAGTGTTGGTTGCAGTTTGCCCGCGGATAGCATTTAGACAACCCAAAATTTTGTAGCAATGAAATTGTGCTTCACGTAGTTTTAGTGACAATTTTAAGTAAATACATTTGATAAAACGTCTGAAGGGCACACTATCGTGCCAGACAACCACCAGTATTTACATTTAACCAATCGTGCATTAAGTCTTAACCGATTAGTGCTGGCCGACCACTGCCGCTGAAGCCGTTTCGCCCACATTAAAAAGTGGGTTTTCAGAGGTGTGGAGTGCTTTATTTTCCACCCACGTATTTCTGCCAGCTCCTTAAGACAGGTCTGCCGATATGGGACATTTATTGGTCCTGGAAGAGCGGATTTACTGATCAACTTCCGACCTGCTTGCCTACCTCAGTCCGTCACCACCAGTGCATGTGTCTTAGTAGTTTCAGTGGCGTTGCCGATAGCCTTCGTTTTGCTATTTTCATGAGCTACTCATGTTCTCTGCATTGTATATCATGGATGCGATTACGAAAGGGAAGCTGTATTAAGGAGGGCCATCGCTGTAATATTAATGAAGTTCTACAAGCCTTGCCTCAGTTCCGCGTGTAGTATGTGCAGAGACCAAGTTCCTAGCGAACTGACAACCACTTCAGTGATCCACTAACAGCCTAACTGCAGATTCTCCCCGTCCTAGCCGTCTGGCTGGAGAAGCCGTTGGAAACCCGACACCGTCTCATCTGCAGTTCTATTACAATTTTGTGCGTATTTAAGAATATTCCTTCGGAAGTAAATCACGTCATTCATTTGGAAACGATAAGGGAAATCCCTCAAAGCCAAATGTTCTGAGGTGAATAGGAATCAGCCTTCCCGAAAGCGACTAATTTTAATTACAACAGGTCAACATACCTGTGAGCCTCCGCAAGTATGTAGAGGTTTATTAAAATAGTGAAAATTAATGAACCCTCTAACACCGTTTTCAATAGCACAGATGTAATGGCGCATTCCACGCAACTGATCAGTTAAGAGGGGAAGGGGACATTCAATCCATTGATCCAAGGGCAAGGGATGGAATTGTGCAGCTCCTATGTGATCTTAAAAGATTTCAGTTATGACAAGTCAATCCCAATCAATGACCTTGATGCGAGGTCGCTATCTGTGCCCATACCTACAGTATTACTGAAAGCACGAAAACGTGCTCCTAACCAAAAGATCTACAGCTGCTTTGTTTTCTTTATGCAGAGTGGCATACGCTTTATCAACGTGCCACACTTAATTGCTAAGAATCTACCATACAAAAGTTAATTTATTAGTCTTAAGGCTTAACGAAGTAAAATTTTTTATCGAAGAATGTGACTAAATACTTACCCTCCATCTGGATCAACTTCCACGCTATCATCACTGTCCATATCGCTTCGGGGAGGAGCAATTGTAGCTTCTATTTCGGCTACACCTTCCTCCGGTAATTTTTTCGGTTCGCTGTCTATTGGTAACCTTTCCGTCTCCGTTAATTGGTCACTTTCCTGTCCCCTCGATATGCTCTGCAATACACAAGACGGAAACTTTCCTTCTCTTTCAGGCTCTTGTTCATCTAACTGTTTATCGGAGCAGTATTTGCTACGATCAGCTGCTTCCGACGGCATGTCTTCAGAATTTTCGTTACCAATCATTACGTTTCTTTCTTCAGTAGTAAACGAGCTGCTGCTGAATTCTTCCACACCCAAGGTACCGTCTCCTGCTGTAGCCAAGTGGGATGCGTTAAATGGAACGCTTACATTTAAGCTGAAAGGTAGCCACCAATTTTCAATTCTACGGGGCCCTGCTGCAAGGTTGTACTGGTTAGCCGCCCAGTTGTGCAAGACATGCACCCAGATTAGCTGTCTATCCATGGCCCAAAAGAAATCCCTCAGAACCCCAGCGTCAGGAGCGTTGCAAATCAAGCGCATTGAAGGTGACCAGTGGCAAATTGATTTCACCAGAGCGGTATGGCGTTTCAAGGCGTCTAGGAAACGCTGTAGTGACTCCGGGATGCAGTCATTAGGTTCGCTGGACGGTTCGGGACTGTTCAACTGCTGATAGAT
Source organism: Locusta migratoria (assembly GCA_026315105.1). Classification (NCBI taxonomy): domain Eukaryota; kingdom Metazoa; phylum Arthropoda; class Insecta; order Orthoptera; family Acrididae; genus Locusta; species Locusta migratoria. Next base: position 689,551,211 of record CM048755.1, read on the forward strand.
CCACTGATAGAACCCTTCAAGCAGCTTGACTTGGTGCACCACGACCGACACCAACTGTGTCTGCGGCTCTTCTGTGGATTGTTCCTCACTGTCGCTCGATTCCACGGTCTGTATCCAGTAGTTTTCAATGTCTACAGTATGTTGTATCAAAGCTTCCGCAAATGCCTTGAATTGCACGTCACGAGGTACGCCTAGCGGGCCGCTGAGGGGCCAGTCCTTGCACCATACCGGCAGCCACGATATCCAGTTGGTCTGCTCCGGAGCTGCCTCAGCGCCAGAAACGACGGCAGAGGACCTCGACTCTTCCCTCCAGCCCACAGGGGGTCGGCTGCATGTCTGAGCCTCTCTTTCCCCTCTCGAGCCGTCGTCAGCTGTCGCCTGAGTTGCAGTTGAACTCTCAGCTTCCGCGTTGTCTGACGTTGTATGCGGCCCGTCTCCAGAAGATGCCACGTAAGGTTCGTCATCGTATTCTGTGGTACTTTCCGGGACTGTCGCCGTTTCTATCGCTGCACACGACTCTTCTGCAGAGGCTGCCTCGTAAGCGCGGTCATCGTTGTACTCCGGTGATTCCTCTTCCGTGGCGTCAGCTAACCTGCAACACAAACCGCAATTAACTATGTAGAACTAGTGTCAAAGTAGGAAAATTATGAACCACTGCTTACACCAATTTTGAGCGAGACCGAAAGGAAACTACGAAGTAGTTCAAGAGGTCATTATAGGCCTTACCACGAATCCACGAACTGGGCTATGGATTCCTGACGGTTTTTTGTCGAATGAAATATGAAGTAACTTCATCCTATAAAATTGGAACGGTCTCATGCACTGACTAATTTCTAAGGAGCTGTGTGCACCCAAAAGGAGCTATCAAAGCTAAGGAACTTCATCGTAGATACGCTAAAACTGTCATCTAGGCTACGGCAAGCAAGCATTAAAGAAGTAGCCAATTGCAGACGCCCTTAGTCCGTAAGTAGTTTCCATTCGAGGAATGGACGTTACTTCATACAGCGACTAGACGCTGTTTTACGATGTTGCCCCAGTTTATTGCCAACAGGTACGTCTGAACGTACGTTGCCAAGGTGATGCCAATCAGAACAGCAACGTTATTGGGGTTCGCGAGGTTAGTGTGGGTACGAGACAAACTATTGAAGCCCCCCCCCCCCCCCCCCCCACACACACACACACACACACACACACACACACACACACACACACACACACACACACACACACACACACACACACACACACACACTTAAGGCTGAGATTGGCTGAAACATCTGGCCAATACTAAACTGCTGGGTACCGAGAAGGGAGGAAAAAGTGCGCCAATAGTAGCCTTTAACCCCCCTCCCTCCCTCACTGATTTTGCATCGAGCGAGTCTTCACGATTGCGGCGCCAGATACGTATCTTACATTACCAGCCTTTAAGCTCCACGATTTTCACTTCCAAAAGTGCTGCTGCTTATGCAATGCTGCAAGGAAGACTCGATGGGCTCTTCCCCAGAGAACTTGGCACATTTCCGTTGTCTCAACATGCTTCCTCTTCATTTAATGATTAGCCTCCACGTTTTGGTGGTAGCCTAAATTTTACTGCCCCCCTCCGCTCACCATTTCCTCAGTATCTTAGATGTGCACATGTCTAGTCCCAAATCCGAATGTCCCGTAGATGCCTACTAGAAGAATCACTGCCAGCACTTCCTTTCTGCTTGGGTCTTGCTCACTGACCTACATGCAGTTTATCAGAACGACAGTGACGCAAGACAACACTACTGAACTTTGTGACTGAACAGAAGTCTTAGCGCCGTTTTGGGTCCCTATTTTGACTCCAGAAACGGACTGCGTTTTTACGTTTCTCATGGAAGTCTTAATATGGACTAATGAGTCAATCGGTAACCTGAAAATTAAGTGTACGTTTTAATGCAACTGAACCGCACCAATGTCGCCTGACTTGGTAAGGCTAGTCGCCAGTGACAAACTTATGTAGCACGTACGTATCTAGCAAATGGTGAGTAGTACCATATTCATGCCATACTGTAGTATAGGACTTCATGAGCAAGTTCAAATGGCACAGACGAAGTTAATATTTTTCCATATTAAGTGAAAGTTACGTTTAGTCACGAGGAATTTATCACAGTTAACTGTTCAAATTTTAACCTAAAAAATTTTAAAATTGCGTTATCTTTTTGCAGAAGATATACCATTAGGTAAGAGGATGCCATCAGTCAATGACTCACGGGTTTCAAGTAACATACCTCCAGAAAACTTATTTTGCAGCCCGCACTGTAGGTTAAACCAGTATTCACGTTTAGTTCCAATGTAATTGACTCGACAAACATGACCACACAAACATGTTCACGTGGCTACTTCCGCTTAAAAATTAACGCAATGAAGAATTTACTCAAGTCCCTTTAAATTATCGGGAGAAATTACGCCCGAAGCACTGCTCGGTACTGTTCCTGCATGCTGACACTGCTAGTCAAACACCAAAATACATGTGAAGCCACAATGATTACGGTATTTTCTTAATACTAAGAGCCAAAGATTAGTAAGCTCACGCGTATGTTTAGGTCTAAGGCACCGAGCTGCTAAGGTTATTTGTCTATAGACGACGATTTTAAACCTCAACCTGTTTATTTAGCCTAACTAGCATCGCTTGTAAGCGTTATCAGGAATTTAAAGATCAGGAAGACGATCAATATTACAGGGTGTCACGTTTCTAAAGATTATAGGGGAGTCAACTTCATATGGCTATTTTTACATCAAGTGCAGTGAAGTTTAATCATCTATACATGTGACAATGTTTGGTTTATTATTTTGAATAATACACCCAGACGATGATGGCGGCTAATGAAAGTCTGTTATTACAACTTCTGCCGCCGCCGCAGTAGTAGTAGTAGTAGTAGTAGCAGCAGCAGCAGCAGCAGCAGCAGCCGCAGCCGCCAGGAAGGCCAGTTTATCGGAAGGCGGAAAGATACTTCCTGAATCCAACGAAAGCACCGAAGAAGTTGCCTGGATTCTAACATCCAGACGAGGCGACGTTTGACCATCCGTTATAGGGTCTTTCCCAAGCAGCTAATTAAACCAATACGAGACCTACAAGTCCAGAGAGGGACTGTTGGACCCTGTAATATTAAAGACTACAGTCGTATAACTGCTCTTTTGACCAAGTCATGTCACGAACCAGAGGTAATCCAGGATCCAACTCACATGGAAGGAGCTGCAGTTTTAATCTTCAAGAGTTTAACCCAAAGCCTTCATTTGCCCCGTTCAGACTGCCGTCTATGGCAACGGCAGGCTGGATCAGAGTTGAAAATAGGATGCCATACTTCGCGTCATGTTTCAGGCTGGTTTGAAGCTAGCCATTTCACGTTGTAGCAGCTACTGGGCACCTCATTGCTCGCTATCTCCTATACCAGAGTACTGTCATTCGTTTACAGTAACCGTAACCAGGATTCCTCGTACCTAGTGACACCTCAGGAGAAACAGATGTAACGGATCGACACCAACCTCAGTGCCCGTCTATCAGAGCGGCATTTGTTGCCCCCACCAAGGTACAGGTGGCCCATTAAGACGAATGGAATGGATGCTACCATGGCATGGTTGATCATTTGACGAATGATCAATTCTTTGACACGATGTTCAGCTTCAGGTCTGTTTCAGTGTCTAGTATTCCACTATGCATGTATCAGTGTCTTCATAGCTCTACTGGATCTGGACGCTGAATCCACAGCTATGTCAACGGCTGAGTGCTGTGAGAAGCATTAAATGGGTTGGGGAAACCAAGCACAAATTATGGTCAGGAAACATATCGGTCCATCTGTGCAAGCTGTAATGGATGATGGGCATTTAAGTTTCGAATAAGGAGAAAGGGAGGGGGTTGGTGCTTAAGGGCAGCAGTGTTGGTTTTATCAGGTAGAAGACATTACCAATCGCGATCTCAAGGCCACGTAGACGAAATGCAACCAGCTCAAATGTATTTAAATACTAGTACTATCACTAAACATACCAGAAGTCTACAGGGGCCATCCTTTTAGAAAAAAAATGACCCCTAATAGTGGGAAGTCACCCGTATTACCACCCAAACCCGTTGAAATACATTTAAAGGATATCACTCAAACCTACAGGCCGTCAACTGAAGACCTAGGACTAACAATTACGAACAACTTAAATTTGAAATGAAATATTCTACGATAAGCGAACCAAAGACTACGTTTCGTTGTTAACACTTTGAAGATGCAACAGTTCTAAAACTTTTTACGACACACTTGTACGTCCTATTTTGGAGTATTGCAACTCATTGTGATCGACACCAAGTGGGCCTGACAATTTAGAGAAAGTTGAGAGCTCGTTTTGTTCAAGTGTAACGCTTAAGGGACTTAACTGCGGGTGTCATCAGTCCCTGAACTTACTACTTATGAACTATCATACTAAAGACGACAAACACCCATGCCGGAGGGGGGGGGGGATTCGAGCCTCCGATAGCTGACGGCTGCGCGCACCGCAACACGGCGCTCCAGCACGCGCGGCTAATGCTCCGCGGCGGCTTGTTTTGTATTATCGCGATTAGTTAAGAGTCACGGAAATGTTGCAAGACTTGGAGTGGAAATTAAAAGAAAGGCACTGTTCGTTGCGACGAAATCTATTTGCGAAAGTTTTCCACCAACTTTTTCTTCCGAATGCGAAGATGTTAGCACCCACCTGCATAGGAAGACATCAAAATAGGATAAGTCAGATCGAAAACTGAAGATTTTCTTGTTCCTCTTTTCCCCGCGAGCTATTAGAAAGTGGGCTGTAGAGAAATTTAACAGCGGTTTGATAAACCTGTCATGCACTCTAAATGCCTTTCAGAGTATGTAGAGGTGTAGAGGTAGAGGAACTTAGCACAGAACCCATGTACAGTCGGTAATTGATCAGTAAGAAGTTATTACAGTAAAATACCAAGCTGGAGAGTCAAAACAAAGTTTTTAACTCTTCTGTATTTAGCTAGTAAAATTCCATAGTATAAGCACAGAACAGCGATTGATATGGGAAGGCTGGTTACACCTCTGGGTCTCCACCTATAATGAAGGGTCGACATCATTGAGTGCCATTCACCAGAAGGGCCAGCTGGCACCTGAAGAGGGAACCGTGATGCCTTGTGGGAATTTTCTGCCTCCAGTTGAAGGGCAAAGCGCAGGAATAAAAGGAATAGCCTTTGGAGAAGACAAAGAACCCAGAGGCTTTTGGGGGGTCGCCACCATCGCCGCGTCCAGAATGACTAGACCTACAAGAGAACGCCAGAAGAATCCAAAGGGACTGTCACCAGAATGCGCCTTAGAGGGGGGACCTCCACTGGGTAAAAGGGAGGGCACCCAGAAAGGTGGTGGGTGCTTTAGAGGGGCATCAGCATTTGATAAGGAGGTGCGAGGGTAAAAGACTGAGGAGAAAGGCACTGTAGATTCCATGTCGCTTGAGGAACGGATGAAGGTACTATTATACATAGGTTTTGTAAACTGGCGAGTGATTGTTTCACCCAAAATCTACGAGCCCGCCCCTTCTCCCAAGGGGTATCAAGTGAGGCCGAGGGCTTAAGATGAAATAGTATTAAACTGTTCTTAGAAACGGCGTAAAGAGTATGCCAGTTTTGGAGCTATAGTCATTCAATGCGGAAAGTGTGCCTTGATACCCGCCACTCCGATCAGGGGTTGTCCATGTGGGTGCTACCCAGTCAAGAGGACTGGGTGTTGCCATGGGTTGCGATGGTACAACGTAACTGCCACTGAATATACCCTCTTCCGTGGTTTCAGAAGAGGCTACATGCCGGCTATAAAGGCAGAGTATTTTGACACTTCTTACTCAAAGCTTTTTCCTTGTTTCAGATGACTCGCGGAGGACGCTAGGTAAGATGTTTTTGCACTGGACTCACTGCATATAAAAAAAATATGCAAGTCTGTCCCTAATTAGTAGGGGGCAAAATGGCGAAAAGGTAGAAGAGGCACCAGGTAACAAAACCAGGAATGTATCCAGGCAACCAGCAAAGAATGTTAATGTAGCAATGGAAAGTGCTTAGGGCCCGTGTAATCGGTAATATCGGGCCTTCTGAGGCCAACAGTTTGGTTGGCTAACGTTCGATACAACGAAAAAAAAAAAAGGGAAATAGTTACGCGTTTTCCCTATTTTTTTACACGTTCCCAACCTTCACAGCCCGCTGAGTGAAGAGACTACTTTCAGAAATTACAACTATTCTAGATTTTCAGAATGAAACTCCCTTTGCAGCGGAGAGTGCGTTGATATGGAACTTCCTGGCAGGAGGCGAAGTAGTGGCGGAAGTAGAGGACGGACCGTGCGTTGCGTCGGGATAGCTCAGTGGTAAAGCGCTTGCCCGCTTAAGGCAAAGGGCCCAGGTTAGAGTTCCGGTTCCTGCACAAAATTTTAATCTACCAGGAAATTTCATTTTAGACTCATTCCTTACCTGAAACCTGCAACATCTTCCGTTATTTTAACATTCAATTTATCGTTAAAAACCGCCCACCTATAGTGCAATATTTTTGAAGCAATTTTTTGTAGTTACGATTAATTTAAAAAATTTCAGTTTGGTAATCGAAGTACTAAGAAAGACTAACCGTGTTGCTTTGTGTCGATCCTGACGATCTAGCGAACTTTCTAGGCCTTTGCACGAAGTATGTGTACTGTACCTCGAAAATTTACAAATTTACCAAAGTCTACTTTACGGCCTCATTTAAACAATTTTTGTTACGGGAACGTTAAAGGTGTAGCAAATACTGCGAAGTGTGACAACCCCCTAAACCTAAAACCAATCTGTAGTTATTAATCAGGTTTGGCAGTTTGGCCACGTTAGTCATTTTATGTAGATTGTTATGAAATATTTTAAATTTCATATGCGCCCTTTTTTCCAGGTTATTTTTTGCACATCAGGCCGTCAGGATTTGTGGACTATCTGCTACTTTTTTCCTCAGGAAGTATTTTCAAGATAGGAATTACGTTAGCTGCCAGTAGACAATTACATCAAGCGGGAAAGGTGAAAGTTTGTGCACAGCTGGGACTACCTCGGCTCGGCCTGCTTACTAGCCAGTCCGCCAACAACTGAGCCACTGGGACACAAGATCTGTGCGGACTGCCGCAGCACGACTCAGCCGCACACTGCTCATTACTTGCATTTCGCAGTTTCCTGTGTTCGGGCCTTTTGAGCACCGGAATAGGAATCGTTTGGCGTATTGTTTCGGGTATGTACAAAAACTACACTGCCGATGTCTTTTCCATACAGCCACAGTCGCCATGCCAGATTCCGATCAAGTACCACGAAGAACATTTTCAGGGTTTCCCAATAGACATTCCGTATACCATGGGCATCCATGCACAATATTCAAACAATTCAACTGTTACCGGAGACAGGTCTGATGAAGACAGGGATTGTGGGAATGTTGTGGGTGATTCATCTAGACAAGGAAACGAAGACGTTCTTTAATACAGGTACAGCAATGCATCATTAGGTTTCGAACTATTAGCAAATTTTTGACCTCTAGAAGCAATCCTAGCTAGGCACAAAGTCTGCACAATGTAAAATTTGTAACATGTTGTCACTCAAGAGTGCATTGCAAAATTAGTTTCAATTTAAACTAAGTTTTACATTAACTATTCGGAACAGTGGAAAAGACTGGTGTCACTAACCTGTTCGAGGTGTCTGGAGCAGTAGTGTGCAGTGCCTCTGTGGATGTAACGGAGGTAGGCGACACAGTAGGCGTCGAGGTAGCTAGCTCCGCACTGCGGGTCGAGGCGTCTACAGTAGACTGCAGCGTGGTTTTCCATTGTACGTCATCGGGTGACGTCGAGTTGGTAGTTAGAACCTGTAACACGAGTCACATTTCAACCAAATTCCTTTTTCACTTCCTCCCACACGACGGTTGGCTGCAGCACTCTTCACATCCTTGCGGTTTCCGCTCCATAAAGCAAGGTACCTGTCAGAAGTTTGAAATTGCATCTTAAGCCAGATTAATTCAACGCAACGTACATTGACCCAACTGAACATTACTACCATAAAGGGTTAAATGTGGTAATCATAACAATTTGATTATCAATTGATTCATTTAACGTTTTATTCCTTTTGGTATCACCATTACGATGTAATTTTATTTGTCGCGTGTACAGGGTTACTGCGCATTAATATTTTCTGTAGAATAGTTTACTTCTGAATGAGTTGTGCTCCGACAGCAATGAGTACGTTTCCCTGTTGTCAGCGGTAAGCCATGATTATCTGCATTAGTCATGTGCATATTGAATGCAGTAAAGGAATATTGCAAACAATTGGGCAACGAATTCACTTTTAGATCACTTAAGTATAATCTAAGAATTTTTAGAAGTAATTTACAAGTAAGTTACTGCTTATATTTTTCCTTTTGTGTGTCGCATGCAAGGATATATTAAGTGGTTATGGTGCCAACATTTTAATTAAATTCCAATCACTTGATACTCCATGAAGCCACTTGTTTCCTGCACTGGGAGGTAACAGTTTCCCATGTTCACCGAAACAGAAGTATTATTGGGAAGGAAATAGGATCCAACGTTTTTTTTGAACGTTGTATATAGCGTAAGCTTTGTTTATATAACGGATGCTGACAACGGTGTCAGTGCCGGAAGTCACCTTTAACGGTTTGAAGTTTCTTTACATCGGAATCTTGACCCGGGACAGATTTTAATATGTGTCCTGAATTCTTTTCATCTCAATCCAGTGCCACCTCACTGCAGACTGATGCGAATGTTTCCAAACTGCAGTCCCCGCGGTTCCTAATACCGATTCAGATTTATTCTTATGTAATTGACACTACCGCTTAGATGCCGACGTAAGTTCTAGTTTAACCTATTAAGACACCATTACTGTAATATGGATTGTCAGATTAAAGGAAGACTTACGGAAAGTCAGTAACGATGACTTAAATTTACATTGGTAATTCTGCGAGTTTGCATTATACTACAACAGCGCACTTTTCGTGGCTAATAATGGAGCACCATTTCGCTGTTACGTAATACCCAATTGTTTTCCGTTTAATAATTGCATTGGGGCTTTGGTAACATTACGCATGTTAACCCACTGCAAACACCGGCTACTGTAGCCAGCCAATTTAAGTACAATTAAGCATATAATACTACTCAAACGGACAAGTGGGGTAGGCTGAAGTATTTTTATACAATTATGTACTGAAGTCATTTAACGCCGGTTAATCCGAGTTACGTTTTCCGGGCGCCGCTATTTGGAGTACAGAGTTTAAAGAAATTTCCTTACACTGGCGTGAGGACACGAGTCTTACCGAATTTTGCCTTACCATTTTACTGAAGATTAAAAATCATTCTAATATAGTCCTTGTAACACTACTTGTTTTTCAATGCGAAGGTAACTACGTGATCTGTTACGTTTTTTTAATGATCTACATTGCATAGCCTTAAATGTAACATGCTTTTCACTCGCCTGAAGCTATTCACACGTTGTTCTGTCATCGTTACCCTGTCCCTAGTCGTGACTGACCAAGCACCTGGGCTACTGGGAATAAGTCGTCTGAACCCGATATTGTTTTGAAGAAACATTTTTTGTATTTGCTTTTGTTGAGTGTCACTAATCCGCTTTCAGTTCACCTTTTCGTCTATATGGACAGGCGTTTGTTTCGGTTAAAAGGAGTGACCATTTCCTACGTTAAAATTATTGGACGAAGTCATCCCGTGACACCTGGAAGGATGTTTTCCATTCTAAAATTGTATTTTGGCTAATTCAAATGAGTTTAATGACATCTTTTTCTGCAAGTTATGTTTAAAACGAGTTCCTGTATCACCATACAAAATGGTAACATGAATTTTTACTTTTTTTCGGTGTTTATGAATGATGTAGCACCAGGTTTAAACAGAACTTAACAAAAATCTTATGCCCACATTCGAAAGTTTTTTGAAGGATTATCTGCCGTACTCATGGGCCATGTATTATCGCTAATTCTGTAGAGCATGCGTGTGATACTCATACGAAGTGAGCATACAGACCACGTGGCCGCAGAGCCGTTTCATTTGACTAAACGGAGAACTGAACTGATTCTTTGAAGGGAAGTACCGGCGAAATTTTAACATTTAAGAATATCTTGGTTCTTAATTTTTAATACGACGTCAAATGAATCCAGCCAACTTTTCATCTTTAATTTTGTAAATATGAAAAGCATACACGGATTATGTTATCTCCGAAGGTAACCACGAGACACCCAAAAAATTTAACATTCCAGAGTTGCAATCTCGTCACGGCCAATAAATTTTCAATTTTGAAGTTTAACAATACATATGCGAAACACGTGAATTTCCTACCACCACAAGAATTTTGCGTAAAATTTACATTAAGCAAGGTTTTATGCTGTATGAGTAAGAAACTAGTTCGAGAACTATTCGCTTTCAGCTTACATACTGCATCACGCGCACCGTATATGCGTGTGCAGACTATAATTCCGTGAAAACCCGGCACCGTACCTTAAATCACTATTATAGGTTGTCTATGTCTTCCAAAAGTCAATTTTTTCCTTCCGAGGGAAGTATTCAGACAAGTTTTCCGACTTCAAAGTTCCTACAGTGCTAGTAAGTCCTTTTTGATAATGGCTGTGCTGTACGATAAGCACACTTATCTTATTTCTGAAACATTTATGAACAGAAGTTCCTTTTCCCCCGGCAGAAAGGGTTCGTGTCGCTTGGTACACATGAAGCAATTAACTTACTTTTAGACACCCAACACGCCATGTAAGTTCAGTTAATATCAAGAGGCAGTTTCTTAAAGTCTTTGCTTTTTTCCTATCTGAAGCATGCCGACAATTGTGAATACGATTTCTAAACAAAAAACTTACTTTAAGCTGCGGTGTCTGGCTGTTTTGATGTAATTACGTATTAGTCACTGATATACGTTGTGATGTTCAACCTTAAAATAAATGCAGTTTCAAACTTACTGAAGCAATCTCCATTCAGACCGTACGAAACCTTGTACAATGTAATTTTATTATACACAATTCTTGTCACGTATTATAAATAAACCAATTCTATAATGTAAACTAAGGCTTTCGCAGACGTCACTGGAGATAAAACTCTTCAGGGTATTTGACCTCATCGTTAAAGTATCCAATGTTCCACCGACGTGTAGGCCGCTTGCAGTAGTGGCCTACAAGTCTGTGAAACATTTTATACATTAACGATTAGGTCTAATACCCTGAGATTTATCAAGTTTTATCATGTATGTTAACAAGGCCATACTCCAATTTTAACAACATTCGGGATGCAGAATTGTAAACATTTTGGAGGAAGTAGTGTGAACCGATTCCGCGATACCAAGAACAGTTGGCGTTTGGCAATGATTTTCCAGAATTATTAGGAGCAAATTTGATTCGCTCACTGAATTAAGCATTAGATGCTACGAATTTTTACGACCAGGCTGAAATTGTTTTCCCATCGCTAATTAGGCTTGAAACAGCCGTTGCTGTAAGCTGAGACTGCAGTCAGTGTGTCTTTTGGCCGCCGTCAGAGCCTCACGGTGGTGAAAACTTACGAAGCGGACAAAGCTAATGCGTTACACTGCCAGGAAGCAACCTGGCAGGTTGAGGCGTGATAACGGCAGTACCCAATTCCGAGTCAAACCTTACAAGTTTTCCCTTGTTAAATAAGCATAGAGGAAATTTACAGCGACTCAGCACTTTGTTTAAATACGAACTGTTACTCCACTTTCCACGTGTGTTCTATTAGGCTGCATGGTTGCCACTGCAAATTTTCGTGCTACTAGACTTTCTACAATATCGTAATTTATCTACGCAACTAGTCGATAGACTGCATTATTTCCATTTGCTATCGAAGATGTTTTAGACAAACTATCAAAAACCCTAAAACCATAATCCACTAAGATTCACGCTCATGTTTCAGCCGCAACGGTATTTTGAGAGAAAGCATTATACTAAAGCAGAGGAAACTCGATAAAGGAGACAGCACAGGCAAAGAACGCGCTGCATGGAATGGACACTTACCGGTTAAGTGCGCACGGAAAGTCCGTGTATCCTCAACCGTTGGAGCAAGCAAAAAGTCTGGTATTTACTATAACAAAGACCATAGTAACAGATCAGCTCATTATGCTGAATAATTGGTGTTCTCTTTCAGAAAGTACAAGATGCTTTAACAAAACTAATTCCAACCCGGCCCTGATTCAATTACCAGCTCCCATGCCAATGACTCCAGCCATACAGTAGACATTAAAACTAGCGAAATACTACGCTATTTTATCCAATGATTCGCTGTATGAAGTAGCTTATAGGTACGACAGTAATTTGATTCACGCGAAAATAACTGCGTTTCATGTTAGACAAAGTTCTATTTTCTACAGTTAAGTTGCAACTACCCCAGGAGTTGCTATTTTATGTTGGACATACATGGGCATTGCATGTTCGACGTCGCCAACTTTCCTGCCTAAGAGAGTTCTAGATGCACTGTTATGAATTAATACAGTTGTATAGCGTGTCCTTTCACACTGTTCCACATGTGAACAATGTTGTAGAATATTGAAAACTCAGTTATGACTACTTAGTCTAGAACGTGGTATATTTTTACATTACTCTGCATACGAGAGGCCCCAACCCCGATGTACTTTGATTCAGCCCTGAATTTTCCGATAAATAGAGCTACTATTAGCAAATTAGAGTCAAAGGTGAAGCAGGTATGACTGATTTGAAAATTTAAAGAAATTTCTAGGAAGTAACACCCGACAATGTTAAAATCCGGAAGTTTAACCGTACAGCAGGTTAAACTAACATCAATCGAGGCCCTTTGTACTATTCCCCTCGCTATGACCCGCATTACAGTACGTAATCGTACGTTCTCACGTTTAAACATGAACGGCAAACTAGCTTAAGCTAAAAAGCTGGTTTGACAAGAACTGACATTTAAGCTGAAAATACCCCCTCCTCTCCCCCAGCCTTCAACCTCCGAATTCATTTCTAGGTTATTTCGATATTGCACTGCCCGATTTAATCAAGCCGATGAATCGGAACGCTAAATAAGAATTGGGGCAGCAGATGTGTAGTTTAGCCTAATGCTCAGGTTCTCTACTGTGAGCAATAAGAAAGAATTGACAATTATTCCATGTCCATTATACGCATATACATCGCAAACAAAACTGAAGGTCTACGTCAGATTAAACCGAATCTACGTTTAACGTATATACCAGTAGAGGGCAGATGTTTCCACTTACAATTCATGGCGTATTTTCTCAGAATTGGGCGTTATGTCAATAACTTAATACTCTTAAAATTTTATCTTAAAATTACTTGTTTAGGAATATAAGTAAACGATGGATACGCCAAGTTGCTAACTGAAACCTATGTTCGAATGTAACGATTACCTTGCAGTCAGGTACAGTTTGATTACAGTCAACATACGTATGCAGAGCAATTACGATGTTCCTAGTTTCGTTTGCAAGAGCTTTCTTCTGTCCCACCTACAATTCAGTGAGTACATCAATATCACGACAAAATGCGACTTTTCATAATTGACAATATGAAACACAAACCGATTTGCTTCGAGAATTGTTTACACACAGCCCCCTCGAGTTTAGATCCGCGATAACAATTTCCACAGCATTAGATTAGATGTATCTGCAGAAATTAATTTACACAACATCGACAGTTACTTTTACTAGAGTTTGCCTCATAACATCCATGGTTGGTTGGTTGGTTTGATGTTTTAGGGGGACAAAACTGCGGAGGTCATCAGTCCCCCCATAACATCCATGTAGAGCTTTACAGTACAACCGAGAGAAAAAAAACCAATAACATTCCTATTCACATGAAAGCACACGTCTTTCGGTGTACGCAATATAGACACCGATGACTCACCAACAAAACAAGTATGATGCCTGAAACCAACATCATAGTTATTTCCCCACGATTCTGCAGCAGCCTATAGAACTCCACGCGCTACCTTCGACTAGGAAGACGGCGCTCGGCGCAGGCGAGCTGACACACTAACTGCAGAGGTGGCCACTTCAGTTCTGTATATCAACACTGGGGTCTCGACACTGCCGACAGAGCACGCTGTCAACATTTCCCTCCACCAGTCAAAATTCCCGTAGCCACCAAGGTTCAGACTGTCTGTACATTTCAACAAAAATAGAAAACGAGTTTAGTACGGAAACCGTAAGTTCTTCCGATAAATATAACAGCAGATTCACTGATTCAAAATAAATTGACATATAGACTTATTTTTCATTTACAAATGTACACATCGATGTTGGATTTCTTCACTAAATCACAAGAATTGCACATCCTCTAAAATAGGAAACATACGAAATAATTTCTTGCGGAAAAATTATACAAAGTTTTGAAAATTTCAGTCCAAAATTGCTAATGGAAAGTTGCAACTTTGTATAGTAATTTTAGTTACCGAAGTAACGGTTGATTAAAAACAGAATAGCAAAAGACAAAATTGTTCTACAGAAACCTGAATGCCGTTGTTGGTTACGAGAAACAACAGTAAGCCCCTTTGGCTGTAAACTACAATATAAGTTACCAGTTTTCATGTACATAACGTAATACGAAGGAGAAAGTACGTTTTCCTGGTATAAAAAAGGTAAAAAGAAAAAAATACATTGGTTAATATCAGGGACCGAATTCCAAATTTTGGATTAATTGCAGTTTGTCGATGAAAATATCGAAGTGTAAGAAATTTTCTAGATCCAAATCTCCCCACACACATGAACGGAAAGCAAGGCAACGCTGCAGTCGTCACTTCTCTAGAACTCATGCAGCTCTGTTGTAACGATACATAATGGTCCATTTGGATGTTTGGGAGGCGACCATCATGAATATGTCATCATCAAAAATAAATAAATAATAATAATAATAATAGAATAAAAAAATAAAAAACGCACTCTACAGATTGGAGCGCGGAATGTGTTGGCAAGTTAGAAAATGTGAAAAGGAAAATGGATAGGTTGAGTTTAGATGTAGTGGACATTAGTGAAGTTCGGTGGCAGGATGGCAGGTATTCTGGTCTCGTAAGTACGGGCTTATAAATACAATATCAGTTGCGGTGCGGCAGGAGTGGGATTAATAATGAATGAGAAAATAGATGATGAAAGGTCGAGTATCACTGCGCGAAGTTTAATATTTATTGCGACAGCTGTTTCAGCAGTTTGACATTCTCAAAGGCCTGTGTGTACACAAGAATTACATATATTAATTTCCCATATTATTCCGAACGTAACTGACGAAATTACATAAGAGAATTTCATTTACGTTTACGATGTGGTTCTTTTACACACGCAGGTGCTGGAGAATTGCAAACTGCTGAAACAACTGTCGCAATAAATATTAAACTTAGAGCAGCGATATTGGACCTTTCATTACAATGACCTTTAATGGCATTTACTTCACTGCAGGCCCAACAATCAGGAAGGAGAAAATAGGTATTCAGGTAAGCTAGTATGAACAGAATAGTGAATGCATTATGCTAGCCAAGATAAGTACTAAGCCAATACTCTACAGAGCAGTACAAATTTATATGCCAACTAGTTCTGCTGATGGTAGGAACATTAAAGTGTTTATTATGAGATTAAATAAATTATTCAGACAGTTAAGGGAGACAAAAACTTGATTGTGTTAGGGGACTAGAAATTGGAGGTAGGAAAAGGAAGAGAATGAAAAATAGAAGGTGAATATACACCGAGGAAAAGGAACGAAAGAGGAAGTCACCCGGTAGAATTTTGCATAGTGGTCAATTTAATCATAAGAAACATTTAAGAATCGCGACAGAATGTTGTATATGCGGAAGAGACCGGGAGACACCAAAAAGTTTGAGACTGATTTTATAATGGTAAGGCATAGGTCTAGAAACCAGGTTATAAACTGTAAGACATAACGAACGGTAGATACAAACTCTGATCATCACTTCTTGATTATAAACTGTAGATAAAAATTGAAGAAACTGCAAAAAGGTAGAAAAGTAAGGAGATAGACCCGAGATTTTTGAGAGTTTCAGAGTGAGGATTGGGCAAAAATGGACTGCAAAGGGGGAATGTAATATAGTTAAAAACCAATGGCTAGCTAATATATACGAAACAGTGAAGGCAACGGAGGACCAAATAAATAGGTATCACAGAAATTATTACCGAGCGAGGTAGTAACACTATGGACTCGCATTCGGAAGGACGGTGGTTCAAATCCACATCCGGCCAACCAGAGTTAGGTTTTCCGTGATTTCCCTAAATTACTCCCGGTAAATGCCGGGACGGTTCCTTTGAAAGGGCACGGCCGATTTCCTTCCCCATCCTTACCCAAATACTCCGAGCGTAAGCTCCATGTCCTGTCCACACGACGTTAAACTCCAACATTCCTTCCTTCACCGAAGTTATTGAATTTAATTGATGTAAGGAGAAAATATAAAAAATTAATAAATGAAGCAGGCAAAAGAGAGTACGGACAGCTAATAAATTATGTTGATATGAAGTGCAACTGGCACAGCAGAAGTGGCCAGAGGACAAATGAAGGTTCGTGGAAGCATTTATAACTAGGGGACAATAAATGTAAATGATGATAGAAAATTTCATGTTCAATGCTGCAGAATGCTGAGGATTAGGACCGGAACTGAAAGGCAGAGGGTTCGACTCCTGGCCGCTGTATTCTCAGGTTGGGAGTCAGCTCCTGTCTGCAGATCGGTATGGGCAGTCAGAGAACACGTGGCACAAGTATCTTGCCGTACAGTACAGAGCCAACACAAAGGGGGGATTGTGACGCGTCAGTTAGGAAGTGCCTATTGTTCGACAGCTACGGCCTGAGCACGTAAGCAGACGACATCCCTACCACATTGCACAGTGGCCCATGCCTGTGATTGTGGCATTGTATGTACAGGTGCCTTAAAACTCGTGTGGCGCGTTTCTAAAAAAATTTAAAAAGCTAGAATTCTACACTTGCAACGGTAGACGCACATAATAAAGCATACACAAATAAAAAATTATTCATTCTGCATATTTTTTTCCTTGTGTGCACTTCAGCATACAGCGGACGTATCCTACTTACAATGCGAATTTTTTAAAGTAAGCAATGCAAATATTCTCAAAGATAATTCCCGACCCAGGATATCCAACCTGCTTTCGAAATTGCGCTACATAAATACTCTTAAAATCACAATGAAGTGCATGGCAGAGGGTCTATCCAACCGCTTTTATGATATTTCTCTACAGTTCCGTTCTCTAATAGCTCGCAGAAAGAAAAGAACTCCCACATCTTTCCTTTTTCGATCTGATTTCTCTAATTTTATTTCGATGATCATGTCTCCCTATGTAGGTGGGTGCTAACAGAATATATTCGAAAGAGAAAGTTAGTGAAAGAAATTTCGCAAATATACCTCGCCACAATGCATAACGGCTTTCTTTTAGCGATTTCCACCCCAACTCATGTATCATTTCCGTGCACTCTTTTCCCTATATCGCGATAATACAAACGAGAGCTGCCCTTCTCTGAAGTTTCTCTAAATCCACTGTCATCCCCACTTAGTGTGAATCTCACAATGAGTACCAATACTCCAAATTACGAAGCAGAACTGTTGAATCTTCTACGTGTTCTGCAAATGAAACGTTGTCTTTGGTTCGCCTTCCTTACAATATTTTCTATTTTTTCCAGTTTAAGTTTTTCGCAATTATAAAACTAAGGTGTTCACTTGAATTTGCAGTCTGTAGATTTGACTGATACAATTTTCATTATTAAGGATCAATTGCCAATTTTTGCACCTTGCAAATATCTTATTTAAATCATTTTGCAGTTGCTTTTGATCTTCTGGTGACTTAGCTAACTGATAAATGACAGCCTCATCTGTGAACAGTCTAGGACAGAATTGTCCAGCACGGCCACTTCGGTCGGGGGTTCGAATCCTCCCTCGGGCATGGATATTTGTGCCGTCTTTAGTCTTAGCTAGTTCATAAGTAGTTTGTAAGCTTAGGGACTGATGACCCCGTAGTTAAGTCATATAAGTTGTACAAACATTTGAACATTTTTTTGAACAGCATTGTCTCCTAAATCGTTTATAAAAACAACGAACAGTATGTTCCCTATAACACTTCCCTGGGGAACGCCAGATATCACTTATGTTTTACTCGATGACTTTCTGTCAGTTACAACGTACTGTGTCCTTTATGACAGGAAATCAGGAATCCTATCGCACAACTATTGCGATATTCCATAAACATGAAATTTTAATAGAAGCCGTTTGTGAGGTGCAGTATCAAAAGCCTTCCGAAAATCTAGAAATACGAAATCTATTTGCGATCCCTTGTCGATAGAGCGTCACATCATGTGAGTAAAGATCTAGCTGTTTTTCATAAGAACGATACTTTGCGAATCGGTATTGACTATCGGTCAATAGGTCGTTCTCATCGAGGTAGTTAATAAAATTTGAGGAAAGTATATGTTGTAAAATCCTGCTGCAAACCGACGTCAATGATATAGGCCTGTATTTTTGCGGATCACTCCTATTGCCTTTCTTGAATGTTGGAGTGACCTGTGCAACTTTCCGGTCTTTGGGTAAGGATCTTTCACTAAGCGAGAGGTTGTATATGGTAACTAGTATGGGTCTGTTGCATCAGCAAACTCTGAAAGGAACTTAATTGGTATACGAATGGGACTGGAAGACTTACTTTTGTTAACTGATGTAACTCATGCAGACAGCTATTCTTGATATAAATTCAGGAGTATTTCTTTCGTCTTCTTTGATAAAGGAATTTCGGATAGGTGTGTTTAGCAATTCTGCTTTAGCAGGACTGTCATCAGTAGCCTTACCATTGGTATCACGTAGTGAAAGTACTGATTGTGTTTCGCCGTTATCCAGTTTGATGGTGGAGATGGAGTCTAGAATCTGTAGGTCTTCAGTTTCAGTCCCAGACAGGTCAGTGGTGTAGGTTTCTCAGAAGGAGAGAAAATGTTCAAGTTTCTAATGCTACGGAAGCAAACTGCAGTCTACTTAAAGTAATGTACGCTAAGGACAACACACGCACCCATACCAGAGGGAGGACTCGAACCTACGATGGGGAGCAGCCACGCGGTCTGCAGCAAGGCACCTTAGAGTGCACGGCCACTCCCATGCGGCTAGAAGGATAGAGGAGGAGTGGAGCTCACTATGTCAGACAGGAAACAGGGGATTTAAAATTCAGTCAGGCTTCAGGTGGGCTAGAACGTGCTTTGGAGAGAAGTGGGCGAAGTTCCAGCTGTGAGAAACGGCAAACTTAGTCAATCCATTTCAGTGCAAAGTCCCTCTAGTGGGTCAGAAGGGGAAGGAGATGGAGGGAGGGAGGAAGGAGGAGAGGATGTGGCTGTGACAGACATGAAACAGGAAACCAGCATAAACTGAGGCTCCTGACAGGAAGATTACTTTGTCAGTTGAATGAAAGAATTTGATGTCAAAGTGGTGTGGCCGTCGGTGGCTCAGAAGTAAGAAGGGTGGGGGAGAAAAGGGTAGGGGAAGTGTGATGGAAAATGTGGGAAGTAGGATATGGAATTAATAGATTTGATAGCAAAGTGATGAAGTCCCTAAGGGGGTACAAAAGGGGGGGGGGCGGAGGAGGGGTGGTGATGGCTGGTGGCTGTGGTGGGCAGGAAACAAGGGATTATCCGTATCTGCGCCTAATCAGCTTAGCTTCGTTGATGCAGGTATTGGGATCAGTGAGAAGCCTGAAAGAAGCCAAGGGAGGTGCCGAGCTGACAGCCAAAACGTGTGCCAGGAGTTCTATAGCCTTACTACTTATACCTATTACAACGAGATCCATTTGCAGTAGGGATTTAGAACATATAGTGTGTTCCACAATTATGTAATATCTCAATGAAATCGATCGATCGACATGTAACCTGTGCGGATTCATAAAATATCGTTCTGAAACACAGCTGGCTATTCACACGAACTAATGAGTGCCATCGACAGAAGACTTAAAACTGATTCTATATTTTTTATTTTTTATTTTCAGGATTTTGACACCATTCATCAGAAGCAGCATCAAATAAAATCGCGTACCTATGAAGTATCATCTGAGTCGTATGACGGGATTTGAGATTCAATGTCAAAGGGATCGCAGTTTTTCTCAGTAATTAATAGGATTTGTTTAGTGAAACCGAAGTTTTATCTACACTTCAGTGCAGAAATGCTACACGCCCTCTGTTGTTCTTAATCTATGTGAACGATTTAGGAGAGAATGTCAGCATCCCCCATAGATTTTTCGAAATTTACACTGTGGTCTACCGTTTAGTGAAGGCATCAGAAGATCAAAACGTATTACAAAATGATTTACACAAGAGCTCTTAACAGAGTACTTACGAGATAAAAAAAATCTTTCGAAGAGATTGCCTAAACTTCTCTTCTTCTTCCTCTTCTAATGTGCTGATGTGTGGCAGTGGACCCTTACCAGGTGGGACTGACAAATGGCACTGGAAAAGTTCAAAGAAGGACAGCTCATTTTGTACTATCGCGAAACAAGGGATGGAGTACGGTTGACACGATAAGCGAGTTTTGATAGCAATCATTAAAACAAAAGCGTTTTTCGTTGCGAGGGATCATTTCGCTTAATTTCGACCTCTAACTCTCTCCTTCGAATGCAAAATGAAACGCCAATTTCACAAGGCCGGGTGAATAAATGTCGAGTCACTGGATTAGAGAAAATGTGTTGCCCCTGCTGACTGCATGTGGGTCTAATACATTTCTGTGAAAATACAGTAGGAAAGTTAAATAAATGCAGTTAGTTCTGTGAGATCAGTGATGCCATGATACTCTCCCTGACTAGCTGTAAACCTGGCGTTGCCTGGGTATCTATTTATTTCCTGTTATCGCAGTCCCTCTATCCTCCATTCTTCTCTCTCACCCTGTGCTTCTCTTCCTCTCCCATCTCTCTGCCTGTTCGCCTTGGTAGTGTAGTTGATAGCGTGGTGGGTTGTCACGCATGGGCCCTGTTTCGATTCCTGGTCCGGTCGGCGATTTTTCGCTCGAGGACCGGGTGTTGTATCGTTCTCATCATCATTTCATCATCGAGACTGGCTCCAAGAAGGCCGAAAGCGACCCCAGTTGGGGTCTAACAGCCATAAATGCTACACGGTATCATCACCATCTCTTTTTCCAGCGCTTATATCCGTCTCTCGGTCCATCTCTTCCGCCTATCTCTCCTCCATCTCCTCGTCCTCTCTCTGTTCATTTAACACCCTCAATTTATCTCCTCCCCTAGCTGCGAAATGTCTAATATGTCTGTGGTGATCAGTGAAACACTGTTAAAGTTTATTGCGAGGTACCCTTCGCCATGCACCATATGTTGACTTGAGGGTTATAAAAACATTGTCCATACATATTTAACTTAACATATTAAATTGAATCACATACATACATATTTAAATTCATTGTTTTAATTTTTTTGTAAATTTTAGTGGCACATCATAGTAGATTTTTTTTAGTTTTCAATTTAAATTTGTGCCCAGTTTTAGGAATAGGATTTTAAAATTTTCTGTAAAATTAAAACATGTATTGGTATTTGTAAACTCGTGTCTAATTTTGTGTATTTTCAGTATGTACAGTGTCAATGAGGAGTGGTGCAGAGGTACAATAAGATGGTCTGTGCCCTATGACTGACGGCTTCGCAGTGCGGAGCAGCATGTGACCAGACATAGCTTGGCTGTGACCAGACATAGCTTGGCTGTGACCAGACATAGCTTGGCTGTGACCAGACATAGCTTGGCTGTGACCAGACATAGCTTGGCTGTGACCAGGAAAAGCAGGAAATGCGTGCTCTCAGACAGACGGCAGTGCCCGGGCGGTAATGGACGAGCCGTGAGGCTGTGAATGAAGAGGAGCCCGCGGTCAACGTCTTGTAAACACTGGCTTAGGGTGAGGTCTATGCCTGAGCACTGACCGGCTCGCCAGGCAAGCCCCAGACATGCCAGAACAGCTGCGACACAATAGGCACTGATGGCTCACTGAAATAAATACACTCCGTCTGCGCTCCCTCTGCGTGGGATGAATGAGGCAGGACTTCCCCAGGAAAGCGGGCATGTGCCACTCGACACGCTGTGTACTGTCTACTGTCAAGGGATTTAATCCGCAGACCGTTCCACAGTGAGAGCTGCGGATTACTATGGCCGACCCGGTACCTTCCTGGAGTTCGGCAAGCCTTTGCAAAACAACAATAGACAGCCCGGCGGCACCGCTTGTTTTATCGCTGATGTGGGTGATTATCTGCCTAGGGGCATAGCCCAGCAGCAGTGTAGCCTGGCCTAAAGGAGTACTTCGCTTGCCTGTGACTGTTACCTGAACAACCAAGGGCATTCTCGTGGTATCAAGAAAATTATTGAGAGTGTATAATGATGGTAAACTGAGTATGCAAGCTATCTAGACAGTGATCTTAGCACAAATCCTTGTGCTTAGTGGTCTCCTCTCATATATCTAGGCAGTATACACCCCCTCCTCATGGAACTCTTCAAGATTTCATTTGTTTTATGTAACAAAATTTTTTTCTGTGTTTAATTTTGTCTTTTTAGGTTTTAGCATAAGAAGTCGTAATGCTCACTTGTACTATTATGTAAAACTATAAATTTTATGTCCTGTTTTCTAGTTTCCATTAATTACTTTG
Source organism: Locusta migratoria (assembly GCA_026315105.1). NCBI lineage: Eukaryota > Metazoa > Arthropoda > Insecta > Orthoptera > Acrididae > Locusta > Locusta migratoria. Next base: position 689,573,844 of record CM048755.1, read on the forward strand.
AAATATTATTATTGTTTTATACTTTTAACATTTGTAAAGCAAAATTTATTATCTCATGTTTTCTAGTTACTGTTAGGCACTACAACTTACTATTTCTATTTTTACTTTGGTCAGGGTTATGTTATAATTTATTTTTGATTTAACTTGCGTTATTTTAAAGTAATAATTCATACCAAAAAAGTAAAAATAGGAGTTTCTTTTTCTTTTTATGAATGGATGGAAGGATTGTACAAGTCTGAATGTGTGGACTAGGGCCATAGCAATTTTGGTAAATTCCTAATTCAACAAATTAAATTATGAAAATGTAATCTTGATGTTTTAAAAAAATGTTTTTGGATTGTTTAGGCCTGAATGGCCAGAGACTTTAATAAATTAAATTCATCCTTCATGATAGGTGGAATAAGTGTGGGCTTAAGTTTATTATGGTTTCTTTTGAGTCCCAGCCACGTCGCCACTTTTGTGTGTCGTTTCCGCCAGTTGTTGTAGGTGTCGGTGGCCGAGTAGAAAGAGACCGACACAGGAATAAAGGATGCACACATGTGCAGGTATGGAGGTGACCAGCCAGTGGGACAGCAGAAACGAGAAACACTAGAGTAAATTAGAACGAGATATATATTTCATAAAGTTGCTACAATACTTAACTTGGAGAGCAGCAGTCTAGTAGAATGTTCATACATATTTTAAATAGAGGCATGCCTATTGATGATTCCTAGGGCCTATCCGATAGCGAAGTCTTAACTGGTGCCTATCTGATTCCCAAGTGAATGATGCAGTAGTCGTGGCCACGAGCGGAGTTGCAGCAGAGGGCACTCATGGCTGACGTCGTAAGAATGCCGCGCTATGCGTGCATGGTAGTGCACGGTGTAAGTACGTGGCGTGCACTTCATACTTGTGCAACACCACACCCCTCCCCCCCAAACCGCCGCGCCGTCGTGGTGTAGGGCTGAGGGACACGGCGACGGCACTTGGAGGAGGGCCTGGGCAGGGGCATTACTGGTGGGATGGATGTCGCAGCTGAGGCTGGGATCGAGACGCCGTCTGCGCCCTGGTATCCACCTTGCGATCCCCCAGAAAACCCACCAAAACGAGGGGAAGGGCGCACACCTCCGCCCAGAGGGGGCAGGTCAACTTCTTCTGAGGTGCGTGGCCCAGGGGGCGGGGGCACGCACGGTCCCAGAGTCCTTCTGGGTGTCGCTGTCAGCTGTGGCGACAACAGCGTTGGAGGCACGTCGATCTCCATAGGGATGAACTCGAAGTCCGGGGACGCTGGGCCCAGCGGCGAGCGATGTGGCTGTACTCCCTGGCGGTGAACTGGGTCTGGAATCAAGAAGTTCGAGACAGGCGCAATCGAGCCTGTGCAGGCGCAATTGGTTTGCATGGCGCTGCAGCTCTGACCCTGTGGAAGAACGTACAACATACTTATTGCACCGAGGACGATCTGGATGGTGCCCGGTAACCATCTCTTTTGTCCAGCAAACACCCTGTAGAGCACCGGCATAGAAACCTGAAAACGCGTAGCACCATACGAACCGACTCGGTGCGTGGGAGGCTGCAGCAGGTGAAGGATAGTGCGGTGACGGTGGCCATGTAGCAGCTCGGCAGGAGACGGGCCGTCACGTGGCATGCATCGATATGTAGACAGGAAAATTTGAAGAGCTTGCTGCCTGGAGTGCTGACCTTTCAACTTTTCCATGTGAGACTTGAATGTTCGAACGAAACGTTCTGCTTCACCATTGGACTGAGGGTGAAAAGGTCCGGTGGTGATATGCTGAATGCCATTCACACGACAAAATTGTTGAAAATCCGCACTAACAAACTGAGGTCTATTGTCACTGACGATAGTTTCAGGCAAACCTTCGAACCAAAACACTGATATTAAGGCACTGATTGTACTAGACGCTGTCGTTGAGCTCATGGCAATCAAGAAAGGAAATTTGCTGAAAGCGTCTACAACAATTAACCAGCGCGTATTCCAGAAAGGTCCGGCAAAGTCAATGTGCAAACGTTGCCATGGTCCTTTGGGGCGTGGCCAGTCCGAGAAACTTTGCGGAGGAGCTGCCTGACAAACAATTCACTGTGACATCATGCTCTCTATCTGGGCGTCCATACCCACCCAGGTACAATGACGTCTGGCCAGTTGCTTTGTCCTAACAATACCCCAATGTCCTTGATGCAAGAGGCATAACACTTCTCGTTGCAGGGAACGAGGAACAATCACTCTTGTGTGGTCGTTGTCAGTGTGCAACAACAGAACACCCTGACTAAAAGACATTGCATGACATTGTGCAAAATAACGTCGAACCAGAGGCCGTTCAATGTCTTTGGCTCTGGCAGGCCACCCTGAGCGAACAAAACGTGCAACCATACTTAGGTCTGCATCCAGAGCTGTTTCCTCTGCTACCCGACGAGAGTTTAAAGGGAAGTCTGCGACAGCGGAAGCATCTCTGGAGTCCATCTGACAAAATGCCATTTCTGAAGAATCAAACGACACATCTTGGCCAACCGGAAGTAGGGAAAGTATTTCCGCGTTGGCATGTTTGGTGGTAGGGCGGTATAAAATCTCATACTGATAATTAGTCAATATCAAGGACCATCTCTGAAGCTTTTGTGCCGTTCGTGGCGGAATTAGCTTTGTGGGTGAGAACAACGGCGTGAGAAGCTTGTGGTCTGTCAACAAATAGAATTTTCTGCCATAGAGATAATGACGAAGCTTTGTGACGCCGTAAATGATCGCTAAGGCCTCCTTTTCTATCTGACTGTAATTCTGTTGCGTTGGCGTCAGCAGCTTGGATGCAAAGGCAATAGGTCGATCGTGAAATCCAATACGATGTGAGGTTACTGCGCCCAGACCATACAACGAGGCATCCACTGCTAGCACTACAGGCTTCTGTGGGTCAAAGGGAATCAAACATGCATCACTGAGTAGTGCAGACTAATTTGTCAAAGGCAACCTGGCAATCTTTAGACCACAGAAAAGGAACATTCTTCCTACGTAAGCGATGCAGTGGAGCTGCAATCTGAGAGGCACTGGGAATAAATCTGAAATAATAGTTACTGCTTGCAATTCCTGCACATTCTTAGGAGGAGGCAAGTCTTTGCTTGCTCGAAGATGTGACTGTAAGGGATGGATTTCTTGGGCATTAATCACATAGCCTAAGTACTCTATTTCACTTTAAAAAAATGAACACTTTGCTTTATTACAACATTGACCTGCTGCAGTCAACAGTTGGAAAAGGCACTCCAGGTTTGATAAATGTTCTTCAACTGTGCGCCCTGAGACCACAATATCATCTAATTAGTTCGTGCAGCATGGTACAGGATCTGTCAGCTGTTCCCAAAAACGCTGAAAAATAGCGGGGGCGGAAGAACTGCCAAAGGGTAGGCGTTGAAATTGAAAAAGGCCCATGTGAGTATTAATGAAGAAAATCTTTTTTGATTCGTAATCGAGCGGGATCTGGAAGTATGCCTCTGTTAAATCTATCTTAGAAAAGAAGCGAGACTGTCCTAATTTGTCCATCAGTTCATCCGGTAGGGGCAGGGGGTAAGTGTCTACAATTGTTTGACTGTTCACTGTTGATTTGAAGTCCGCACAGAGACGAAGTTTTCCTGACAGCTTGGTAATAATTACTAAAGGCGAGGCCCACTGACTCGCAGAAACATGAGAAATCACACAACTATCCTGCCAACGTTTAAGTTGTGCAGCAACTTTATCACAAATTGCGATAGGCACTGGTCGATCTGTAGAAAATTTTGGTACTGCAAATTCTTTTAAAGTTACATGTGATACGAAGTCTTTTGCACAACCTAGTTCCGGCGAAAACAAGTCACTTTATTTTTCCACATGATGCACTGATTTTGTCCTGAGTCACTACTGATGAAATTTGAAGCACATCTCTATGAATTGATAAGCCAAACAAGTCGAATGCATCTAGTCCAAAAATTTTCTGTGTCGATTTGGCCTGAAGAACTACAAAAGCAACTGTTTTTATTACACCTTGAAAAGAGGCAGGCAAGCTTCACGTTCCTAGCACGGGAATATTTTGTCCTGTATACGCCGTTATCACTTGTTGACACGGCGACAATTTTGGCGAACCCAGAAGTTCATAAGTGTCTTTATTCATTAAAGTGACAGCGGAACCAGTATCGAGCTGAAATTGCACAGTCTTAATTTCTATACAACGAGTCCCAAAAAGTTTTTGCTTGTGGCGCTCGACAGGTGCGCGAATGTGGCCAACATCTGCTACAGTTCGTTTGCTGCACTTGCGCATGCGCAGGCTGCGTGCGGTAGGAAGCGGCGCAGACTCGGCACCTATCAGATTAATATCACTGTCCCTAGATGGCACTACCGCCGGATCGGCGACCGCGCAATGCGAGGCTACTCCAGATGCACTAACTACTGCAAAACTTTTGAGTAGCTACATCAAGTCTGCTGTCACTAGCTACACAGTACTGGGCACTATTACAATGAGAAGTTGCAGAAGGCACTAGATTCACTACAGGATTGCACTGTACATTGTCATTATGCTTGTCCCGAAACCCTTTCCGTTGCACAGTTTTACGCGCTTGACGACAATTGCTATGTGGCTCACTACAAAGTTTTCCAATAGCTGCAGAAAAACTTTCCTGCATTTGAGACTCAAGAGAAACACTGTCCAAATCAACGGCGTGTATGACATTTACAGAATCAATTGTTCTCGTACTCTGCGAAGCACTGTTCCTAATGGCACCGTTCTTTGAATTTACATTCTGCATACACACTGACTGAACATGTCCCGATTTGCCACATTGATAACAGGTTGCTTTGCGACTAGGGCAATGCGCACGTTTGTGGCGAGATACACACTGGGGGCAAGACTTACGAACATTTTTCTGAAAAGAGCGTCGGCGCCCGTTTGTCAAAGTACTTTGTCCAACACGACGGGGCGACCTTTGTGTCGCACTTTTACACTGGCTACTGTTCACTGTCTGTTCAGCACGGCCAGTAGAAAAATAAGAATCACTAGGGCTTGACTGAGAACTGTGACTATAAAAGCGACCGTTGCAGCGCACTGCATTTAAACTGTGGCTTTGCATTTGTACATCTGCTAAGTCAAAGGTATCATGCGCTTCTATAAGCTGCAGTACACTGTCTAATGAAGGGTCAGACTGTTTTAGAATTTTGCCCTAATTCTGGGGTCCTGAATGTTCTGTGTGATCGCATCTCTCAACATCACGTCACTATAAGTAAGTCCATAAGAGCAAGTAAATTTACATTTGCGGGTTAAGCCCTTCAACTGAGTGATCCATTCCTGGTGTGACTGCTGCGGTGATTTTTTTAGTCTGAAAAATCGGTACCGCGCCGCGGCTACGAGAACTATTCTCTCATAATGAGCATTCAGCTCATCTACAATTTGATCGAATTCTAGATCACGACGAGGTGCATGGGGGGGGGGCAAGTTTCTGCAGTAATACGAAGGTGTTGGGGCCCACAACGGAGAGGAACATATGCTTTATAGTCTGACCTGTAATTTGATGAGCCGCGACGAGTTCTTGAAACTGCGCGAAGTAATCGCTCCATTCTTCCTCACATTCGTCGTACTGGCGTAACGTAGGTAGCGGTGCAGCGGCAGGTGTGGGCGGCTGAAGCGACGGCTGTTGTTGGTTAGCGGCTTGCGCTGTTAACTGGGACACCGCTTGAAGTAGTTGCGTGATTTGCGCCGTCTGTAACTGAATAATTTACATTAAGTACGGGTTCGGGGTAGTGGCCATGTTGACCGATTAGGCGCCGTGCATACAAGTAACTTTTAACAAAACACAAATGCAATATGAAAGAGGACGCCCTGCAACAAAAAAGTCCACAATACACATAACAAAATATCTTCCCCCAAAATTCTCCTAATAAGGGTGGGTGGGCAGGAGCCATTTCTTCGTGCTCCAACTGCTGGTGTCTGGCTGCTGCTAGCGGGCTGGTCCACGGTTCTTCTATCGCTCCTCGTCGGCACTTTTGAGTCCCAGCCTCGTCGCCACTTCTGTGTCTCGTTTCCGCCAGTTGTTGTAGGTGTCGGTGGCTGAGTAGAAGAGACCAACACTGGAATAAAGGATGCACGCGTGTGCAGGTACGAAGGTGACCAGCCTGTGGGACAGCAGAAACTAGAAAGGCTACAGTAAATTAGAAAGGGATATATATTTCATAAAGTTGCTACAATACTTAACTTGGAGAGCAGCAGTCTAGTAGAAGGTTGATACATAGTTCAAATAGAGGCCTGCCTACTGACAATTCCTAGTGCCTATCCGATAGCCAAGTCTTAACTGGTGCCTACCTGATTCCCAAGTGAACGATGCAGCAGTCGTGGCCACGAGCGGAGTTGCAGCAGAGGGAGCTCGTGGCTGACGTCGTAAGAACGCCGCGCCGTGCGTGCATGGTGGCGCGCGGCATAAGTACGTGGCGCGCACTTCATACTTGTGCGACACCACAGTTTCAGTTAGGTACTCTAATTGTTTAATTAAAACTTCAATAGGATGTTTTATATCCAGGTTTAATAACTGGCTATATCAATAAATTTACATATATGTTCTATTTGCTAAATTTTTGTAAAAATGTCTCCAGTTCTGTTGTCTCATCACCACGTCAGATAAGACACACCCCTTCCGAAATTTTTACGGGTGGGGGTGTTGAAAGGTGGTGGTCATTCTTGTCTTTCAATTTTCTTATTTCTCGCTTCATGTGTCTCTATTATTTTAATTGCATGAAATTAATTTATTTTTACATGTTACCTGACTTCTATATTCTGCTATGGGTTGGGAGAATTGCATTAGGATTCAGGTGTATTGGTTTATTTAGTTATTCTTTTTGATGTAGTGCTTCTGATTTCAAATTCTTTCCTTACTGTCGAGTCAGTGTTGTAGAGCAGCGTGGGTCAGGGCTCTTGGGCGGTCAGCTAGATCACAGGAATCCGGTGTGGTGCCAGCTCCTTTTAGGGTTTAGTAGAAATCTAGCCACCCGAGCTGGGGGGGGGTCCCTATACTGCATTGGGGTGGGCCAGCCGGTTTGGCATGGCGACACGACTGACCGCCGGTTACCTGAGGTTTCCGGTGTGAGCTCGCACAACGCGTTAGCTGTTTAGAGCGACCGGCGACTGTCTGGCGCCACAGTGTTTCTTTGGCTGTGCGAGCAGGAGAGGAAAAAAGTTTGATGGTTGCCGGATGCCCTGCTTTCATTCCATCCCCAAACTGTTAGTAGCAGGTAGCATAGTTTACTATTTACTAAATAGGATGCTTCAAGTTCGTGTCTCTGCGAAGTGAAATCTGTCTGGCACAGTAGGACAGTGTCGCCAGCAGTAGTAAAAATAGACGCAAAGATGCCAACACTGCCATACATAATATTGTGTATGAGAGTTTATCTGATCCCCTAATTGTTTTGAGCAGTGTATATTGTGAGGATAATCTCAGTAGGCTTTTAGCTGAGTGTGACACCAATAAGACGTGTCATCAGCGTTCCATTTTTGTGTCACTGGGATAGCCACTGTGTATGCTGAGTACAATAACGGTGATTTTATCATAAGTCATAGATGTTTCATCGTTGACGTAGACACCTGGTACAGGATATAATGCCGTCACAAGGTTTTGTAGCATTGTAGATGCGTTCACAAACATTGGGAAATGAGAATGAATGTAGCCATATTCCATTATCTATTGATCATGTAAGGGGGGCCGGCCGTGTTGGCCGAGGAGACTGAGGCGCTTCAGTCACGGTCTGCACGGCCACTACGGTCGGGGTTTCGAATCCCCCCTCGGGCATGGATATTTGTGCCGTCCTAGTTCGTAAGTAGTTCCTATGTAGTTTGTAAGTTTAGGGACTGATGACCCCGTAGTTAAGTCCCATAAGCTTTACAAACATTTGAACATTTGATGTAAGGGGGATAATCACACATATGCCAACCATATTCTGATGTATATTTTCTAGGGTTGGCTCGGATTATTCTTTTCCGTGTTCTTAATCTTCCTAATTGCGCATTTGTAATAAACTGATACGTTACGTTGATCTAAATGATACTGAAGTAGAAGGACCTCTTGAATCATATTTGGATTTCATTTCAATTAATTGTATATGTGAGGAGTCTGTGTTGAAACAGTGCCGCATTGGTTTGCTAGAATTAGGAAACCCGTTGTACAGGGAACTAGTATATGCATAAAGGGATGTTTTTGTATGTCTTTCTACCAGAGGCTGCAATTTTAAGTTGGGCTTCCCCAGATTCTCCTTTTAAAATCACACCTCCCAAATTTTCCCATTAGTTTACACAAAGTAGTATTCTGAAATAACAACACTACTTATTAATAACCTCTTGTACAAAACTGTCGCTATGAACTTGGTAGTATAATTAATTTATTTTTCTTATTTGCTCGAATTCATGTCGCTTTACTTTGAAGGTACGAAGTTTTTGCCACTATGTATCCAAGGGGCTATATTAACTCTATATAAGCAGAATTACGCTTATAGCCCAAATTAGCAACACGCACTGTCTTGAGGGAAATCTGATGGGGACACGTACCTTGTGCCAGTTTATTGTCGCTCTTTCTTCATTTCGTCCACAATACAGATACTGCACTGCAGTTCCAAATCAGTCTTCCGACATCCGTACAGATTAACACCTGAAAGTGTAATTAATCTGTCAGGGCGAACGACTCAGTCGCAAATACTGTTTTAGAACGACACAATACTCCTTGCTTCCTCCATGTTTAAAAACATAACGAGGTTACCGCCTTCTGGTCGGTCGGACAATGGCATTAGTATACTACATATGCATTACTGAAATAGGAAGACATTGCTAATGAACTAATTTTCCCTTCTCTTCACTTGCATTTTTACATCACTGTAATACGGGAATGTTATACATTCGTTTGCTGACTCATTCTTTATTCTGTAGTACATTGTGCAACTATGTATTACTTTTATTATGTTATGCTAAGTATTTATTAACACGTTTAATGTTTGTTGCAGCAACATTTCTATCTATATTAAAAATTTCTTGTTATACTATAAGGGTGGGGGGGGCATGGGAGGGGCCGGCGAACAAATCGTTTGTTTGTGGGAGTTGCTGCAGTGTATATACAACATAGCAAGACTTGATTTTGGGTGTTGAGGCACCGACCTGTATGCAAGGGATTGGCGAGACATTCATGACAGAGAAGCGTGCGATATACCAACGCCGTCTAAAGACAAAGCCGAGTGCAGTCGTGTGACGTCACGCAGAGCGGACCGCGATCGTAGCTGACTGACTGGCTGGCCGCTGTGGCCAGCCACTCAGCCACTCAATCCTTGCCTACCCTGTGACGTCACACCACTGCGCTCGGTCTACGGCGACGTTATTTCCAAAAGCGTCCAAACAGAACTGGCGTACTGTTACTCTTTTCTTGGATCTATGATGACAAATGCCGAAATACATCCATAGAAGAACGCGCAACCTAGTTAGAATTTATGCACTTAACCACTAAATATCGTTATAAAATGCTTAAACATTTTGCGTTGTATTATACACCACGAAAGTCTTAGATTCATACTCAGCGAGTTTGTAATTTTGCACACTTCAGTAACGACATGTCAGGTAGAGGCCGTCAAACATGGCGTGGCTCCCGCTCGTTCCCGCCAGAGGGAGCGGCTGGCGAGACCGCCGCACCCGGGAGCCGGCAGTGCCGATAACACAGTCTCGGGAGCGAGAAGTCTCGGTACTCCCGGCTGGCCTGGCATGTGGAACAGCCGACAGCAGTGCGCATGCGCAGGACCAGCCCCTCTCACGACGCCGTTAATTATTGCGCCCGTCCGGCACACGTCTACGACGGTGCGTTCACACTGCCGGCCGGGCCGAGCCGAGCGGCGATGTGCCAAGACGAAAAAGAGGGGGAAAAACAACTTTTTCGATTTTCAAGTTGTAAGAAATTTGGACGGTATATAAGACCACATCGCATCGTTTTATCAACTTATTTTTTCATTACAAGCTTTACCTTGCCTGTGAAAAAATAAAAAGTCTACTTTTCATTCCGCACGAGTTTTCAGTTTCGTAAAGCTCCTCACTCGATTTTGATGAAAGTATTCGGTTAAAAAATCTGATTTTTGGACACAGGGTGTTACAACATCTTAGCTTTCCAATAAAACATTCACCTTTTCGAAATTCGTAACAATCGTTTTCAAATTATGCTTTTTGTCAGGTATGCGCACTTGATTTACAAATCGTGTATTGAAAAATTCTGATAGCGGGCAGCTTACTGTACTATGCATTTTAGGCCATACATTACAGCGAGTGAAATTGAGCTAAAAGAACAGAAAAGTTTTTGAAACGGTAGTCGCACTGATATCTACCTCCTTTCACAAGTAATTGTGAATTATCTGAGCAGCATCATGCCGCGACCGCAAGCCAACGAACTCGGCGTGTGTTGAGCGTGGCGTAAAGCACTGCAGTGCAGAAAAAAATATTTGCTGGTCACGTATGTTGGTCCCTCGTGATGTGTTAATAATTCATAACCAGAAAATAGCTATACTCTTGGGTGGCAACCGATTACAATGGACAATGATCTGCTATGGTTTTATGTAAGGTAATACTTCACTTAAGAGGTATACAAGTAGTTCGTTTTCCACATTGTACAATTAATGGAATACATATTTCGTGTTTCAAACTTCAAGAGCAGAAACAATTAATGTAAACTGCAAATTTGCTGTTGATGGACTGAAATAAAATTTCTGAAATTCTACTCAATGACTTTCTAGTTGAGGATAATAAACGGAAGAAACCCAAAAATATACTTACATTTATTGATGCATCTACACCTAAGATTACATTGTTTAGCCTTCTCTTAAGCCGGCCGCGGTGGCCGAGGGGACTGCGGCGCGCCAGTCACAGTCTGCACGGCCACTACGGTCGGGAGTTCGAATCCCCCACTCGGGCATGGATATTTGTGTCGTCTTTGGTATAAGGTAGTTCATAAGTAGTTTGTAAGTTTAGGGACTGATGACCCCGCTGTTAAGTCCCTTAAGCTTAACAAACATTTAAAGCTTCTCTAATTTTCGCTTTTGTAACTCCCAGAAAATGTTCTACCACAAGGTGAAACAATTTATATACAGTGTCTCACATAAAAGCGCTATTCCTCAGACGTAGACTAAAGTAGGAGTACATAGCAGTAAAATTAAAGACATTTAGTTACCTCCTGATAAGGGATGCTGCAACTTATGGCCATGGGGGAGTTCGTCAGGTGTGCCAGATTTATGTGGTACACGCTGTACTATGTTTCAGCTCACCTCCACTTTCAAAGAACTCCACACGGTTCTCAGAATTTGTATTTATTTTGTTAGGAAGCTCTCTGATGGGAACTGCTTTTCTATGAACATTTCCAGAATCTCACAATTTTCCTTGTCTCCATGGTACTTTCATCGATTTTTATACTTTCAATGAAAGGAAAACGCGCTGATTTAGTTTAGCTTCAGACAATGCAGATCAGTAAAGGATGAGAAGCAGGTGTCATTTGTTTCATGTTGTGATTTGTTTTTTCGTTCTTAGTGGGCTTGTGGCCAGCAACAAGGGATCGTCACCCACTGTCAGTAGAAGATCGAAGGAAACACAGGTGTGACCAGTACTTGTTCACTGCCATCTACTTTGATCCAGCTGTTAATTGATTTTGTAATTTTATTACTATTGTTTGCACACTGTAGTGACTCATAGAATTATAAGCACATTAGAAATATGTGATATGAACCCATCCCATTAATTTCGACTAACATTTAGGAGAGTTTTTCCTTAAGTGAAAAACTAAACATTTCTTAATTTTTTAAATTCATATTATAGAATTAATAGTAATGGAGGAAAAATAAATGTATTATCATAAGTATAATTGAAAAAAAATCATGCAGAGGAGCTTTAGCTGAAAGCAGGCTGGAGACTTGTGATACTTGTGCTGCAGAAGCAACACCATACCCAATTGGTTCGTGCCGGCGCCGACTCGCGCCGTTCATATTAAAGATATCGAATGTTAAAGGAAGGAAATACTCTCCTAAATGTTAGTCTATATGGATGGAACGAGTGCATTACCACCTATTTCTTATGTTCATAAAATTCGACGGTTCGCTACAGTGTGAGAACAATAGTAATAAAACTAGGCGACCTGTGCAAATACTTTGCAACATTAGTGGCCAGTCATGTGAAATGGAAATAAGTAAAATTAAATATTTATCATTTAAAAATATTTATTATAGATAGTAACAGTATACAGAATATTATATAAGCTTGTGTTTTCTTACATTCATATCAAAACACTTATTTAAAATCAATTATAATTATAAAATAGTTTCTTTTAATATATAAGAAAGATAGAGGACACTTGCGAATACTTCGCACCGTTAGTGGAATGACTAAAACGTTGGGATGACATGGAAGTAAAGTTGAATGATCACGCATAGCTTTCTTCAGAATCAATCCGTACAAGTGTTTAAAAGCCCTTATGAACGATCTTGATCCGTTGAGTGTTGTTAGGTCAAAGACAACTGTGTACTTTATTTAGAACCGAAGATATCCTAAAACAAACCGATTAAAATATTCAATGCAAGGACAGAAGTATCCCGCGTTTGAATGAAAGTAAAGGAAGGAGAGACTTAAGTAAATTATGATACTTGATGACAAATCTGCGAATAAATACCTTCCGTTTAAAGCGAAAATGAAGAAATCGGGTCAGATAAAACGGCCTGAACGAGTGACTTTAATTTACAGCCAGGACATCCCCATAAGAAATATACAGAAGGAAATCCCGTTTGAGTGTAGATAAAGTGGATGAATACCTTTAGTTTTACACAAAAATGAAGGAAATCAGCTGGGTAGTTTAGTCTGTCCGACTGACTTTAGTTTTCGTAGATTCTTTTAATATATAATATAATAAAATCAATGAACTGTTAGCTGGATTTTTGAAGTGGCCAGCAATCGATCTTCTGCTGACAGTGGATTGGGATTCCTTATAGGTGGGGACAAGCTCTCCCCTTCCCTCGGAAAAAAAGTTAGAAAAAAAGTGACAGGCGCTTCTCATCCTTTACTGACCTGTCCTGCAGTGTCTGAGGCTAAAGTAAACCAGCGTATGTTGAAAATTCGAAAGTACCATCTTGCAAACAAAGAAAATTGTCTTCAAATGATACAGAAAAATGTTCGTAGAAACGTTGTTCGTCTCAGACAGCTTACTAAAAGCAACTCAGTTCATTCTTACTTTCATCTCAGATGTGAAAGTACCGCATTTATGTCGACACACTGTATACAATTATTTTCACCCAGTGGGAACACATTTTCCGAAAGCTACAAAAGCGAAAAGGTAAATATTGTGTCTTAGGAGTAGAATCAATAAATATAAATTATTTTTGTCTTTCTCGTTCACCTGCAACTAGAAAGCCGTTAACTGTAATGTCACAAAATTTTATTTCAGTCCATTAAGAGCAAAGTCGCAGTTTACATTACTTTGTTCTTCTCTTCTAGTTCCAAACACGAAATATAAATTCCATGAATTGTATTATGTGGAAAAAAACCGGATGTATGCCTCTCAAAGTCAAGTATGATCTGCTGTAAAACCGTAGCAGATAGTTGTCCATTGTAATCGGTTGCCACCCAAGAAAAATTAGTTCATTATTGTTCTCTGATTATGGATCTTTAATACATTACGAGGGCCCGACAAACGTAGCCAGCAATTCAGATTTTTCGGCACTGCAGTGCTTCAGGCTACGCACAACACAGGCTGAGTTCGTAAATTGTGATCGCGGCCCGACGGCGCTCAGATTACTTGCAATTACTTCTGAAAGGAGGTAGATATCAGTGCGATTACCATTTCAAAAACTTTTTTGTTCTTTTAGCTCCATTTCACTCGCTGTAATATATGGTCTAAAAATCATAGAACAGTAACCTGCCCGCTATCTAACTTTTTCAATACACGATTTCTAAATCAAGTGCATATACTTGAGAAATGGCGACATTTGAAAACGACTGTTAGGAATTACGAAAAGGTGAATGTCGTATACAAAAGCTAAGATGTTTTACTATAATGTGTCCAAAAATCAGATTTTTTAAACGCATACTTTCATCACAATCGAGTGAGGAGCGTTACGGGACTAAAAACTCGTGCGGAATGAAAATTAGCCTTTTTTATTTTTTCACAGGCAAGGCAAAGCTAGTAAGGAAAAACTAATTTCATAAAACGATGTAGCGTGATCGTGTATACCATCAACAATTTTTACAACGTGAAAATCGAAAAAGTGTATTTTCCCCCTTTTTTGTCTCGGGTACGTCCGGCGCGTTGCGTGAACACGCAGCCGGCGGCGTGTGCCGACTAGGCTGAGGCGGCTCAGCCAAGCGCAGCTCGTCCCGGCGGGCGCGACGAGAACCCGGGAGTAGCGTGACTCGTCCTGCCCGAAACGTCTCGCTCTCGCGAGTGTGACGTCATCGCTCCCCCTCTACCAACCCTTTACCCGCCGCCAGCTGTCGAGAGCGGGGCGCGAGCGCTGCGGGAACCGAGCGGGAGTGGCGGCCGTTTTGACGGGCTCTAATGTCAGGAACTGTTGGAGCGAAAAATGTTTCTGTTGCGTGTCTACGAATGTCAGTCACAATACTAGTCGCTTCCGACCAGTATACATCCACTCTACAGAGGACTTTTTTAGTCACCCTACGGTGCATGTACAAATAAAGAGGCTGTAACATCTACAAGGAGAGGGGGGGTGGGGTGGACAAAGCAATATGAACAGATTCAGTTATTAGTACGGAGTTGTTCTACCCATTTACTTCGAGAATTGAGATTCGTAAAGTGCCTTTATTGTTTGCAACAACGTTATATATTCTTATACAAAACATACACCAATGCGTACAAAGGTGTTGGCGATGTAAATTTGATCCTCACTCTCTCTGCTGTGAAACTACCCATAACGGTTCAGTTGAAACATGGCGATTTTGCGTCGCAACGAATAACGCCTTTCCTTTAATTTCTACTCCAACTCGTGCAACATTTCCGTGACACTCTTAACTATATCGCGATAATACAAAACAAGCCTCCACGGCGGTTTAGACGCACGTGCTGGAGTGCCGAGTTCCGGTGCGCGAGGCCGCTCCCCGTCGAGGGTTCGAATCCCCGTAGGGCATGGATGTTTGTGCTGTCTTTTGTATAAGCACAGACAAATATATACAGACGGGAAACCTCCGTAAGGGCCCGGTCCTACGCTTCGGGTGCGGGGAGGGAGGGTTTCCAGCAGTTCCGAAAGATGTCCCATGATGGCGCTGCGGTCAGAAGCAGCCCTTTAAACTGACCAGAGCAGGCGGCAGGTAGCGGCTCTCCCCACCACCACCTCCCCTCAAACGCCGGCACGCTGGACACAGCCGTGGCCTCGTGGCAGGCGGCACGAGCTCTCCCCTCAGCCTTCCCTCCACGATACCCTCTGACGTGCGAGAGGCACCCTAAGCTAGCGAATCGCCTCACACCTGCTAGCATCTTACGGAACTACGAGGGGAGCGTAGGACAGTGGTTTAGGGTGGGCTGCTTCTCTGTATATGTTACTCTGTGGTATAAGATAGTACATAAGTAGTATGTAAGTTTAGGGACTGGTGACCCCGCAGTTAATTCCCATAAGCTTTACAAACATTTGAACATTTTGCATCTGTCCCACATTATAAATTCAGTTTTGAAGGGGGGGAGGGGATATTGTCGCGGTGGAGTAGCCGAGCGGTCTAAGGCGCCTCGCTGCAGAGCGTGCGGTTGCTCGCCGTCGGAGTTTCGAGTCCTCCCTGGTGTGTGTGTGTGTGTGTGTGTGTGTGTGTGTTGTCCTCAGGTTAGTTTACCTTAGTTTAAGTAGTTTGTAAGCTACGGAGTGATGACTATGCAGTTTGCTCCGATAGATTTACAAACATTTGAACATTTTTTTTTTTTTCTAAATTAAAATTCAGCATTTTCTGTATTAATACGATGCATTAAACACAAGAAAGTGTTCTTTAAATATTTTTGACCAAATTTACTAATTTTTGTCATGTTTCTCGTACACAATGCACATTTCTAGCGAGGTATATTATGATTTTGGGCGTTATTTTGTTGGTTGTTAGCACTGTCAGATCAAAAATCTTCACCACAGTACCAATGACAAGTCAATTCACTGTTGAAATAAAATAAGACGAGCTACACTCTCTCTCACAGCCACATGCAGGGCATAGACAGCAACATAACACGATCTCCAATTTGGAATGGTTAAAGCCTCCTAGTTTTGTACATCGCCCACCATGCTGCAAAATGTTCTAGAAACGTTGTTCCTCAATAAGAATGTTACTTTAAGGATGATACAACACTGTGTACAAGAGCTTTTAATATGGTGTAGTGCTGGAAACTGTGCGGTTATTTCGGAGGCAGATTTCGCGCCATTTCATTCGCTGCCTCTGACTACCTCCGGTTGGACACGTCGAATCGAGCAGAAGCCATTTTGGAGATTAATCTTGTCTAACATGGCAGCGGATTTTTACTTAGCACGAAAACATGCTGTTTCCTGGCATCAATTCCATGCAGACAAACCACTTCGAAGTTTTATAATACGAGTTAATTATAGTATAAGTTGTGTAAAAGTACAATTGATGATAAAGTGTCATGATGGTCTTACAAAATTCATGAAGTACACATAATTAAATCACGCTACACAGAGCGAAGCGTAGAGCACTTTACTGTGTTTCAGATTGTCAAATAGAATGTCCTGTGTTCGATTCCCTGCGGCAAAAACATTTTAATTCTCTGTAGTAATTCAAAAATTTCTTTGATTCACACTTCTACTACGAAAGATTCTATCTATATTTCTCCCTCTATATATTTCTCCATCTATACTAACAATAACAATAACAATAATAATAATAATAATAATAAATTTGTAGAATGTTAGTTAATATGTCATATACCTTTTATCAAGAGGTGTTCTTTTAGCTTTCTGTTAAAAACTCTCGAATCTGTTAATGTACACTGTCTTCATACATGTTTGTCACTTGTTTTGCGAAATCAATTTGAAGATAGTGAACACTGGAGACATGTGGCAATACATAATATTAAAACCGAAAGTTTTACATTGTAAGCTAGACTAGGCTTGTAAGGTTGCCTAATGGTTTGCCACAACAAAAAACTATAGGGGGGGGGGGAGGCAAAAATCGAAGTGGTGTTAGTGTTCGGTTTTATCACGCATCTTCGCTTGAACTAGATTTATCGTAAAATTTCGAAGAAAGGCTTTGCAGATACCTCTGCATGTCTTCCACAATTACGGATGGTTGCATTGTGGAAGTAATGAAAAGTGTCAAAACATTGCCTATTTTCTTTTGTTCCGACACTTCCACTTCGTTATTGTAGCAATTTTTATGAAATCTTTTTAAATATTAGTGAAGATTAGATGTTCCTCCACCTGGGACAGTCGTCCACAGAACTTACATGTAGCCTTTTGGCATCGGTCATCCCTGCCTCAAAGAACTGCAACATATCCGATCTACGTGTTGACATATCTAGAAAGGATTTTTTTATGATAAAAAAATGAAATGGTTACTCAGATAAGTTAGAAGAAAATTTCAATACTTCAAAATACCTGCTTCTATGTGAAATACAAAAATACATTAAGTACACTTTCCCGAAAGTTCAAAACAACTGCCTCATATGTTTTGCCTTTGCGATAGAAATGTCTAGGTGGAGCACTGTAGTCGGAAGCTCCTTCTGGTCAGCGATGTTCCATCACGCCTCCGTTTCCTCCGGGCAGCATCCAACCTGGCGCGTCCTACGGTAATCATCGGATGTGGCGCACTAGACGCACCTCCGATTTACCCGCCAGTTACCCTCATCCGCAGACCACCACTAATACGGGGTTATTCCTAAATAACACTGGGAATGAAAGGGGTTAAGGATTCAGCAACTATAATCCTATGTATGTTAAGCGCCAGTCGTACTGTTTCTATCAAAACCTTATACATGAGTGGGTGTTCAGTTTTACATTCGCTTTGGCCGTGGTAGCTAGCTACAATAGTCTTAGTGCTCGGCTTAACTAAAAATCGGGAGACCAGTGTCCCTATCTCCCTGTTCTCAGTTTTCACGAAGAACTGTGCGGACTTTAATATGTCTTCCTGAAGTCCTCGAAATTCTTATTTTAGGTTATAACATGAGTCGTAAAAAGTCTCAAATGTGATGAACGGCCACAAATGTGTATGAGACTTTTCCGGTCGATTCGTGTGACGTTTCGGCCTGTTAAATGTTTGCTGTTCCCATTTGAGATCCACTTCCACCGGCACAGAGTAGTTGTGCTGAATCAACTTTCATTTTAGGTACCCCTTTTACAAACACTACATCACTGAATACGGTTAAGAGACGTCATTGATCAGACGGGCAGTTCATAATTTTTCTGTGGGAGAAAAATTTACTGCAAGAGATTAACACCTATCTCCCGCTTCGCTAACACCGTCCCACGACGCCGAGTCTCATGAACTTGAGCTCCAAACATTCACCGTTTTTATTTTGCTGAGAACCACTACGATAGTTCTGTACACCTGTTATTACATTGCACCTGGCGGTACTGAATTGTCTACCTGGTAGAACATTGCGTTTGGTCTTTTCCAAACAACGGATAACGTTCCGCAAAGCTTATTCTCTCTCAGGGTGTTACTGCAAAGGGAAAAATTCAAATGTAAATGTAAGGGACTTAACTGCTGCGGTTAGCAGTCCCTAGGCTAACAAACTTTCTAAGGACAAAACACCCATGCCCGAGGGATGACTAACCTGAGACGGCAAACAACGGCACACTCCGCATTAAGGCGCCTTAGAGCGCTCGGCCAATCCTACGCGACTGAAAAGACAATCACTGCTACTTTCTCTGCGCAGAGGTTGATTTTTTTATACTACCTGGCCATTCAACAGTCCAGACGTATCTTTCGCAATATTTGTTATTTTCTGATCAGGAATATTCTATTTCAATTTGTTTAAATTTTCGATTAGTGTCACTGTTAGCAAGTACTTTGCAACTGGTGAATGTTTACTATTGCATAAAGTGTTTTTGGTTTTAACTAAAAAAATTTAATACGTAAGCTGTATCAATTAATTGTAGGTCACAAGCATATTGTCACTTCACTACCGAGTTCACTGTCACGAGTTGGGAAAGTGAGGTGCATCTCGACCTGTAATACCATAGGGTCACTAGATATTGATTTCTGGGAGAGCGGTAAACGGATACACCGTGAGAAGACGTATTTTTGTTTCGTAGGAAAGTAGTTTAGTGGCGGCGAATCAAGGTCAATTCAGTGAGAATCTAATGTATAATATTTTGGATCTCTGCTACCAAGCTAGTTGTTCGTAATATTTAAAAAGCTTCGACAAAGCTGAACAATTTTTACATAAAAATTGAAAGGTTGATGAAAAACTAGCTTGTGCTAAAATTAAAATGTTATATTCTTAAAGCTGCAGACAAACCCAACTAACCTGAAAGCTATCTTGAGAGTAAAGCATTATTTTCTTCTCGAGTATTTGACTTAGCTATCTAAGAGTTTTTTGGAGCTACTAGCACCTGTGAAGCTTGTACCAGAAGAAGAATACGGTAGTAACGCATCTTGCTTAGTGCTGAGAAAATATTGGAATTTTTCATTTCCGATTATCTTTTAAGTTAAACGACGGACAAAAGTAATGAGATGTACACGTGTAGTATAAAAACGTTTGTGTCCAAGTGACAAACTTGATCGTGATTATTCTAATGAATGCAAACTTAAGCATGTTTTAACACTGTTAGGGAGCTAAGGCTGGCAGTGACAGATTTCAAGTTCAACAACGGTGCTTACCCATTGGGTCCAGCCATCCTGATCTTTGTTTTCCGTGGTTTCCAGTGTTCAGGCAAATTCTGGGATGGTTCACTGTAAAAGGCAACCGATGCTTCCTTTCTCCTTGTCCCACTTAGATTAACACGTTCCCTGAGGACACCAGTACGGGCCACTAATGCACTAGGTGGACGCCTGTAAGCGCAAGTGCGCTGAGACCTGAAATCATACCCCAGCGAAACCTTTAAGTTCATGTTGTGCACCTACATAATATGGACAGCGAATATAACGTCTGCGGAAGAGGTGGTGCTAGATATGAAATACGGTACAAGTACGCTTTAGCTGCATGCCGATAATGAGAAATGCTGCATGCTGTCTGGCGCTAATAAGCGTCATATGCATTTATTGCAAACAATTCTAACAGCGCCTCTGATTTATTTATTTTATTGCAAACATCACAGCTGACTAAACACGAAAACACAACTGCAGACACGAAAACGTTACGTGATATTTCGTTGGTGGCTTGTAATAACATGAGTACACAGCCGAACAAACTAAACTGAGTACTCAGCTAGAGAACGCGCCGCTTATAAGCGTTAGTGTACGGCCATTGTGAACGGCTCCCCGCTAGCTGCTCGGCCGCTTAACCTGCAGCGGTCGGACCGCGCGCGCTGCAACGGCGCGATGGCAGCTGGTGGCGGCCACAGTGCGCAGCCAACCGCGCGCCGGCTGATACCGATACATGACCAAAATTACTTTTCCATTTTCTTGCTGAAAAAATACTGTATGTGTATGAAACAAAGCTACATCCCACTCTGGTATCAGTTTTTCGATAAAAATTCTCCTGTAAAAAAAATAAAAACCACCTCTTCCGGTTCTGTACGTTTTCCTTGACGAAGGATACTTGTCACTCGATTCTGAGGAAACTAATTGCCGTACATCACTGAGTTTTGCACATCTTGCAAGCTAACATAACAGCTTCATAACGGAGTGTGTTTTTTCCGGTATTCGCCATAGTTATTACGATACTTAATTTCCAGTTAACCTATCTCATAACATTTGAAGCTTTTGCAGTGAAAAATATAGTCCGACAACTTTTCGTTTGGTTAACTTTAGGTTAAACATTACTGCGTACAAAAAGTAGCCAACATTGTGAAATTGTATTTAAAGCTGAAAAGAAAGCGATACATCGCTCCAGTATAGCGAACAGGGCGCTAGCGCCGCGCGCTCTCCTTCGGCGCGCCATGTGCACAACTACTGAGCCTCTAGCCTGCAGCTCAGTCAGCCAACCTTCGTAATAAAACACATGCCCGAGCCAACAGAAAATGACTAACAAATAGCAAAGTTGATCTGGGACAGATGCCAGTTCTCTAACTCGCTTTAAAATAACGATAGCATACAAGTTCGGATAAAAAAAGGACAGTAAATCTGGTTCTATGTATTATAGTTACAAATATTGGATTGCTAGCTGTCAATGACGGAAAATTGCAAGTTCATAATGGGGACTAGGGTTCTAAGGGAAAGAGAATGCTAGTGTTTTTGTTGAATGTCCCAACATGCAATAGAAATGGGAAGACTAAAATTACCAGAAGAATATTTGACAGACTTTCTCCACAAAGAACAACAGTGGGGGGACATTAAAGATGTTTACAACGGTAATGTTAAGTTGGAATATGCAGTTTGTATGTGCAGCTTAAGTGCATCTTCTCTATTTGAGTTTAATACGAGTAAATCAGTGGTGCTATAATGAAACTGCTGTTATAACTTGGCACCATTCACGGATGATGAAAAAAACTGTTTTGATCGCAAATTGTATAATATGCCAAAACTGGACTTACTAGTTGATGGCATGGGGTAGTAACCGCTGGATCATTACAGGGAAAATAAACTGCTGTCCTATAATCTCAATATACATACAATGTAACTATGTAAGGTTTTCTATAGTCCATGGTGTGGCCGATACAACAACCAGTCACATTTTAATTTCAAGTAAAAACAGTCTTGGTTGCAAAGTGGTGTTATTAATTACCAATGACGCGTTGTGTACTCACAGCAGGGTATCACATTTGCACGACAAATGTTACGCAAATTGCTACAATAGCCCCTGTTTCACTACTTTAAATGTTTTAATTCTTATGTAACGTTTATAATGCAGATAACATGATGGCCTGCTGTGAGGGCAGAATGCGTCATTGGTAATTAATAAAAGCACTTTGCAACCAAGACTAATCTTACTTGAAATTACATTGTAACTGACAGTGTACCGTCTGTCAGCGTATTTTGAGATTATAGTAGGACAGCAGTTACAATTATTTCACTGTCAAGGTTCCCAATCACATAACGACATTTTATACCACTCACGAACAAAAATTTTTGGTAACGTAAATTGACATGGAATGGCAGCAAAGTAATTATGAATTAAGTAGCCTCGTTATTGGTTCACAAAAAAGCCAATTTCACGTGCAACCTTTATCACAGAAGCAACCATTTCATATTCTGAGCTAAATAACCTATCTACACGTAAATTATCTTGAATGTGTAGTTGTTCGCTGTAATAAAGTACTGGTATTCTTGCATAAATATTAACAATTATATGCAATTAAAGACATTGCAAAACCGGTTGTGCGAGTCGACAAAAGTTCAATAACATTCAGCTACAGTGAATTAACAGCCTTTCATTCAACACTTGAGAAACGCGTCTTTATTAACTCTCATTAAACACGACGCACTGCGCACAGCGTTGAAACCTCGGCACCCGCGAGCTGAGAGCGGAACAAGAAAAATTCTTTCTTGCACTCTTGAGTGAAAGCGATGTGAGCGAGCTGAGGCGGCCGCGCGGGTGCACTATGGCCATCCCAATGTGATCACCCACTGAGTTTTCCAGCCACCTCCCAGCCGCCACGGAGCTGGAAGCATGTAGCGGCCCACTATGGCAGTACCCTTACCCGCTCTGGCGTGCAGATCGCGGAAACGCTTAAGCGTCGGCCGCAGCGAACGTGTTAAACAGTAATTTGTAACAAAGCTTACACTGGTATAATTACATAATTTTATTTCTCCATCTTTTCATGTATTTCCTTCCAAGCCAGGGGTGCAAGTGCATGCAAGTGCATGTAAGTACACTTAGTTTCCAACTGTTTGGAGCTCTTAGAATTAGTAAACTTTCTAAAGGATGGCATACATTTTAATGGTTTTATTCATAACAGGTTCAATCTACATATAAAACTGCTGCACGATTTATGTTGACACCATTTGACTAATTCTTCCAATGAACGTAATTTGTTAATTGTTACCCATATTATTCGTGTATTCACTTCATTTCCACTTGCTATTTTTGTATATGTGTGGATTTATTTTTGTTATATTTTATTCAAGTTTTTCAAAGCCTGTAAAGGAATTGTTTCCCCTCAACCAATTCCAGTAATCCGTTTATTCGGAGTACAGAATATTTACTGCTCCATTCCTTATGAGCTACTATTATGAATATTTTAACTGAGGTGTAAAGAAACCTTGCAGTAGTGTTTCAGGCTAGGTTTTGTGAAATACTAGTGCCGTGTGCCATTACGTTTTTGGTTTGACTAAATGCGGCGGCTAATTTATCTTTTCTGTAAAGTGACAGTGCGAACATTCAATTTAATAACTTAACGATGAAGAAGGTTTACGTCTAAACTCATAGTGACATTCATGGATAATCTAGTTACTTTTCCTGGTCAGTTGAGCAGTTCTTTATGGAAGGTATTGTATTCTCGTGAGCATATTCTTGTATGTGGGTTTTAGTTGCGTATTTTGACTAGTTTCTAGTTTTACAGTTTTGTAAATTTTGTTTAGGAGTAAACTATAGCCAAATTCATGGTAAGGAACAGGTAGTTTCAAATTAACACCAAAGTAAATTTGCAAATACCTTTTATTTCAATAAAATTTCTCGTTGCAAGGATTACAGTAAACAGCCATTCTAGCAGGATACGAGCATACATTAGTTAACTGCTTTGTCTCATGCATTGTAAAACCTTGTCTTCGTGCTGTTAAGATTTATGGTAGAGACCTGTATTCACCAAGCTTTAATCTCTTGTCGGAGTGCTAAAATTTTAAAAGGCATTCACATTTATTTTTCTGTTGTTTCTTCGGATCCCGGAGGATGGTTTCTTTTTAGTGTTCCTCGAACGGCTGCAGGCAGGCGCAGGAAGTGGCGACCAGCAGCGTGAGGGAGACGTTTCCGCTGGGCAGCGCGCGCACGCCCACGTAGGTGTGCGGGAACTCCGGGAAGGAGGCCCAGGGCGCCATCGTGAGGCTCACCACGCTGCTGACCGGCGTGCACTTCTCTGGAGGCGAGCACGCCGCCTCGCGCTCGTCGCACCGCACGTACACCAGCGAGCTGGGCTCGAAGGCAGGGCCCAGCTCCTGTAAACAAAGCACAGTTCAGTTCGCCAGTTGGTTAACAACTAGCTATTTAACAAGCTGTTACTGCTAACAAGCTATTCCCCTTCTCTGATTTTATCTTCCCTCGGTTCTTCGTGGGACAATACTGGCTAGAAAAATTGACAAGACATTTCGTGTTTTAACTAGGAAACCTACCGAAGTTTTACTCTGACATTTGGGTATGTTACAATACAGGAAATACTATTGGACACTTAGCCGCGGAAAGACATTTAAGGGGTTAAATTGTCTCTCCAAAAGTGGGGCTCAAATACAAAAATCGCGGTAACAGATTAGTGAAGCAATGAGTTTTCGTATTTAAGTAATTTGATACAAGACGAACATCGGCATAGGTATATTGTAGGGGGTGGGTTAATTAGAGGGTAACTACCTCTAATTTGAAAATTTGTGCTCCAAAAATAGTTTTGTTTCTATTTAACTAGAATTTATGAAAACTTCGAAAAGATAGCGAATTAAGTAATCCTTTATGTATCAATATGGGTAGTAAACTCCCATTGCCGTGTTCGACACTGCCCATGAAGCACCTTGTAAATATACTTTTATATTAGTTCATCTGTTCAATATACATTGGTATTTAAAGTCGTTGGATTCTTATCTGAAATCAAATTATCAAAATGCAATAGGGTCGCTCCAGCATAGCTGGAGAAGTCTCAGATACTTTAGTAGTCTAACTCGATATGCGACTTTCAAAATACTGTCCAGTCAAATTTTTAAATTGTTAATACAAGTGAATGAAACATGTTACAAATGTGTACTGGTTTTAACCGCCGGCGGTAGCTTTGTCCGTGATGTAGCGCGTGGAGAACGCATTTTTTTCGAGTTTTCGTCCGCTTTGCTACATCAACTGTATTAATTTTGAGAATCTTCTGAGTAGGATTCAACGACTTTTAATACCAATATATTGAAGAGATTAAACAGTTCAAAAATACTCAGAAGGGGTTTTATGGGC
This sequence comes from Locusta migratoria, assembly GCA_026315105.1. Lineage (NCBI taxonomy): Eukaryota > Metazoa > Arthropoda > Insecta > Orthoptera > Acrididae > Locusta > Locusta migratoria. The sequence continues at coordinate 689,599,002 of CM048755.1, forward strand.
AATAACGAGCGCGGCAATGTAAGGGTTGTTCTCCCTCCTCTCCTCCCCCCCCCCCCCCAATATTGATCTATGGAAACATATTCCTTAATTCGCCTTCCTTTCGAAGGTTTCGTAGATTCTACTGCGATTAAATCAAAACAGTTTAGCACAAAAAAATTGTCACTCTAGGGGTAGTTGCCTCCCTAATTGTCACCCCTTGCAATATACCTAGGCCGATATTCGCTTTATTGAAGATACTTCTACACCAAAAATCATTAAAATCGCCTCTAAGTCATCGCCATTTGTCCGTTTTAGTCCAAATTTTGGAGGGACCGTTTCACCCCTCAAATGTTTTTTCGCTGCTAAAAAATGTGTCCCATAGCTTTTCATGTATATCCAAATTTCATAGAGTGATACTTTGGTAGGTTTAGTATACTTTGATGTCACTTATTTCAAAATAGCAGTGAGAGGATGTTGACAACATGTCCAAAGCAATCTCACAGCACATGCTTCAGTTACCTAATTTTCATGAATGTTTGCTAGGAAGTTCCTATTAATTGATATCACGCTCCATATTTCAATTTTTGCATTTTTTTAATTTCGCAACTGTTGAAAATGTTTAGCAGTGATTAACTAGCATTGTTATATGACCTGTTTAACAGTTACGTTGTAATGCTACAGAAGTCAATTTACCAGCTTTAAGTTTACATTATTCCTTGCTGCTACTGTATAATGTATCATTAACATTAATTGTACTGTTACTGAATAAATTCTTAAGTGATTCAGTATAAGTGTCTTCGAAATCTGTATCAAAATGCAGCTTACAAGGGAACTCCACGAACCCCAGGCGGCAAAACGTTTTGAAAACTTGGGTTTATGAAGTCATTACCATGATAAAATTCCGCAGATTTTCAATGCGCCATAAATTTTATTTCAACCCTGCGGAATGAAGCGTTAAAAATTGAACACAATGGGACTATCTCAAAAGCTATCAAGGATACAAATTTCTAACCACTTTTTCCTATGAAACCGGTAAAAGTAGAGCCTTTGGCGAAAATTTTGAGCCTTTTGCGATATCTCCAGCCGTTTGTCAAAAAACTTGAATTTTGTAAATTTTTGCACCTCTTTGCTTGTATAAATTATAATTAGGCAGTAATAAGCAGTGAAACGCATAACGACGTCTGGTCATTTTAAATACATACCTTCCGGTTGGTATGCTAACTGCACCGACTGAAACCAGAATTTACGCTTTGAAACAAATTGCGCTTGGTCCCCGGAGTAGGCAAAAGGCGATGCACGTTCGCCGGGAGACGAATGGTACTATTAGGGTAGGGGAGGGGAGGGGAATGGAGTCGAGCCTGGCTCGTAGTCTTACTCTGTGAGCCAGCTTGAGCACACGTGCACTGGTCCGCGTTTCCCGGTCCCCTCTAATATACAATTCTTATAGCTCATTGGGAGCGACACTTTTATCGCTACTTTAGGAAGTGTGGTCGTCATAGTAAAGGGACTGGCAAAGTTGTTCAAAGAAATGAAAAATAAACGACAATAAGCCAATTTATTGGAGTTTTTTGCGGGGTCCTATCAACGTTTTCCTTAAACATAACGGTATTTTGTTTGTTTGAAAGCGAATACGCAAACACCAGTAAATTTGGTCATTGTGAACAGTTGACGTGGTTTTTTTTAAACACGAAAATAGTTTGATTCGACCTTGAAAAACGTCCTTCGTTTTGTCTATCGTTCAACGCCCATGTATTTGGAAATTATTCCCAAAGAAACTAGTAAAGGAAAACAATATCAGCAGATGCGTGGAGCTTTAAAAAAGGGAGGGGGCACGGTAGTTTAAAGAAATGGTTGATACTCGAACAATCTCAACACAACTTCATTTATACACTTCTGCCTGCTCGGGTTCAAATCTCGAAAGAGATCTTCAGATTGCGAAGAAGATTACCTGTGTACTATCGGTATACGCGGGTGATACGAGCTGGGGCGGCAATCAAGGGCGTTTCGTTTCACTGGAAACTAAATTTCTATCGACGACCTTCGAATGCGATAAATATATGTTTAACTGCCTCATATTGAAGGAGAAATGGAAACAGTTCAGACCGGAGACATCCCAGTTCTTTCTTGACTGGGCTATTGGTCAGCAGTATAAAGTGGTTAAATATATGCCGCGTACATATTTAGGTATGTAAGCTGCCAGATAAAATAAGCCGGTTCTGCGGCATATTAATGGGAAAACTATAGTTAATGAAAAGTGGCCCTCCAAGCACGATTTTTATTCTTTTAGATTGAAGTTTCAATCGACAATTCTTTTGCTAGAACCCCATAGCAGCTTATTTGTCATGTTAACAACGCGCAAGTGCTTAATAAAAGCATCAGTTTAAAATGGATTTGCAACTGTACTTATCGCCAACTTAGTTTTAATTACGTGTTACTTTTCTGCTGAAGGCTTCTTATAATAAGTTTGTTACTATAGCAACTAAAGACGTTTACGCTAGCAATGTGCAGCAGATTGTTTATCTTAATGTGTCAGTACGTACCTGCGTCACAGACGTCTCTGAACAGACACCCAAATTTATTGGTTGAGGGGCCGTTCGTTGTGGTGACCGGTCTTGTTCTCTCTCTTGCTCTTCTTCGTCTTCCTCCTCCTCCTCCACAGTTGGACTTATCTGGTCTTCTACATCCATCACAACTTGTGCGCCTTCATAGATACTGAAAGAAAGCGGTTTTCTTCAATCTATGAACAGACCCAGTATTTTACCTGGCTTTAGACAAACACTTTTCTCAGTAACTGACACGCAATATTGTCAGTACTTTTGACCGGGAGTCAAAGCCTAGAACTACTACACTAGACCCTTGGATGAGAACATTAGAACCCTCTGCGTTCTACACTTAGTGAGCATGCACGTAGAAAGTAGAGGCGGGTACTCAACTGGCTGTGGAACTATCTGCGAACGAAGTGCATATGAACGTAGTGTCAATTGTCTTGATACGTGGAATATGTCCACCACTGATGTGTCAGATTAGCTAAGAAGAAATTGCAACAAGTTCGCCACGCGATCCCATTTGCGATTAAGATTGACGACTACAGCCCATTAACTACGAATTAATATTACCACGTGCTCTGAAAAGAGTCCCTAGCCTATTACCTTCACACTATATTAGATAGCCGTGTATGAAAATGTAGCAGTTCCACCATCCTGGGTGTAAATGCAATAACGAATTTCCTGCAAGTATGCATTTGATCTATTATTTGTCTTTGTAACCAGTTTCTAAACCCAAATTTCTCACGCGAATTATGTTGGCCGTCAGTTATGAAATTAAGTTCACTGAAAGTTACCGGCAAAACGTCCCAAAGTAACTTAATACCATCGTGATTTAAACTCACGGTGTACGTGACTTCAGAAATCTTTACAATACCCATCAGTCATCAGCACCGAAGGTTTCAGAAATTTTTAAGTTTCTGAAAGTAAAGAAATTTTTTTTATCAAAATGAAAGTTTGTCTGACCGTATGTTTTTATATTATCGATGTGAAACTTATCAGGTAGTTAACTATGCCACTGCTAATCTCAGAACCTTTTAAAAAAAGGTTCAAATGTTTTGAAATCTAACAGCGTAACTAAGTTTGCCAGTCCCTAGGCTTACAAACTACTTTAATTGCAAGTAACATGCTAAGGACATACACCCATGCACAAGGTATGATTCGGGCCTTTAACGTGAAACGGGCGCGCGCACCGCAGCAGGGTGCCTTAGTGCGTACGGCTATTCTGCCGCTGCCGTACTTCGAGTGAAATTGAAAATTCCTGTTACTGGAATAATTTTCTACAGTTAGTGGGTCAGGTTATTATTGTATGCTGACCTGCCGTTTTCAGATACGCACGATTTAAACGGTCTGCACACAGTGTGGAGAACCCTGATGCAACGCACACCGCTCTTATTCCAAGCGGGCGTGCCTATAGTTAGCTGGCATCTTTAGAATCATGCCATTGATATCTGGAGGAAGTGTCATCTGCGAGAGCAATTTTACTGTTACCGCAAAAAAAAAAACCTAGGGAACATACGGAAGGACTATTTTTGACAACATACTTTATAAGTGGCGTTATTTTCTGAGCATACTGCTTTAAGCTGAACAGCCATTCGCCATGTGAGTGGCGATATCAAGTCGTGGGGTAGCGTTCATTTAAGTGGCTGTAGTTACCTCGTAATGTTACATTTGAGATACAGGGGGGGGGGGGGGAGAACTTTCTTCCAGAAATGTTAATGTTGGCCACTGTTCAGTGTTGGTTGCAGTTTGCCCGCGGATAGCATTTAGACAACCCAAAATTTTGTAGCAATGAAATTGTGCTTCACGTAGTTTTAGTGACAATTTTAAGTAAATACATTTGATAAAACGTCTGAAGGGCACACTATCGTGCCAGACAACCACCAGTATTTACATTTAACCAATCGTGCATTAAGTCTTAACCGATTAGTGCTGGCCGACCACTGCCGCTGAAGCCGTTTCGCCCACATTAAAAAGTGGGTTTTCAGAGGTGTGGAGTGCTTTATTTTCCACCCACGTATTTCTGCCAGCTCCTTAAGACAGGTCTGCCGATATGGGACATTTATTGGTCCTGGAAGAGCGGATTTACTGATCAACTTCCGACCTGCTTGCCTACCTCAGTCCGTCACCACCAGTGCATGTGTCTTAGTAGTTTCAGTGGCGTTGCCGATAGCCTTCGTTTTGCTATTTTCATGAGCTACTCATGTTCTCTGCATTGTATATCATGGATGCGATTACGAAAGGGAAGCTGTATTAAGGAGGGCCATCGCTGTAATATTAATGAAGTTCTACAAGCCTTGCCTCAGTTCCGCGTGTAGTATGTGCAGAGACCAAGTTCCTAGCGAACTGACAACCACTTCAGTGATCCACTAACAGCCTAACTGCAGATTCTCCCCGTCCTAGCCGTCTGGCTGGAGAAGCCGTTGGAAACCCGACACCGTCTAATCTGCAGTTCTATTACAATTTTGTGCGTATTTAAGAATATTCCTTCGGAAGTAAATCACGTCATTCATTTGGAAACGATAAGGGAAATCCCTCAAAGCCAAATGTTCTGAGGTGAATAGGAATCAGCCTTCCCGAAAGCGACTAATTTTAATTACAACAGGTCAACATACCTGTGAGCCTCCGCAAGTATGTAGAGGTTTATTAAAATAGTGAAAATTAATGAACCCTCTAACACCGTTTTCAATAGCACAGATGTAATGGCGCATTCCACGCAACTGATCAGTTAAGAGGGGAAGGGGACATTCAATCCATTGATCCAAGGGCAAGGGATGGAATTGTGCAGCTCCTATGTGATCTTAAAAGATTTCAGTTATGACAAGTCAATCCCAATCAATGACCTTGATGCGAGGTCGCTATCTGTGCCCATACCTACAGTATTACTGAAAGCACGAAAACGTGCTCCTAACCAAAAGATCTACAGCTGCTTTGTTTTCTTTATGCAGAGTGGCATACGCTTTATCAACGTGCCACACTTAATTGCTAAGAATCTACCATACAAAAGTTAATTTATTAGTCTTAAGGCTTAACGAAGTAAAATTTTTTATCGAAGAATGTGACTAAATACTTACCCTTCATCTGGATCAACTTCCACGCTATCATCACTGTCCATATCGCTTCGGGGAGGAGCAATTGTAGCTTCTATTTCGGCTACACCTTCCTCCGGTAATTTTTTCGGTTCGCTGTCTATTGGTAACCTTTCCGTCTCCGTTAATTGGTCACTTTCCTGTCCCCTCGATATGCTCTGCAATACACAAGACGGAAACTTTCCTTCTCTTTCAGGCTCTTGTTCATCTAACTGTTTATCGGAGCAGTATTTGCTACGATCAGCTGCTTCCGACGGCATGTCTTCAGAATTTTCGTTACCAATCATTACGTTTCTTTCTTCAGTAGTAAACGAGCTGCTGCTGAATTCTTCCACACCCAAGGTACCGTCTCCTGCTGTAGCCAAGTGGGATGCGTTAAATGGAACGCTTACATTTAAGCTGAAAGGTAGCCACCAATTTTCAATTCTACGGGGCCCTGCTGCAAGGTTGTACTGGTTAGCCGCCCAGTTGTGCAAGACATGCACCCAGATTAGCTGTCTATCCATGGCCCAAAAGAAATCCCTCAGAACCCCAGCGTCAGGAGCGTTGCAAATCAAGCGCATTGAAGGTGACCAGTGGCAAATTGATTTCACCAGAGCGGTATGGCGTTTCAAGGCGTCTAGGAAACGCTGTAGTGACTCCGGGATGCAGTCATTAGGTTCGCTGGACGGTTCGGGACTGTTCAACTGCTGATAGATCCACTGATAGAACCCTTCAAGCAGCTTGACTTGGTGCACCACGACCGACACCAACTGTGTCTGCGGCTCTTCTGTGGATTGTTCCTCACTGTCGCTCGATTCCACGGTCTGTATCCAGTAGTTTTCAATGTCTACAGTATGTTGTATCAAAGCTTCCGCAAATGCCTTGAATTGCACGTCACGAGGTACGCCTAGCGGGCCGCTGAGGGGCCAGTCCTTGCACCATACCGGCAGCCACGATATCCAGTTGGTCTGCTCCGGAGCCGCCTCAGCGCCAGAAACGACGGCAGAGGACCTCGACTCTTCCCTCCAGCCCACAGGGGGTCGGCTGCATGTCTGAGCCTCTCTTTCCCCTCTCGAGCCGTCGTCAGCTGTCGCCTGAGTTGCAGTTGAACTCTCAGCTTCCGCGTTGTCTGACGTTGTATGCGGCCCGTCTCCAGAAGATGCCACGTAAGGTTCGTCATCGTATTCTGTGGTACTTTCCGGGACTGTCGCCGTTTCTATCGCTGCACACGACTCTTCTGCAGAGGCTGCCTCGTAAGCGCGGTCATCGTTGTACTCCGGTGATTCCTCTTCCGTGGCGTCAGCTAACCTGCAACACAAACCGCAATTAACTATGTAGAACTAGTGTCAAAGTAGGAAAATTATGAACCACTGCTTACACCAATTTTGAGCGAGACCGAAAGGAAACTACGAAGTAGTTCAAGAGGTCATTATAGGCCTTACCACGAATCCACGAACTGGGCTATGGATTCCTGACGGTTTTTTGTCGAATGAAATATGAAGTAACTTCATCCTATAAAATTGGAACGGTCTCATGCACTGACTAATTTCTAAGGAGCTGTGTGCACCCAAAAGGAGCTATCAAAGCTAAGGAACTTCATCGTAGATACGCTAAAACTGTCATCTAGGCTACGGCAAGCAAGCATTAAAGAAGTAGCCAATTGCAGACGCCCTTAGTCCGTAAGTAGTTTCCATTCGAGGAATGGACGTTACTTCATACAGCGACTAGACGCTGTTTTACGATGTTGCCCCAGTTTATTGCCAACAGGTACGTCTGAACGTACGTTGCCAAGGTGATGCCACCAGAACAGCAACGTTATTGGGGTTCGCGAGGTTAGTGTGGGTACGAGAAACTATTGAAGCCCCCCCCCCCCCCCCCCACACACACACACACACACACACACACACACACACTTAAGGCTGAGATTGGCTGAAACATCTGGCCAATACTAAACTGCTGGGTACCGAGAAGGGAGGAAAAAGTGCGCCCATAGTAGCCTTTAACCCCCCTCCCTCCCTCACTGATTTTGCATCGAGCGAGTCTTCACGATTGCGGCGCCAAATACGTATGTTACATTACCAGCCTTTAAGCTCCACGATTTTCACTTCCAAAAGTGCTGCTGCTTATGCAATGCTGCGAGGAAGACTCGATGGGCTCTTCCCCAGAGAACTTGGCACATTTCCGTTGTCTCAACATGCTTCCTCTTCATTTAATGATTAGCCTCCACGTTTTGGTGGTAGCCTAAATTTTACTGCCCCCCTCCGCTCACCATTTCCTCAGTATCTTAGATGTGCACATGTCTAGTCCCAAATCCGAATGTCCCGTAGATGCCTACTAGAAGAATCACTGACAGCACTTCCTTTCTGCTTGGGTCTTGCTCACTGACCTACATGCAGTTTATCAGAACGACAGTGACGCAAGACAACACTACTGAACTTTGTGACTGAACAGAAGTCTTAGCGCCGTTTTGGGTCCCTATTTTGACTCCAGAAACGGACTGCGTTTTTACGTTTCTCATGGAAGTCTTAATATGGACTAATGAGTCAATCGGTAACCTGAAAATTAAGTGTACGTTTTAATGCAACTGAACCGCACCAATGTCGCCTGACTTGGTAAGGCTAGTCGCCAGTGACAAACTTATGTAGCACGTACGTATCTAGCAAATGGTGAGTAGTACCATATTCATGCCATACTGTAGTATAGGACTTCATGAGCAAGTTCAAATGGCACAGACGAAGTTAATATTTTTCCATATTAAGTGAAAGTTACGTTTAGTCACGAGGAATTTATCACAGTTAACTGTTCAAATTTTAACCTAAAAAATTTTAAAATTGCGTTATCTTTTTGCAGAAGATATACCATTAGGTAAGAGGATGCCATCAGTCAATGACTCACGGGTTTCAAGTAACATACCTCCAGAAAACTTATTTTGCAGCCCGCACTGTAGGTTAAACCAGTATTCACGTTTAGTTCCAATGTAATTGACTCGACAAACATGACCACACAAACATGTTCACGTGGCTACTTCCGCTTAAAAATTAACGCAATGAAGAATTTACTCAAGTCCCTTTAAATTATCGGGAGAAATTACGCCCGAAGCACTGCTCGGTACTGTTCCTGCATGCTGACACTGCTAGTCAAACACCAAAATACATGTGAAGCCACAATGATTACGGTATTTTCTTAATACTAAGAGCCAAAGATTAGTAAGCTCACGCGTATGTTTAGGTCTAAGGCACCGAGCTGCTAAGGTTATTTGTCTATAGACGACGATTTTAAACCTCAACCTGTTTATTTAGCCTAACTAGCATCGCTTGTAAGCGTTATCAGGAATTTAAAGATCAGGAAGACGATCAATATTACAGGGTGTCACGTTTCTAAAGATTATAGGGGAGTCAACTTCATATGGCTATTTTTACATCAAGTGCAGTGAAGTTTAATCATCTATACATGTGACAATGTTTGGTTTATTATTTTGAATAATACACCCAGACGATGATGGCGGCTAATGAAAGTCTGTTATTACAACTTCTGCCGCCGCCGCAGTAGTAGTAGTAGTAGTAGTAGTAGTAGCAGCAGCAGCAGCAGCAGCAGCCGCAGCCGCCAGGAAGGCCAGTTTATCGGAAGGCGGAAAGATACTTCCTGAATCCAACGAAAGCACCGAAGAAGTTGCCTGGATTCTAACATCCAGACGAGGCGACGTTTGACCATCCGTTATAGGGTCTTTCCCAAGCAGCTAATTAAACCAATACGAGACCTACAAGTCCAGAGAGGGACTGTTGGACCCTGTAATATTAAAGACTACAGTCGTATAACTGCTCTTTTGACCAAGTCATGTCACGAACCAGAGGTAATCCAGGATCCAACTCACATGGAAGGAGCTGCAGTTTTAATCTTCAAGAGTTTAACCCAAAGCCTTCATTTGCCCCGTTCAGACTGCCGTCTATGGCAACGGCAGGCTGGATCAGAGTTGAAAATAGGATGCCATACTTCGCGTCATGTTTCAGGCTGGTTTGAAGCTAGCCATTTCACGTTGTAGCAGCTACTGGGCACCTCATTGCTCGCTATCTCCTATACCAGAGTACTGTCATTCGTTTACAGTAACCGTAACCAGGATTCCTCGTACCTAGTGACACCTCAGGAGAAACAGATGTAACGGATCGACACCAACCTCAGTGCCCGTCTATCAGAGCGGCATTTGTTGCCCCCACCAAGGTACAGGTGGCCCATTAAGACGAATGGAATGGATGCTACCATGGCATGGTTGATCATTTGACGAATGATCAATTCTTTGACACGATGTTCAGCTTCAGGTCTGTTTCAGTGTCTAGTATTCCACTATGCATGTATCAGTGTCTTCATAGCTCTACTGGATCTGGACGCTGAATCCACAGCTATGTCAACGGCTGAGTGCTGTGAGAAGCATTAAATGGGTTGGGGAAACCAAGCACAAATTATGGTCAGGAAACATATCGGTCCATCTGTGCAAGCTGTAATGGATGATGGGCATTTAAGTTTCGAATAAGGAGAAAGGGAGGGGGTTGGTGCTTAAGGGCAGCAGTGTTGGTTTTATCAGGTAGAAGACATTACCAATCGCGATCTCAAGGCCACGTAGACGAAATGCAACCAGCTCAAATGTATTTAAATACTAGTACTATCACTAAACATACCAGAAGTCTACAGGGGCCATCCTTTTAGAAAAAAAATGACCCCTAATAGTGGGAAGTCACCCGTATTACCACCCAAACCCGTTGAAATACATTTAAAGGATATCACTCAAACCTACAGGCCGTCAAATGAAGACCTAGGACTAACAATTACGAACAACTTAAATTTGAAATGAAATATTCTACGATAAGCGAACCAAAGACTACGTTTCGTTGTTAACACTTTGAAGATGCAACAGTTCTAAAACTTTTTACGACACACTTGTACGTCCTATTTTGGAGTATTGCAACTCATTGTGATCGACACCAAGTGGGCCTGACAATTTAGAGAAAGTTGAGAGCTCGTTTTGTTCAAGTGTAACGCTTAAGGGACTTAACTGCGGGTGTCATCAGTCCCTGAACTTACTACTTATGAACTATCATACTAAAGACGACAAACACCCATGCCGGAGGGGGGGGGGGATTCGAGCCTCCGATAGCTGACGGCTGCGCGCACCGCAACACGGCGCTCCAGCACGCGCGGCTAATGCTCCGCGGCGGCTTGTTTTGTATTATCGCGATTAGTTAAGAGTCACGGAAATGTTGCAAGACTTGGAGTGGAAATTAAAAGAAAGGCACTGTTCGTTGCGACGAAATCTATTTGCGAAAGTTTTCCACCAACTTTTTCTTCCGAATGCGAAGATGTTAGCACCCACCTGCATAGGAAGACATCAAAATAGGATAAGTCAGATCGAAAACTGAAGATTTTCTTGTTCCTCTTTTCCCCGCGAGCTATTAGAAAGTGGGCTGTAGAGAAATTTAACAGCGGTTTGATAAACCTGTCATGCACTCTAAATGCCTTTCAGAGTATGTAGAGGTGTAGAGGTAGAGGAACTTAGCACAGAACCCATGTACAGTCGGTAATTGATCAGTAAGAAGTTATTACAGTAAAATATCAAGCTGGAGAGTCAAAACAAAGTTTTTAACTCTTCTGTATTTAGCTAGTAAAATTCCATAGTATAAGCACAGAACAGCGATTGATATGGGAAGGCTGGTTACACCTCTGGGTCTCCACCTATAATGAAGGGTCGACATCATTGAGTGCCATTCACCAGAAGGGCCAGCTGGCACCTGAAGAGGGAACCGTGATGCCTTGTGGGAATTTTCTGCCTCCAGTTGAAGGGCAAAGCGCAGGAATAAAAGGAATAGCCTTTGGAGAAGACAAAGAACCCAGAGGCTTTTGGGGGGTCGCCACCATCGCCGCGTCCAGAATGACTAGACCTACAAGAGAACGCCAGAAGAATCCAAAGGGACTGTCACCAGAATGCGCCTTAGAGGGGGGACCTCCACTGGGTAAAAGGGAGGGCACCCAGAAAGGTGGTGGGTGCTTTAGAGGGGCATCAGCATTTGATAAGGAGGTGCGAGGGTAAAAGACTGAGGAGAAAGGCACTGTAGATTCCATGTCGCTTGAGGAACGGATGAAGGTACTATTATACATAGGTTTTGTAAACTGGCGAGTGATTGTTTCACCCAAAATCTACGAGCCCGCCCCTTCTCCCAAGGGGTATCAAGTGAGGCCGAGGGCTTAAGATGAAATAGTATTAAACTGTTCTTAGAAACGGCGTAAAGAGTATGCCAGTTTTGGAGCTATAGTCATTCAATGCGGAAAGTGTGCCTTGATACCCGCCACTCCGATCAGGGGTTGTCCATGTGGGTGCTACCCAGTCAAGAGGACTGGGTGTTGCCATGGGTTGCGATGGTACAACGTAACTGCCACTGAATATACCCTCTTCCGTGGTTTCAGAAGAGGCTACATGCCGGCTATAAAGGCAGAGTATTTTGACACTTCTTACTCAAAGCTTTTTCCTTGTTTCAGATGACTCGCGGAGGACGCTAGGTAAGATGTTTTTGCACTGGACTCACTGCATATAAAAAAAATATGCAAGTCTGTCCCTAATTAGTAGGGGGCAAAATGGCGAAAAGGTAGAAGAGGCACCAGGTAACAAAACCAGGAATGTATCCAGGCAACCAGCAAAGAATGTTAATGTAGCAATGGAAAGTGCTTAGGGCCCGTGTAATCGGTAATATCGGGCCTTCTGAGGCCAACAGTTTGGTTGGCTAACGTTCGATACAACGAAAAAAAAAAAAGGGAAATAGTTACGCGTTTTCCCTATTTTTTTACACGTTCCCAACCTTCACAGCCCGCTGAGTGAAGAGACTACTTTCAGAAATTACAACTATTCTAGATTTTCAGAATGAAACTCCCTTTGCAGCGGAGAGTGCGTTGATATGGAACTTCCTGGCAGGAGGCGAAGTAGTGGCGGAAGTAGAGGACGGACCGTGCGTTGCGTCGGGATAGCTCAGTGGTAAAGCGCTTGCCCGCTTAAGGCAAAGGGCCCAGGTTAGAGTTCCGGTTCCTGCACAAAATTTTAATCTACCAGGAAATTTCATTTTAGACTCATTCCTTACCTGAAACCTGCAACATCTTCCGTTATTTTAACATTCAATTTATCGTTAAAAACCGCCCACCTATAGTGCAATATTTTTGAAGCAATTTTTTGTAGTTACGATTAATTTAAAAAATTTCAGTTTGGTAATCGAAGTACTAAGAAAGACTAACCGTGTTGCTTTGTGTCGATCCTGACGATCTAGCGAACTTTCTAGGCCTTTGCACGAAGTATGTGTACTGTACCTCGAAAATTTACAAATTTACCAAAGTCTACTTTACGGCCTCATTTAAACAATTTTTGTTACGGGAACGTTAAAGGTGTAGCAAATACTACGAAGTGTGACAACCCCCTAAACCTAAAACCAATCTGTAGTTATTAATCAGGTTTGGCAGTTTGGCCACGTTAGTCATTTTATGTAGATTGTTATGAAATATTTTAAATTTCATATGCGCCCTTTTTTCCAGGTTATTTTTTGCACATCAGGCCGTCAGGATTTGTGGACTATCTGCTACTTTTTTCCTCAGGAAGTATTTTCAAGATAGGAATTACGTTAGCTGCCAGTAGACAATTACATCAAGCGGGAAAGGTGAAAGTTTGTGCACAGCTGGGACTACCTCGGCTCGGCCTGCTTACTAGCCAGTCCGCCAACAACTGAGCCACTGGGACACAAGATCTGTGCGGACTGCCGCAGCACGACTCAGCCGCACACTGCTCATTACTTGCATTTCGCAGTTTCCTGTGTTCGGGCCTTTTGAGCACCGGAATAGGAATCGTTTGGCGTATTGTTTCGGGTATGTACAAAAACTACACTGCCGATGTCTTTTCCATACAGCCACAGTCGCCATGCCAGATTCCGATCAAGTACCACGAAGAACATTTTCAGGGTTTCCCAATAGACATTCCGTATACCATGGGCATCCATGCACAATATTCAAACAATTCAACTGTTACCGGAGACAGGTCTGATGAAGACAGGGATTGTGGTAATGTTGTGGGCGATTCATCTAGACAAGGCAACGAAGACGTTCTTTAATACAGGTACAGCAATGCATCATTAGGTTTCGAACTATTAGCAAATTTTTGACCTCTAGAAGCAATCCTAGCTAGGCACAAAGTCTGCACAATGTAAAATTTGTAACATGTTGTCACTCAAGAGTGCATTGCAAAATTAGTTTCAATTTAAACTAAGTTTTACATTAACTATTCGGAACAGTGGAAAAGACTGGTGTCACTAACCTGTTCGAGGTGTCTGGAGCAGTTGTGTGCAGTGCCTCTGTGGATGTAACGGAGGTAGGCGACACAGTAGGCGTCGAGGTAGCTAGCTCCGCACTGCGGGTCGAGGCGTCTACAGTAGACTGCAGCGTGGTTTTCCATTGTACGTCATCGGGTGACGTCGAGTTGGTAGTTAGAACCTGTAACACGAGTCACATTTCAACCAAATTCCTTTTTCACTTCCTCCCACACGACGGTTGGCTGCAGCACTCTTCACATCCTTGCGGTTTCCGCTCCATAAAGCAAGGTACCTGTCAGAAGTTTGAAATTGCATCTTAAGCCAGATTAATTCAACGCAACGTACATTGACCCAACTGAACATTACTACCATAAAGGGTTAAATGTGGTAATCATAACAATTTGATTATCAATTGATTCATTTAACGTTTTATTCCTTTTGGTATCACCATTACGATGTAATTTTATTTGTCGCGTGTACAGGGTTACTGCGCATTAATATTTTCTGTAGAATAGTTTACTTCTGAATGAGTTGTGCTCCGACAGCAATGAGTACGTTTCCCTGTTGTCAGCGGTAAGCCATGATTATCTGCATTAGTCATGTGCATATTGAATGCAGTAAAGGAATATTGCAAACAATTGGGCAACGAATTCACTTTTAGATCACTTAAGTATAATCTAAGAATTTTTAGAAGTAATTTACAAGTAAGTTACTGCTTATATTTTTCCTTTTGTGTGTCGCATGCAAGGATATATTAAGTGGTTATGGTGCCAACATTTTAATTAAATTCCAATCACTTGATACTCCATGAAGCCACTTGTTTCCTGCACTGGGAGGTAACAGTTTCCCATGTTCACCGAAACAGAAGTATTATTGGGAAGGAAATAGGATCCAACGTTTTTTTGAACGTTGTATATAGCGTAAGCTTTGTTTATATAACGGATGCTGACAACGGTGTCAGTGCCGGAAGTCACCTTTAACGGTTTGAAGTTTCTTTACATCGGAATCTTGACCCGGGACAGATTTTAATATGTGTCCTGAATTCTTTTCATCTCAATCCAGTGCCACCTCACTGCAGACTGATGCGAATGTTTCCAAACTGCAGTCCCCGCGGTTCCTAATACCGATTCAGATTTATTCTTATGTAATTGACACTACCGCTTAGATGCCGACGTAAGTTCTAGTTTAACCTATTAAGACACCATTACTGTAATATGGATTGTCAGATTAAAGGAAGACTTACGGAAAGTCAGTAACGATGACTTAAATTTACATTGGTAATTCTGCGAGTTTGCATTATACTACAACAGCGCACTTTTCGTGGCTAATAATGGAGCACCATTTCGCTGTTACGTAATACCCAATTGTTTTCCGTTTAATAATTGCATTGGGGCTTTGGTAACATTACGCATGTTAACCCACTGCAAACACCGGCTACTGTAGCCAGCCAATTTAAGTACAATTAAGCATATAATACTACTCAAACGGACAAGTGGGGTAGGCTGAAGTATTTTTATACAATTATGTACTGAAGTCATTTAACGCCGGTTAATCCGAGTTACGTTTTCCGGGCGCCGCTATTTGGAGTACAGAGTTTAAAGAAATTTCCTTACACTGGCGTGAGGACACGAGTCTTACCGAATTTTGCCTTACCATTTTACTGAAGACTAAAAATCATTCTAATATAGTCCTTGTAACACTACTTGTTTTTCAATGCGAAGGTAACTACGTGATCTGTTACGTTTTTTTAATGATCTACATTGCATAGCCTTAAATGTAACATGCTTTTCACTCGCCTGAAGCTATTCACACGTTGTTCTGTCATCGTTACCCTGTCCCTAGTCGTGACTGACCAAGCACCTGGGCTACTGGGAATAAGTCGTCTGAACCCGATATTGTTTTGAAGAAACATTTTTTGTATTTGCTTTTGTTGAGTGTCACTAATCCGCTTTCAGTTCACCTTTTCGTCTATATGGACAGGCGTTTGTTTCGGTTAAAAGGAGTGACCATTTCCTACGTTAAAATTATTGGACGAAGTCATCCCGTGACACCTGGAAGGATGTTTTCCATTCTAAAATTGTATTTTGGCTAATTCAAATGAGTTTAATGACATCTTTTTCTGCAAGTTATGTTTAAAACGAGTTCCTGTATCACCATACAAAATGGTAACATGAATTTTTACTTTTTTTCGGTGTTTATGAATGATGTAGCACCAGGTTTAAACAGAACTTAACAAAAATCTTATGCCCACATTCGAAAGTTTTTTGAAGGATTATCTGCCGTACTCATGGGCCATGTATTATCGCTAATTCTGTAGAGCATGCGTGTGATACTCATACGAAGTGAGCATACAGACCACGTGGCCGCAGAGCCGTTTCATTTGACTAAACGGAGAACTGAACTGATTCTTTGAAGGGAAGTACCGGCGAAATTTTAACATTTAAGAATATCTTGGTTCTTAATTTTTAATACGACGTCAAATGAATCCAGCCAACTTTTCATCTTTAATTTTGTAAATATGAAAAGCATACACGGATTATGTTATCTCCGAAGGTAACCACGAGACACCCAAAAAATTTAACATTCCAGAGTTGCAATCTCGTCACGGCCAATAAATTTTCAATTTTGAAGTTTAACAATACATATGCGAAACACGTGAATTTCCTACCACCACAAGAATTTTGCGTAAAATTTACATTAAGCAAGGTTTTATGCTGTATGAGTAAGAAACTAGTTCGAGAACTATTCGCTTTCAGCTTACATACTGCATCACGCGCACCGTATATGCGTGTGCAGACTATAATTCCGTGAAAACCCGGCACCGTACCTTAAATCACTATTATAGGTTGTCTATGTCTTCCAAAAGTCAATTTTTTCCTTCCGAGGGAAGTATTCAGACAAGTTTTCCGACTTCAAAGTTCCTACAGTGCTAGTAAGTCCTTTTTGATAATGGCTGTGCTGTACGATAAGCACACTTATCTTATTTCTGAAACATTTATGAACAGAAGTTCCTTTTCCCCCGGCAGAAAGGGTTCGTGTCGCTTGGTACACATGAAGCAATTAACTTACTTTTAGACACCCAACACGCCATGTAAGTTCAGTTAATATCAAGAGGCAGTTTCTTAAAGTCTTTGCTTTTTTCCTATCTGAAGCATGCCGACAATTGTGAATACGATTTCTAAACAAAAAACTTACTTTAAGCTGCGGTGTCTGGCTGTTTTGATGTAATTACGTATTAGTCACTGATATACGTTGTGATGTTCAACCTTAAAATAAATGCAGTTTCAAACTTACTGAAGCAATCTCCATTCAGACCGTACGAAACCTTGTACAATGTAATTTTATTATACACAATTCTTGTCACGTATTATAAATAAACCAATTCTATAATGTAAACTAAGGCTTTCGCAGACGTCACTGGAGATAAAACTCTTCAGGGTATTTGACCTCATCGTTAAAGTATCCAATGTTCCACCGACGTGTAGGCCGCTTGCAGTAGTGGCCTACAAGTCTGTGAAACATTTTATACATTAACGATTAGGTCTAATACCCTGAGATTTATCAAGTTTTATCATGTATGTTAACAAGGCCATACTCCAATTTTAACAACATTCGGGATGCAGAATTGTAAACATTTTGGAGGAAGTAGTGTGAACCGATTCCGCGATACCAAGAACAGTTGGCGTTTGGCAATGATTTTCCAGAATTATTAGGAGCAAATTTGATTCGCTCACTGAATTAAGCATTAGATGCTACGAATTTTTACGACCAGGCTGAAATTGTTTTCCCATCGCTAATTAGGCTTGAAACAGCCGTTGCTGTAAGCTGAGACTGCAGTCAGTGTGTCTTTTGGCCGCCGTCAGAGCCTCACGGTGGTGAAAACTTACGAAGCGGACAAAGCTAATGCGTTACACTGCCAGGAAGCAACCTGGCAGGTTGAGGCGTGATAACGGCAGTACCCAATTCCGAGTCAAACCTTACAAGTTTTCCCTTGTTAAATAAGCATAGAGGAAATTTACAGCGACTCAGCACTTTGTTTAAATACGAACTGTTACTCCACTTTCCACGTGTGTTCTATTAGGCTGCATGGTTGCCACTGCAAATTTTCGTGCTACTAGACTTTCTACAATATCGTAATTTATCTACGCAACTAGTCGATAGACTGCATTATTTCCATTTGCTATCGAAGATGTTTTAGACAAACTATCAAAAACCCTAAAACCATAATCCACTAAGATTCACGCTCATGTTTCAGCCGCAACGGTATTTTGAGAGAAAGCATTATACTAAAGCAGAGGAAACTCGATAAAGGAGACAGCACAGGCAAAGAACGCGCTGCATGGAATGGACACTTACCGGTTAAGTGCGCACGGAAAGTCCGTGTATCCTCAACCGTTGGAGCAAGCAAAAAGTCTGGTATTTACTATAACAAAGACCATAGTAACAGATCAGCTCATTATGCTGAATAATTGGTGTTCTCTTTCAGAAAGTACAAGATGCTTTAACAAAACTAATTCCAACCCGGCCCTGATTCAATTACCAGCTCCCATGCCAATGACTCCAGCCATACAGTAGACATTAAAACTAGCGAAATACTACGCTATTTTATCCAATGATTCGCTGTATGAAGTAGCTTATAGGTACGACAGTAATTTGATTCACGCGAAAATAACTGCGTTTCATGTTAGACAAAGTTCTATTTTCTACAGTTAAGTTGCAACTACCCCAGGAGTTGCTATTTTATGTTGGACATACATGGGCATTGCATGTTCGACGTCGCCAACTTTCCTGCCTAAGAGAGTTCTAGATGCACTGTTATGAATTAATACAGTTGTATAGCGTGTCCTTTCACACTGTTCCACATGTGAACAATGTTGTAGAATATTGAAAACTCAGTTATGACTACTTAGTCTAGAACGTGGTATATTTTTACATTACTCTGCATACGAGAGGCCCCAACCCCGATGTACTTTGATTCAGCCCTGAATTTTCCGATAAATAGAGCTACTATTAGCAAATTAGAGTCAAAGGTGAAGCAGGTATGACTGATTTGAAAATTTAAAGAAATTTCTAGGAAGTAACACCCGACAATGTTAAAATCCGGAAGTTTAACCGTACAGCAGGTTAAACTAACATCAATCGAGGCCCTTTGTACTATTCCCCTCGCTATGACCCGCATTACAGTACGTAATCGTACGTTCTCACGTTTAAACATGAACGGCAAACTAGCTTAAGCTAAAAAGCTGGTTTGACAAGAACTGACATTTAAGCTGAAAATACCCCCTCCTCTCCCCCAGCCTTCAACCTCCGAATTCATTTCTAGGTTATTTCGATATTGCACTGCCCGATTTAATCAAGCCGATGAATCGGAACGCTAAATAAGAATTGGGGCAGCAGATGTGTAGTTTAGCCTAATGCTCAGGTTCTCTACTGTGAGCAATAAGAAAGAATTGACAATTATTCCATGTCCATTATACGCATATACATCGCAAACAAAACTGAAGGTCTACGTCAGATTAAACCGAATCTACGTTTAACGTATATACCAGTAGAGGGCAGATGTTTCCACTTACAATTCATGGCGTATTTTCTCAGAATTGGGCGTTATGTCAATAACTTAATACTCTTAAAATTTTATCTTAAAATTACTTGTTTAGGAATATAAGTAAACGATGGATACGCCAAGTTGCTAACTGAAACCTATGTTCGAATGTAACGATTACCTTGCAGTCAGGTACAGTTTGATTACAGTCAACATACGTATGCAGAGCAATTACGATGTTCCTAGTTTCGTTTGCAAGAGCTTTCTTCTGTCCCACCTACAATTCAGTGAGTACATCAATATCACGACAAAATGCGACTTTTCATAATTGACAATATGAAACACAAACCGATTTGCTTCGAGAATTGTTTACACACAGCCCCCTCGAGTTTAGATCCGCGATAACAATTTCCACAGCATTAGATTAGATGTATCTGCAGAAATTAATTTACACAACATCGACAGTTACTTTTACTAGAGTTTGCCTCATAACATCCATGGTTGGTTGGTTGGTTTGATGTTTTAGGGGGACAAAACTGCGGAGGTCATCAGTCCCCCCATAACATCCATGTAGAGCTTTACAGTACAACCGAGAGAAAAAAAACCAATAACATTCCTATTCACATGAAAGCACACGTCTTTCGGTGTACGCAATATAGACACCGATGACTCACCAACAAAACAAGTATGATGCCTGAAACCAACATCATAGTTATTTCCCCACGATTCTGCAGCAGCCTATAGAACTCCACGCGCTACCTTCGACTAGGAAGACGGCGCTCGGCGCAGGCGAGCTGACACACTAACTGCAGAGGTGGCCACTTCAGTTCTGTATATCAACACTGGGGTCTCGACACTGCCGACAGAGCACGCTGTCAACATTTCCCTCCACCAGTCAAAATTCCCGTAGCCACCAAGGTTCAGACTGTCTGTACATTTCAACAAAAATAGAAAACGAGTTTAGTACGGAAACCGTAAGTTCTTCCGATAAATATAACAGCAGATTCACTGATTCAAAATAAATTGACATATAGACTTATTTTTCATTTACAAATGTACACATCGATGTTGGATTTCTTCACTAAATCACAAGAATTGCACATCCTCTAAAATAGGAAACATACGAAATAATTTCTTGCGGAAAAATTATACAAAGTTTTGAAAATTTCAGTCCAAAATTGCTAATGGAAAGTTGCAACTTTGTATAGTAATTTTAGTTACCGAAGTAACGGTTGATTAAAAACAGAATAGCAAAAGACAAAATTGTTCTACAGAAACCTGAATGCCGTTGTTGGTTACGAGAAACAACAGTAAGCCCCTTTGGCTGTAAACTACAATATAAGTTACCAGTTTTCATGTACATAACGTAATACGAAGGAGAAAGTACGTTTTCCTGGTATAAAAAAGGTAAAAAGAAAAAAATACATTGGTTAATATCAGGGACCGAATTCCAAATTTTGGATTAATTGCAGTTTGTCGATGAAAATATCGAAGTGTAAGAAATTTTCTAGATCCAAATCTCCCCACACACATGAACGGAAAGCAAGGCAACGCTGCAGTCGTCACTTCTCTAGAACTCATGCAGCTCTGTTGTAACGATACATAATGGTCCATTTGGATGTTTGGGAGGCGACCATCATGAATATGTCATCATCAAAAATAAATAAATAATAATAATAATAATAGAATAAAAAAATAAAAAACGCACTCTACAGATTGGAGCGCGGAATGTGTTGGCAAGTTAGAAAATGTGAAAAGGAAAATGGATAGGTTGAGTTTAGATGTAGTGGACATTAGTGAAGTTCGGTGGCAGGATGGCAGGTATTCTGGTCTCGTAAGTACGGGCTTATAAATACAATATCAGTTGCGGTGCGGCAGGAGTGGGATTAATAATGAATGAGAAAATAGATGATGAAAGGTCGAGTATCACTGCGCGAAGTTTAATATTTATTGCGACAGCTGTTTCAGCAGTTTGACATTCTCAAAGGCCTGTGTGTACACAAGAATTACATATATTAATTTCCCATATTATTCCGAACGTAACTGACGAAATTACATAAGAGAATTTCATTTACGTTTACGATGTGGTTCTTTTACACACGCAGGTGCTGGAGAATTGCAAACTGCTGAAACAACTGTCGCAATAAATATTAAACTTAGAGCAGCGATATTGGACCTTTCATTACAATGACCTTTAATGGCATTTACTTCACTGCAGGCCCAACAATCAGGAAGGAGAAAATAGGTATTCAGGTAAGCTAGTATGAACAGAATAGTGAATGCATTATGCTAGCCAAGATAAGTACTAAGCCAATACTCTACAGAGCAGTACAAATTTATATGCCAACTAGTTCTGCTGATGGTAGGAACATTAAAGTGTTTATTATGAGATTAAATAAATTATTCAGACAGTTAAGGGAGACAAAAACTTGATTGTGTTAGGGGACTAGAAATTGGAGGTAGGAAAAGGAAGAGAATGAAAAATAGAAGGTGAATATACACCGAGGAAAAGGAACGAAAGAGGAAGTCACCCGGTAGAATTTTGCATAGTGGTCAATTTAATCATAAGAAACATTTAAGAATCGCGACAGAATGTTGTATATGCGGAAGAGACCGGGAGACACCAAAAAGTTTGAGACTGATTTTATAATGGTAAGGCATAGGTCTAGAAACCAGGTTATAAACTGTAAGACATAACGAACGGTAGATACAAACTCTGATCATCACTTCTTGATTATAAACTGTAGATAAAAATTGAAGAAACTGCAAAAAGGTAGAAAAGTAAGGAGATAGACCCGAGATTTTTGAGAGTTTCAGAGTGAGGATTGGGCAAAAATGGACTGCAAAGGGGGAATGTAATATAGTTAAAAACCAATGGCTAGCTAATATATACGAAACAGTGAAGGCAACGGAGGACCAAATAAATAGGTATCACAGAAATTATTACCGAGCGAGGTAGTAACACTATGGACTCGCATTCGGAAGGACGGTGGTTCAAATCCACATCCGGCCAACCAGAGTTAGGTTTTCCGTGATTTCCCTAAATTACTCCCGGTAAATGCCGGGACGGTTCCTTTGAAAGGGCACGGCCGATTTCCTTCCCCATCCTTACCCAAATACTCCGAGCGTAAGCTCCATGTCCTGTCCACACGACGTTAAACTCCAACATTCCTTCCTTCACCGAAGTTATTGAATTTAATTGATGTAAGGAGAAAATATAAAAAATTAATAAATGAAGCAGGCAAAAGAGAGTACGGACAGCTAATAAATTATGTTGATATGAAGTGCAACTGGCACAGCAGAAGTGGCCAGAGGACAAATGAAGGTTCGTGGAAGCATTTATAACTAGGGGACAATAAATGTAAATGATGATAGAAAATTTCATGTTCAATGCTGCAGAATGCTGAGGATTAGGACCGGAACTGAAAGGCAGAGGGTTCGACTCCTGGCCGCTGTATTCTCAGGTTGGGAGTCAGCTCCTGTCTGCAGATCGGTATGGGCAGTCAGAGAACACGTGGCACAAGTATCTTGCCGTACAGTACAGAGCCAACACAAAGGGGGGATTGTGACGCGTCAGTTAGGAAGTGCCTATTGTTCGACAGCTACGGCCTGAGCACGTAAGCAGACGACATCCCTACCACATTGCACAGTGGCCCATGCCTGTGATTGTGGCATTGTATGTACAGGTGCCTTAAAACTCGTGTGGCGCGTTTCTAAAAAAATTTAAAAAGCTAGAATTCTACACTTGCAACGGTAGACGCACATAATAAAGCATACACAAATAAAAAATTATTCATTCTGCATATTTTTTTCCTTGTGTGCACTTCAGCATACAGCGGACGTATCCTACTTACAATGCGAATTTTTTAAAGTAAGCAATGCAAATATTCTCAAAGATAATTCCCGACCCAGGATATCCAACCTGCTTTCGAAATTGCGCTACATAAATACTCTTAAAATCACAATGAAGTGCATGGCAGAGGGTCTATCCAACCGCTTTTATGATATTTCTCTACAGTTCCGTTCTCTAATAGCTCGCAGAAAGAAAAGAACTCCCACATCTTTCCTTTTTCGATCTGATTTCTCTAATTTTATTTCGATGATCATGTCTCCCTATGTAGGTGGGTGCTAACAGAATATATTCGAAAGAGAAAGTTAGTGAAAGAAATTTCGCAAATATACCTCGCCACAATGCATAACGGCTTTCTTTTAGCGATTTCCACCCCAACTCATGTATCATTTCCGTGCACTCTTTTCCCTATATCGCGATAATACAAACGAGAGCTGCCCTTCTCTGAAGTTTCTCTAAATCCACTGTCATCCCCACTTAGTGTGAATCTCACAATGAGTACCAATACTCCAAATTACGAAGCAGAACTGTTGAATCTTCTACGTGTTCTGCAAATGAAACGTTGTCTTTGGTTCGCCTTCCTTACAATATTTTCTATTTTTTCCAGTTTAAGTTTTTCGCAATTATAAAACTAAGGTGTTCACTTGAATTTGCAGTCTGTAGATTTGACTGATACAATTTTCATTATTAAGGATCAATTGCCAATTTTTGCACCTTGCAAATATCTTATTTAAATCATTTTGCAGTTGCTTTTGATCTTCTGGTGACTTAGCTAACTGATAAATGACAGCCTCATCTGTGAACAGTCTAGGACAGAATTGTCCAGCACGGCCACTTCGGTCGGGGGTTCGAATCCTCCCTCGGGCATGGATATTTGTGCCGTCTTTAGTCTTAGCTAGTTCATAAGTAGTTTGTAAGCTTAGGGACTGATGACCCCGTAGTTAAGTCATATAAGTTGTACAAACATTTGAACATTTTTTTGAACAGCATTGTCTCCTAAATCGTTTATAAAAACAACGAACAGTATGTTCCCTATAACACTTCCCTGGGGAACGCCAGATATCACTTATGTTTTACTCGATGACTTTCTGTCAGTTACAACGTACTGTGTCCTTTATGACAGGAAATCAGGAATCCTATCGCACAACTATTGCGATATTCCATAAACATGAAATTTTAATAGAAGCCGTTTGTGAGGTGCAGTATCAAAAGCCTTCCGAAAATCTAGAAATACGAAATCTATTTGCGATCCCTTGTCGATAGAGCGTCACATCATGTGAGTAAAGATCTAGCTGTTTTTCATAAGAACGATACTTTGCGAATCGGTATTGACTATCGGTCAATAGGTCGTTCTCATCGAGGTAGTTAATAAAATTTGAGGAAAGTATATGTTGTAAAATCCTGCTGCAAACCGACGTCAATGATATAGGCCTGTATTTTTGCGGATCACTCCTATTGCCTTTCTTGAATGTTGGAGTGACCTGTGCAACTTTCCGGTCTTTGGGTAAGGATCTTTCACTAAGCGAGAGGTTGTATATGGTAACTAGTATGGGTCTGTTGCATCAGCAAACTCTGAAAGGAACTTAATTGGTATACGAATGGGACTGGAAGACTTACTTTTGTTAACTGATGTAACTCATGCAGACAGCTATTCTTGATATAAATTCAGGAGTATTTCTTTCGTCTTCTTTGATAAAGGAATTTCGGATAGGTGTGTTTAGCAATTCTGCTTTAGCAGGACTGTCATCAGTAGCCTTACCATTGGTATCACGTAGTGAAAGTACTGATTGTGTTTCGCCGTTATCCAGTTTGATGGTGGAGATGGAGTCTAGAATCTGTAGGTCTTCAGTTTCAGTCCCAGACAGGTCAGTGGTGTAGGTTTCTCAGAAGGAGAGAAAATGTTCAAGTTTCTAATGCTACGGAAGCAAACTGCAGTCTACTTAAAGTAATGTACGCTAAGGACAACACACGCACCCATACCAGAGGGAGGACTCGAACCTACGA
The DNA here is from genome assembly GCA_026315105.1 of Locusta migratoria. Classification (NCBI taxonomy): domain Eukaryota; kingdom Metazoa; phylum Arthropoda; class Insecta; order Orthoptera; family Acrididae; genus Locusta; species Locusta migratoria. The sequence continues at coordinate 689,624,318 of CM048755.1, forward strand.
TGGGGAGCAGCCACGCGGTCTGCAGCAAGGCACCTTAGAGTGCACGGCCACTCCCATGCGGCTAGAAGGATAGAGGAGGAGTGGAGCTCACTATGTCAGACAGGAAACAGGGGATTTAAAATTCAGTCAGGCTTCAGGTGGGCTAGAACGTGCTTTGGAGAGAAGTGGGCGAAGTTCCAGCTGTGAGAAACGGCAAACTTAGTCAATCCATTTCAGTGCAAAGTCCCTCTAGTGGGTCAGAAGGGGAAGGAGATGGAGGGAGGGAGGAAGGAGGAGAGGATGTGGCTGTGACAGACATGAAACAGGAAACCAGCATAAACTGAGGCTCCTGACAGGAAGATTACTTTGTCAGTTGAATGAAAGAATTTGATGTCAAAGTGGTGTGGCCGTCGGTGGCTCAGAAGTAAGAAGGGTGGGGGAGAAAAGGGTAGGGGAAGTGTGATGGAAAATGTGGGAAGTAGGATATGGAATTAATAGATTTGATAGCAAAGTGATGAAGTCCCTAAGGGGGTACAAAAGGGGGGGGGGCGGAGGAGGGGTGGTGATGGCTGGTGGCTGTGGTGGGCAGGAAACAAGGGATTATCCGTATCTGCGCCTAATCAGCTTAGCTTCGTTGATGCAGGTATTGGGATCAGTGAGAAGCCTGAAAGAAGCCAAGGGAGGTGCCGAGCTGACAGCCAAAACGTGTGCCAGGAGTTCTATAGCCTTACTACTTATACCTATTACAACGAGATCCATTTGCAGTAGGGATTTAGAACATATAGTGTGTTCCACAATTATGTAATATCTCAATGAAATCGATCGATCGACATGTAACCTGTGCGGATTCATAAAATATCGTTCTGAAACACAGCTGGCTATTCACACGAACTAATGAGTGCCATCGACAGAAGACTTAAAACTGATTCTATATTTTTTATTTTTTATTTTCAGGATTTTGACACCATTCATCAGAAGCAGCATCAAATAAAATCGCGTACCTATGAAGTATCATCTGAGTCGTATGACGGGATTTGAGATTCAATGTCAAAGGGATCGCAGTTTTTCTCAGTAATTAATAGGATTTGTTTAGTGAAACCGAAGTTTTATCTACACTTCAGTGCAGAAATGCTACACGCCCTCTGTTGTTCTTAATCTATGTGAACGATTTAGGAGAGAATGTCAGCATCCCCCATAGATTTTTCGAAATTTACACTGTGGTCTACCGTTTAGTGAAGGCATCAGAAGATCAAAACGTATTACAAAATGATTTACACAAGAGCTCTTAACAGAGTACTTACGAGATAAAAAAAATCTTTCGAAGAGATTGCCTAAACTTCTCTTCTTCTTCCTCTTCTAATGTGCTGATGTGTGGCAGTGGACCCTTACCAGGTGGGACTGACAAATGGCACTGGAAAAGTTCAAAGAAGGACAGCTCATTTTGTACTATCGCGAAACAAGGGATGGAGTACGGTTGACACGATAAGCGAGTTTTGATAGCAATCATTAAAACAAAAGCGTTTTTCGTTGCGAGGGATCATTTCGCTTAATTTCGACCTCTAACTCTCTCCTTCGAATGCAAAATGAAACGCCAATTTCACAAGGCCGGGTGAATAAATGTCGAGTCACTGGATTAGAGAAAATGTGTTGCCCCTGCTGACTGCATGTGGGTCTAATACATTTCTGTGAAAATACAGTAGGAAAGTTAAATAAATGCAGTTAGTTCTGTGAGATCAGTGATGCCATGATACTCTCCCTGACTAGCTGTAAACCTGGCGTTGCCTGGGTATCTATTTATTTCCTGTTATCGCAGTCCCTCTATCCTCCATTCTTCTCTCTCACCCTGTGCTTCTCTTCCTCTCCCATCTCTCTGCCTGTTCGCCTTGGTAGTGTAGTTGATAGCGTGGTGGGTTGTCACGCATGGGCCCTGTTTCGATTCCTGGTCCGGTCGGCGATTTTTCGCTCGAGGACCGGGTGTTGTATCGTTCTCATCATCATTTCATCATCGAGACTGGCTCCAAGAAGGCCGAAAGCGACCCCAGTTGGGGTCTAACAGCCATAAATGCTACACGGTATCATCACCATCTCTTTTTCCAGCGCTTATATCCGTCTCTCGGTCCATCTCTTCCGCCTATCTCTCCTCCATCTCCTCGTCCTCTCTCTGTTCATTTAACACCCTCAATTTATCTCCTCCCCTAGCTGCGAAATGTCTAATATGTCTGTGGTGATCAGTGAAACACTGTTAAAGTTTATTGCGAGGTACCCTTCGCCATGCACCATATGTTGACTTGAGGGTTATAAAAACATTGTCCATACATATTTAACTTAACATATTAAATTGAATCACATACATACATATTTAAATTCATTGTTTTAATTTTTTTGTAAATTTTAGTGGCACATCATAGTAGATTTTTTTTAGTTTTCAATTTAAATTTGTGCCCAGTTTTAGGAATAGGATTTTAAAATTTTCTGTAAAATTAAAACATGTATTGGTATTTGTAAACTCGTGTCTAATTTTGTGTATTTTCAGTATGTACAGTGTCAATGAGGAGTGGTGCAGAGGTACAATAAGATGGTCTGTGCCCTATGACTGACGGCTTCGCAGTGCGGAGCAGCATGTGACCAGACATAGCTTGGCTGTGACCAGACATAGCTTGGCTGTGACCAGACATAGCTTGGCTGTGACCAGACATAGCTTGGCTGTGACCAGACATAGCTTGGCTGTGACCAGGAAAAGCAGGAAATGCGTGCTCTCAGACAGACGGCAGTGCCCGGGCGGTAATGGACGAGCCGTGAGGCTGTGAATGAAGAGGAGCCCGCGGTCAACGTCTTGTAAACACTGGCTTAGGGTGAGGTCTATGCCTGAGCACTGACCGGCTCGCCAGGCAAGCCCCAGACATGCCAGAACAGCTGCGACACAATAGGCACTGATGGCTCACTGAAATAAATACACTCCGTCTGCGCTCCCTCTGCGTGGGATGAATGAGGCAGGACTTCCCCAGGAAAGCGGGCATGTGCCACTCGACACGCTGTGTACTGTCTACTGTCAAGGGATTTAATCCGCAGACCGTTCCACAGTGAGAGCTGCGGATTACTATGGCCGACCCGGTACCTTCCTGGAGTTCGGCAAGCCTTTGCAAAACAACAATAGACAGCCCGGCGGCACCGCTTGTTTTATCGCTGATGTGGGTGATTATCTGCCTAGGGGCATAGCCCAGCAGCAGTGTAGCCTGGCCTAAAGGAGTACTTCGCTTGCCTGTGACTGTTACCTGAACAACCAAGGGCATTCTCGTGGTATCAAGAAAATTATTGAGAGTGTATAATGATGGTAAACTGAGTATGCAAGCTATCTAGACAGTGATCTTAGCACAAATCCTTGTGCTTAGTGGTCTCCTCTCATATATCTAGGCAGTATACACCCCCTCCTCATGGAACTCTTCAAGATTTCATTTGTTTTATGTAACAAAATTTTTTTCTGTGTTTAATTTTGTCTTTTTAGGTTTTAGCATAAGAAGTCGTAATGCTCACTTGTACTATTATGTAAAACTATAAATTTTATGTCCTGTTTTCTAGTTTCCATTAATTACTTTGAAATATTATTATTGTTTTATACTTTTAACATTTGTAAAGCAAAATTTATTATCTCATGTTTTCTAGTTACTGTTAGGCACTACAACTTACTATTTCTATTTTTACTTTGGTCAGGGTTATGTTATAATTTATTTTTGATTTAACTTGCGTTATTTTAAAGTAATAATTCATACCAAAAAAGTAAAAATAGGAGTTTCTTTTTCTTTTTATGAATGGATGGAAGGATTGTACAAGTCTGAATGTGTGGACTAGGGCCATAGCAATTTTGGTAAATTCCTAATTCAACAAATTAAATTATGAAAATGTAATCTTGATGTTTTAAAAAAATGTTTTTGGATTGTTTAGGCCTGAATGGCCAGAGACTTTAATAAATTAAATTCATCCTTCATGATAGGTGGAATAAGTGTGGGCTTAAGTTTATTATGGTTTCTTTTGAGTCCCAGCCACGTCGCCACTTTTGTGTGTCGTTTCCGCCAGTTGTTGTAGGTGTCGGTGGCCGAGTAGAAAGAGACCGACACAGGAATAAAGGATGCACACATGTGCAGGTATGGAGGTGACCAGCCAGTGGGACAGCAGAAACGAGAAACACTAGAGTAAATTAGAACGAGATATATATTTCATAAAGTTGCTACAATACTTAACTTGGAGAGCAGCAGTCTAGTAGAATGTTCATACATATTTTAAATAGAGGCATGCCTATTGATGATTCCTAGGGCCTATCCGATAGCGAAGTCTTAACTGGTGCCTATCTGATTCCCAAGTGAATGATGCAGTAGTCGTGGCCACGAGCGGAGTTGCAGCAGAGGGCACTCATGGCTGACGTCGTAAGAATGCCGCGCTATGCGTGCATGGTAGTGCACGGTGTAAGTACGTGGCGTGCACTTCATACTTGTGCAACACCACACCCCTCCCCCCCAAACCGCCGCGCCGTCGTGGTGTAGGGCTGAGGGACACGGCGACGGCACTTGGAGGAGGGCCTGGGCAGGGGCATTACTGGTGGGATGGATGTCGCAGCTGAGGCTGGGATCGAGACGCCGTCCGCGCCCTGGTATCCACCTTGCGATCCCCCAGAAAACCCACCAAAACGAGGGGAAGGGCGCACACCTCCGCCCAGAGGGGGCAGGTCAACTTCTTCTGAGGTGCGTGGCCCAGGGGGCGGGGGCACGCACGGTCCCAGAGTCCTTCTGGGTGTCGCTGTCAGCTGTGGCGACAACAGCGTTGGAGGCACGTCGATCTCCATAGGGATGAACTCGAAGTCCGGGGACGCTGGGCCCAGCGGCGAGCGATGTGGCTGTACTCCCTGGCGGTGAACTGGGTCTGGAATCAAGAAGTTCGAGACAGGCGCAATCGAGCCTGTGCAGGCGCAATTGGTTTGCATGGCGCTGCAGCTCTGACCCTGTGGAAGAACGTACAACATACTTATTGCACCGAGGACGATCTGGATGGTGCCCGGTAACCATCTCTTTTGTCCAGCAAACACCCTGTAGAGCACCGGCATAGAAACCTGAAAACGCGTAGCACCATACGAACCGACTCGGTGCGTGGGAGGCTGCAGCAGGTGAAGGATAGTGCGGTGACGGTGGCCATGTAGCAGCTCGGCAGGAGACGGGCCGTCACGTGGCATGCATCGATATGTAGACAGGAAAATTTGAAGAGCTTGCTGCCTGGAGTGCTGACCTTTCAACTTTTCCATGTGAGACTTGAATGTTCGAACGAAACGTTCTGCTTCACCATTGGACTGAGGGTGAAAAGGTCCGGTGGTGATATGCTGAATGCCATTCACACGACAAAATTGTTGAAAATCCGCACTAACAAACTGAGGTCTATTGTCACTGACGATAGTTTCAGGCAAACCTTCGAACCAAAACACTGATATTAAGGCACTGATTGTACTAGACGCTGTCGTTGAGTTCATGGCAATCAAGAAAGGAAACTTGCTGAAAGCATCTACAACAATTAACCAGCGCGTATTCCAGAAAGGTCCGGCAAAGTCAATGTGCAAACGTTGCCATGGTCCTTTGGGGCGTGGCCAGTCCGAGAAACTTTGCGGAGGAGCTGCCTGACAAACAATTCACTGTGACATCATGCTCTCTATCTGGGCGTCCATACCCACCCAGGTACAATGACGTCTGGCCAGTTGCTTTGTCCTAACAATACCCCAATGTCCTTGATGCAAGAGGCATAACACTTCTCGTTGCAGGGAACGAGGAACAATCACTCTTGTGTGGTCGTTGTCAGTGTGCAACAACAGAACACCCTGACTAAAAGACATTGCATGACATTGTGCAAAATAACGTCGAACCAGAGGCCGTTCAATGTCTTTGGCTCTGGCAGGCCACCCTGAGCGAACAAAACGTGCAACCATACTTAGGTCTGCATCCAGAGCTGTTTCCTCTGCTACCCGACGAGAGTTTAAAGGGAAGTCTGCGACAGCGGAAGCATCTCTGGAGTCCATCTGACAAAATGCCATTTCTGAAGAATCAAACGACACATCTTGGCCAACCGGAAGTAGGGAAAGTATTTCCGCGTTGGCATGTTTGGTGGTAGGGCGGTATAAAATCTCATACTGATAATTAGTCAATATCAAGGACCATCTCTGAAGCTTTTGTGCCGTTCGTGGCGGAATTAGCTTTGTGGGTGAGAACAACGGCGTGAGAAGCTTGTGGTCTGTCAACAAATAGAATTTTCTGCCATAGAGATAATGACGAAGCTTTGTGACGCCGTAAATGATCGCTAAGGCCTCCTTTTCTATCTGACTGTAATTCTGTTGCGTTGGCGTCAGCAGCTTGGATGCAAAGGCAATAGGTCGATCGTGAAATCCAATACGATGTGAGGTTACTGCGCCCAGACCATACAACGAGGCATCCACTGCTAGCACTACAGGCTTCTGTGGGTCAAAGGGAATCAAACATGCATCACTGAGTAGTGCAGACTAATTTGTCAAAGGCAACCTGGCAATCTTTAGACCACAGAAAAGGAACATTCTTCCTACGTAAGCGATGCAGTGGAGCTGCAATCTGAGAGGCACTGGGAATAAATCTGAAATAATAGTTACTGCTTGCAATTCCTGCACATTCTTAGGAGGAGGCAAGTCTTTGCTTGCTCGAAGATGTGACTGTAAGGGATGGATTTCTTGGGCATTAATCACATAGCCTAAGTACTCTATTTCACTTTAAAAAAATGAACACTTTGCTTTATTACAACATTGACCTGCTGCAGTCAACAGTTGGAAAAGGCACTCCAGGTTTGATAAATGTTCTTCAACTGTGCGCCCTGAGACCACAATATCATCTAATTAGTTCGTGCAGCATGGTACAGGATCTGTCAGCTGTTCCCAAAAACGCTGAAAAATAGCGGGGGCGGAAGAACTGCCAAAGGGTAGGCGTTGAAATTGAAAAAGGCCCATGTGAGTATTAATGAAGAAAATCTTTTTTGATTCGTAATCGAGCGGGATCTGGAAGTATGCCTCTGTTAAATCTATCTTAGAAAAGAAGCGAGACTGTCCTAATTTGTCCATCAGTTCATCCGGTAGGGGCAGGGGGTAAGTGTCTACAATTGTTTGACTGTTCACTGTTGATTTGAAGTCCGCACAGAGACGAAGTTTTCCTGACAGCTTGGTAATAATTACTAAAGGCGAGGCCCACTGACTCGCAGAAACATGAGAAATCACACAACTATCCTGCCAACGTTTAAGTTGTGCAGCAACTTTATCACAAATTGCGATAGGCACTGGTCGATCTGTAGAAAATTTTGGTACTGCAAATTCTTTTAAAGTTACATGTGATACGAAGTCTTTTGCACAACCTAGTTCCGGCGAAAACAAGTCACTTTATTTTTCCACATGATGCACTGATTTTGTCCTGAGTCACTACTGATGAAATTTGAAGCACATCTCTATGAATTGATAAGCCAAACAAGTCGAATGCATCTAGTCCAAAAATTTTCTGTGTCGATTTGGCCTGAAGAACTACAAAAGCAACTGTTTTTATTACACCTTGAAAAGAGGCAGGCAAGCTTCACGTTCCTAGCACGGGAATATTTTGTCCTGTATACGCCGTTATCACTTGTTGACACGGCGACAATTTTGGCGAACCCAGAAGTTCATAAGTGTCTTTATTCATTAAAGTGACAGCGGAACCAGTATCGAGCTGAAATTGCACAGTCTTAATTTCTATACAACGAGTCCCAAAAAGTTTTTGCTTGTGGCGCTCGACAGGTGCGCGAATGTGGCCAACATCTGCTACAGTTCGTTTGCTGCACTTGCGCATGCGCAGGCTGCGTGCGGTAGGAAGCGGCGCAGACTCGGCACCTATCAGATTAATATCACTGTCCCTAGATGGCACTACCGCCGGATCGGCGTCCGCGCAATGCGAGGCTACTCCAGATGCACTAACTACTGCAAAACTTTTGAGTAGCTACATCAAGTCTGCTGTCACTAGCTACACAGTACTGGGCACTATTACAATGAGAAGTTGCAGAAGGCAGTAGATTCACTACAGGATTGCACTGTACATTGTCATTATGCTTGTCCCGAAACCCTTTCCGTTGCACAGTTTTACGCGCTTGACGACAATTGCTATGTGGCTCACTACAAAGTTTTCCAATAGCTGCAGAAAAACTTTCCTGCATTTGAGACTCAAGAGAAACACTGTCCAAATCAACGGCGTGTATGACATTTACAGAATCAATTGTTCTCGTACTCTGCGAAGCACTGTTCCTAATGGCACCGTTCTTTGAATTTACATTCTGCATACACACTGACTGAACATGTCCCGATTTGCCACATTGATAACAGGTTGCTTTGCGACTAGGGCAATGCGCACGTTTGTGGCGAGATACACACTGGGGGCAAGACTTACGAACATTTTTCTGAAAAGAGCGTCGGCGCCCGTTTGTCAAAGTACTTTGTCCAACACGACGGGGCGACCTTTGTGTCGCACTTTTACACTGGCTACTGTTCACTGTCTGTTCAGCACGGCCAGTAGAAAAATAAGAATCACTAGGGCTTGACTGAGAACTGTGACTATAAAAGCGACCGTTGCAGCGCACTGCATTTAAACTGTGGCTTTGCATTTGTACATCTGCTAAGTCAAAGGTATCATGCGCTTCTATAAGCTGCAGTACACTGTCTAATGAAGGGTCAGACTGTTTTAGAATTTTGCCCTAATTCTGGGGTCCTGAATGTTCTGTGTGATCGCATCTCTCAACATCACGTCACTATAAGTAAGTCCATAAGAGCAAGTAAATTTACATTTGCGGGTTAAGCCCTTCAACTGAGTGATCCATTCCTGGTGTGACTGCTGCGGTGATTTTTTTAGTCTGAAAAATCGGTACCGCGCCGCGGCTACGAGAACTATTCTCTCATAATGAGCATTCAGCTCATCTACAATTTGATCGAATTCTAGATCACGACGAGGTGCATGGGGGGGGGGGGGCAAGTTTCTGCAGTAATACGAAGGTGTTGGGGCCCACAACGGAGAGGAACATATGCTTTATAGTCTGACCTGTAATTTGATGAGCCGCGACGAGTTCTTGAAACTGCGCGAAGTAATCGCTCCATTCTTCCTCACATTCGTCGTACTGGCGGAACGTAGGGAGCGGTGCAGCGGCAGGTGTGGGCGGCTGAAGCGACGGCTGTTGTTGGTTAGCGGCTTGCGCTGTTAACTGGGACACCGCTTGAAGTAGTTGCGTGATTTGCGCCGTCTGTAACTGAATAATTTACATTAAGTACGGGTTCGGGGTAGTGGCCATGTTGACCGATTAGGCGCCGTGCATACAAGTAACTTTTAACAAAACACAAATGCAATATGAAAGAGGACGCCCTGCAACAAAAAAGTCCACAATACACATAACAAAATATCTTCCCCCAAAATTCTCCTAATAAGGGTGGGTGGGCAGGAGCCATTTCTTCGTGCTCCAACTGCTGGTGTCTGGCTGCTGCTAGCGGGCTGGTCCACGGTTCTTCTATCGCTCCTCGTCGGCACTTTTGAGTCCCAGCCTCGTCGCCACTTCTGTGTCTCGTTTCCGCCAGTTGTTGTAGGTGTCGGTGGCTGAGTAGAAGAGACCAACACTGGAATAAAGGATGCACGCGTGTGCAGGTACGAAGGTGACCAGCCTGTGGGACAGCAGAAACTAGAAAGGCTACAGTAAATTAGAAAGGGATATATATTTCATAAAGTTGCTACAATACTTAACTTGGAGAGCAGCAGTCTAGTAGAAGGTTGATACATAGTTCAAATAGAGGCCTGCCTACTGACAATTCCTAGTGCCTATCCGATAGCCAAGTCTTAACTGGTGCCTACCTGATTCCCAAGTGAACGATGCAGCAGTCGTGGCCACGAGCGGAGTTGCAGCAGAGGGAGCTCGTGGCTGACGTCGTAAGAACGCCGCGCCGTGCGTGCATGGTGGCGCGCGGCATAAGTACGTGGCGCGCACTTCATACTTGTGCGACACCACAGTTTCAGTTAGGTACTCTAATTGTTTAATTAAAACTTCAATAGGATGTTTTATATCCAGGTTTAATAACTGGCTATATCAATAAATTTACATATATGTTCTATTTGCTAAATTTTTGTAAAAATGTCTCCAGTTCTGTTGTCTCATCACCACGTCAGATAAGACACACCCCTTCCGAAATTTTTACGGGTGGGGGTGTTGAAAGGTGGTGGTCATTCTTGTCTTTCAATTTTCTTATTTCTCGCTTCATGTGTCTCTATTATTTTAATTGCATGAAATTAATTTATTTTTACATGTTACCTGACTTCTATATTCTGCTATGGGTTGGGAGAATTGCATTAGGATTCAGGTGTATTGGTTTATTTAGTTATTCTTTTTGATGTAGTGCTTCTGATTTCAAATTCTTTCCTTACTGTCGAGTCAGTGTTGTAGAGCAGCGTGGGTCAGGGCTCTTGGGCGGTCAGCTAGATCACAGGAATCCGGTGTGGTGCCAGCTCCTTTTAGGGTTTAGTAGAAATCTAGCCACCCGAGCTGGGGGGGGGTCCCTATACTGCATTGGGGTGGGCCAGCCGGTTTGGCATGGCGACACGACTGACCGCCGGTTACCTGAGGTTTCCGGTGTGAGCTCGCACAACGCGTTAGCTGTTTAGAGCGACCGGCGACTGTCTGGCGCCACAGTGTTTCTTTGGCTGTGCGAGCAGGAGAGGAAAAAAGTTTGATGGTTGCCGGATGCCCTGCTTTCATTCCATCCCCAAACTGTTAGTAGCAGGTAGCATAGTTTACTATTTACTAAATAGGATGCTTCAAGTTCGTGTCTCTGCGAAGTGAAATCTGTCTGGCACAGTAGGACAGTGTCGCCAGCAGTAGTAAAAATAGACGCAAAGATGCCAACACTGCCATACATAATATTGTGTATGAGAGTTTATCTGATCCCCTAATTGTTTTGAGCAGTGTATATTGTGAGGATAATCTCAGTAGGCTTTTAGCTGAGTGTGACACCAATAAGACGTGTCATCAGCGTTCCATTTTTGTGTCACTGGGATAGCCACTGTGTATGCTGAGTACAATAACGGTGATTTTATCATAAGTCATAGATGTTTCATCGTTGACGTAGACACCTGGTACAGGATATAATGCCGTCACAAGGTTTTGTAGCATTGTAGATGCGTTCACAAACATTGGGAAATGAGAATGAATGTAGCCATATTCCATTATCTATTGATCATGTAAGGGGGGCCGGCCGTGTTGGCCGAGGAGACTGAGGCGCTTCAGTCACGGTCTGCACGGCCACTACGGTCGGGGTTTCGAATCCCCCCTCGGGCATGGATATTTGTGCCGTCCTAGTTCGTAAGTAGTTCCTATGTAGTTTGTAAGTTTAGGGACTGATGACCCCGTAGTTAAGTCCCATAAGCTTTACAAACATTTGAACATTTGATGTAAGGGGGATAATCACACATATGCCAACCATATTCTGATGTATATTTTCTAGGGTTGGCTCGGATTATTCTTTTCCGTGTTCTTAATCTTCCTAATTGCGCATTTGTAATAAACTGATACGTTACGTTGATCTAAATGATACTGAAGTAGAAGGACCTCTTGAATCATATTTGGATTTCATTTCAATTAATTGTATATGTGAGGAGTCTGTGTTGAAACAGTGCCGCATTGGTTTGCTAGAATTAGGAAACCCGTTGTACAGGGAACTAGTATATGCATAAAGGGATGTTTTTGTATGTCTTTCTACCAGAGGCTGCAATTTTAAGTTGGGCTTCCCCAGATTCTCCTTTTAAAATCACACCTCCCAAATTTTCCCATTAGTTTACACAAAGTAGTATTCTGAAATAACAACACTACTTATTAATAACCTCTTGTACAAAACTGTCGCTATGAACTTGGTAGTATAATTAATTTATTTTTCTTATTTGCTCGAATTCATGTCGCTTTACTTTGAAGGTACGAAGTTTTTGCCACTATGTATCCAAGGGGCTATATTAACTCTATATAAGCAGAATTACGCTTATAGCCCAAATTAGCAACACGCACTGTCTTGAGGGAAATCTGATGGGGACACGTACCTTGTGCCAGTTTATTGTCGCTCTTTCTTCATTTCGTCCACAATACAGATACTGCACTGCAGTTCCAAATCAGTCTTCCGACATCCGTACAGATTAACACCTGAAAGTGTAATTAATCTGTCAGGGCGAACGACTCAGTCGCAAATACTGTTTTAGAACGACACAATACTCCTTGCTTCCTCCATGTTTAAAAACATAACGAGGTTACCGCCTTCTGGTCGGTCGGACAATGGCATTAGTATACTACATATGCATTACTGAAATAGGAAGACATTGCTAATGAACTAATTTTCCCTTCTCTTCACTTGCATTTTTACATCACTGTAATACGGGAATGTTATACATTCGTTTGCTGACTCATTCTTTATTCTGTAGTACATTGTGCAACTATGTATTACTTTTATTATGTTATGCTAAGTATTTATTAACACGTTTAATGTTTGTTGCAGCAACATTTCTATCTATATTAAAAATTTCTTGTTATACTATAAGGGTGGGGGGGGCATGGGAGGGGCCGGCGAACAAATCGTTTGTTTGTGGGAGTTGCTGCAGTGTATATACAACATAGCAAGACTTGATTTTGGGTGTTGAGGCACCGACCTGTATGCAAGGGATTGGCGAGACATTCATGACAGAGAAGCGTGCGATATACCAACGCCGTCTAAAGACAAAGCCGAGTGCAGTCGTGTGACGTCACGCAGAGCGGACCGCGATCGTAGCTGACTGACTGGCTGGCCGCTGTGGCCAGCCACTCAGCCACTCAATCCTTGCCTACCCTGTGACGTCACACCACTGCGCTCGGTCTACGGCGACGTTATTTCCAAAAGCGTCCAAACAGAACTGGCGTACTGTTACTCTTTTCTTGGATCTATGATGACAAATGCCGAAATACATCCATAGAAGAACGCGCAACCTAGTTAGAATTTATGCACTTAACCACTAAATATCGTTATAAAATGCTTAAACATTTTGCGTTGTATTATACACCACGAAAGTCTTAGATTCATACTCAGCGAGTTTGTAATTTTGCACACTTCAGTAACGACATGTCAGGTAGAGGCCGTCAAACATGGCGTGGCTCCCGCTCGTTCCCGCCAGAGGGAGCGGCTGGCGAGACCGCCGCACCCGGGAGCCGGCAGTGCCGATAACACAGTCTCGGGAGCGAGAAGTCTCGGTACTCCCGGCTGGCCTGGCATGTGGAACAGCCGACAGCAGTGCGCATGCGCAGGACCAGCCCCTCTCACGACGCCGTTAATTATTGCGCCCGTCCGGCACACGTCTACGACGGTGCGTTCACACTGCCGGCCGGGCCGAGCCGAGCGGCGATGTGCCAAGACGAAAAAGAGGGGGAAAAACAACTTTTTCGATTTTCAAGTTGTAAGAAATTTGGACGGTATATAAGACCACATCGCATCGTTTTATCAACTTATTTTTTCATTACAAGCTTTACCTTGCCTGTGAAAAAATAAAAAGTCTACTTTTCATTCCGCACGAGTTTTCAGTTTCGTAAAGCTCCTCACTCGATTTTGATGAAAGTATTCGGTTAAAAAATCTGATTTTTGGACACAGGGTGTTACAACATCTTAGCTTTCCAATAAAACATTCACCTTTTCGAAATTCGTAACAATCGTTTTCAAATTATGCTTTTTGTCAGGTATGCGCACTTGATTTACAAATCGTGTATTGAAAAATTCTGATAGCGGGCAGCTTACTGTACTATGCATTTTAGGCCATACATTACAGCGAGTGAAATTGAGCTAAAAGAACAGAAAAGTTTTTGAAACGGTAGTCGCACTGATATCTACCTCCTTTCACAAGTAATTGTGAATTATCTGAGCAGCATCATGCCGCGACCGCAAGCCAACGAACTCGGCGTGTGTTGAGCGTGGCGTAAAGCACTGCAGTGCAGAAAAAAATATTTGCTGGTCACGTATGTTGGTCCCTCGTGATGTGTTAATAATTCATAACCAGAAAATAGCTATACTCTTGGGTGGCAACCGATTACAATGGACAATGATCTGCTATGGTTTTATGTAAGGTAATACTTCACTTAAGAGGTATACAAGTAGTTCGTTTTCCACATTGTACAATTAATGGAATACATATTTCGTGTTTCAAACTTCAAGAGCAGAAACAATTAATGTAAACTGCAAATTTGCTGTTGATGGACTGAAATAAAATTTCTGAAATTCTACTCAATGACTTTCTAGTTGAGGATAATAAACGGAAGAAACCCAAAAATATACTTACATTTATTGATGCATCTACACCTAAGATTACATTGTTTAGCCTTCTCTTAAGCCGGCCGCGGTGGCCGAGGGGACTGCGGCGCGCCAGTCACAGTCTGCACGGCCACTACGGTCGGGAGTTCGAATCCCCCACTCGGGCATGGATATTTGTGTCGTCTTTGGTATAAGGTAGTTCATAAGTAGTTTGTAAGTTTAGGGACTGATGACCCCGCTGTTAAGTCCCTTAAGCTTAACAAACATTTAAAGCTTCTCTAATTTTCGCTTTTGTAACTCCCAGAAAATGTTCTACCACAAGGTGAAACAATTTATATACAGTGTCTCACATAAAAGCGCTATTCCTCAGACGTAGACTAAAGTAGGAGTACATAGCAGTAAAATTAAAGACATTTAGTTACCTCCTGATAAGGGATGCTGCAACTTATGGCCATGGGGGAGTTCGTCAGGTGTGCCAGATTTATGTGGTACACGCTGTACTATGTTTCAGCTCACCTCCACTTTCAAAGAACTCCACACGGTTCTCAGAATTTGTATTTATTTTGTTAGGAAGCTCTCTGATGGGAACTGCTTTTCTATGAACATTTCCAGAATCTCACAATTTTCCTTGTCTCCATGGTACTTTCATCGATTTTTATACTTTCAATGAAAGGAAAACGCGCTGATTTAGTTTAGCTTCAGACAATGCAGATCAGTAAAGGATGAGAAGCAGGTGTCATTTGTTTCATGTTGTGATTTGTTTTTTCGTTCTTAGTGGGCTTGTGGCCAGCAACAAGGGATCGTCACCCACTGTCAGTAGAAGATCGAAGGAAACACAGGTGTGACCAGTACTTGTTCACTGCCATCTACTTTGATCCAGCTGTTAATTGATTTTGTAATTTTATTACTATTGTTTGCACACTGTAGTGACTCATAGAATTATAAGCACATTAGAAATATGTGATATGAACCCATCCCATTAATTTCGACTAACATTTAGGAGAGTTTTTCCTTAAGTGAAAAACTAAACATTTCTTAATTTTTTAAATTCATATTATAGAATTAATAGTAATGGAGGAAAAATAAATGTATTATCATAAGTATAATTGAAAAAAAATCATGCAGAGGAGCTTTAGCTGAAAGCAGGCTGGAGACTTGTGATACTTGTGCTGCAGAAGCAACACCATACCCAATTGGTTCGTGCCGGCGCCGACTCGCGCCGTTCATATTAAAGATATCGAATGTTAAAGGAAGGAAATACTCTCCTAAATGTTAGTCTATATGGATGGAACGAGTGCATTACCACCTATTTCTTATGTTCATAAAATTCGACGGTTCGCTACAGTGTGAGAACAATAGTAATAAAACTAGGCGACCTGTGCAAATACTTTGCAACATTAGTGGCCAGTCATGTGAAATGGAAATAAGTAAAATTAAATATTTATCATTTAAAAATATTTATTATAGATAGTAACAGTATACAGAATATTATATAAGCTTGTGTTTTCTTACATTCATATCAAAACACTTATTTAAAATCAATTATAATTATAAAATAGTTTCTTTTAATATATAAGAAAGATAGAGGACACTTGCGAATACTTCGCACCGTTAGTGGAATGACTAAAACGTTGGGATGACATGGAAGTAAAGTTGAATGATCACGCATAGCTTTCTTCAGAATCAATCCGTACAAGTGTTTAAAAGCCCTTATGAACGATCTTGATCCGTTGAGTGTTGTTAGGTCAAAGACAACTGTGTACTTTATTTAGAACCGAAGATATCCTAAAACAAACCGATTAAAATATTCAATGCAAGGACAGAAGTATCCCGCGTTTGAATGAAAGTAAAGGAAGGAGAGACTTAAGTAAATTATGATACTTGATGACAAATCTGCGAATAAATACCTTCCGTTTAAAGCGAAAATGAAGAAATCGGGTCAGATAAAACGGCCTGAACGAGTGACTTTAATTTACAGCCAGGACATCCCCATAAGAAATATACAGAAGGAAATCCCGTTTGAGTGTAGATAAAGTGGATGAATACCTTTAGTTTTACACAAAAATGAAGGAAATCAGCTGGGTAGTTTAGTCTGTCCGACTGACTTTAGTTTTCGTAGATTCTTTTAATATATAATATAATAAAATCAATGAACTGTTAGCTGGATTTTTGAAGTGGCCAGCAATCGATCTTCTGCTGACAGTGGATTGGGATTCCTTATAGGTGGGGACAAGCTCTCCCCTTCCCTCGGAAAAAAAGTTAGAAAAAAAGTGACAGGCGCTTCTCATCCTTTACTGACCTGTCCTGCAGTGTCTGAGGCTAAAGTAAACCAGCGTATGTTGAAAATTCGAAAGTACCATCTTGCAAACAAAGAAAATTGTCTTCAAATGATACAGAAAAATGTTCGTAGAAACGTTGTTCGTCTCAGACAGCTTACTAAAAGCAACTCAGTTCATTCTTACTTTCATCTCAGATGTGAAAGTACCGCATTTATGTCGACACACTGTATACAATTATTTTCACCCAGTGGGAACACATTTTCCGAAAGCTACAAAAGCGAAAAGGTAAATATTGTGTCTTAGGAGTAGAATCAATAAATATAAATTATTTTTGTCTTTCTCGTTCACCTGCAACTAGAAAGCCGTTAACTGTAATGTCACAAAATTTTATTTCAGTCCATTAAGAGCAAAGTCGCAGTTTACATTACTTTGTTCTTCTCTTCTAGTTCCAAACACGAAATATAAATTCCATGAATTGTATTATGTGGAAAAAAACCGGATGTATGCCTCTCAAAGTCAAGTATGATCTGCTGTAAAACCGTAGCAGATAGTTGTCCATTGTAATCGGTTGCCACCCAAGAAAAATTAGTTCATTATTGTTCTCTGATTATGGATCTTTAATACATTACGAGGGCCCGACAAACGTAGCCAGCAATTCAGATTTTTCGGCACTGCAGTGCTTCAGGCTACGCACAACACAGGCTGAGTTCGTAAATTGTGATCGCGGCCCGACGGCGCTCAGATTACTTGCAATTACTTCTGAAAGGAGGTAGATATCAGTGCGATTACCATTTCAAAAACTTTTTTGTTCTTTTAGCTCCATTTCACTCGCTGTAATATATGGTCTAAAAATCATAGAACAGTAACCTGCCCGCTATCTAACTTTTTCAATACACGATTTCTAAATCAAGTGCATATACTTGAGAAATGGCGACATTTGAAAACGACTGTTAGGAATTACGAAAAGGTGAATGTCGTATACAAAAGCTAAGATGTTTTACTATAATGTGTCCAAAAATCAGATTTTTTAAACGCATACTTTCATCACAATCGAGTGAGGAGCGTTACGGGACTAAAAACTCGTGCGGAATGAAAATTAGCCTTTTTTATTTTTTCACAGGCAAGGCAAAGCTAGTAAGGAAAAACTAATTTCATAAAACGATGTAGCGTGATCGTGTATACCATCAACAATTTTTACAACGTGAAAATCGAAAAAGTGTATTTTCCCCCTTTTTTGTCTCGGGTACGTCCGGCGCGTTGCGTGAACACGCAGCCGGCGGCGTGTGCCGACTAGGCTGAGGCGGCTCAGCCAAGCGCAGCTCGTCCCGGCGGGCGCGACGAGAACCCGGGAGTAGCGTGACTCGTCCTGCCCGAAACGTCTCGCTCTCGCGAGTGTGACGTCATCGCTCCCCCTCTACCAACCCTTTACCCGCCGCCAGCTGTCGAGAGCGGGGCGCGAGCGCTGCGGGAACCGAGCGGGAGTGGCGGCCGTTTTGACGGGCTCTAATGTCAGGAACTGTTGGAGCGAAAAATGTTTCTGTTGCGTGTCTACGAATGTCAGTCACAATACTAGTCGCTTCCGACCAGTATACATCCACTCTACAGAGGACTTTTTTAGTCACCCTACGGTGCATGTACAAATAAAGAGGCTGTAACATCTACAAGGAGAGGGGGGGTGGGGTGGACAAAGCAATATGAACAGATTCAGTTATTAGTACGGAGTTGTTCTACCCATTTACTTCGAGAATTGAGATTCGTAAAGTGCCTTTATTGTTTGCAACAACGTTATATATTCTTATACAAAACATACACCAATGCGTACAAAGGTGTTGGCGATGTAAATTTGATCCTCACTCTCTCTGCTGTGAAACTACCCATAACGGTTCAGTTGAAACATGGCGATTTTGCGTCGCAACGAATAACGCCTTTCCTTTAATTTCTACTCCAACTCGTGCAACATTTCCGTGACACTCTTAACTATATCGCGATAATACAAAACAAGCCTCCACGGCGGTTTAGACGCACGTGCTGGAGTGCCGAGTTCCGGTGCGCGAGGCCGCTCCCCGTCGAGGGTTCGAATCCCCGTAGGGCATGGATGTTTGTGCTGTCTTTTGTATAAGCACAGACAAATATATACAGACGGGAAACCTCCGTAAGGGCCCGGTCCTACGCTTCGGGTGCGGGGAGGGAGGGTTTCCAGCAGTTCCGAAAGATGTCCCATGATGGCGCTGCGGTCAGAAGCAGCCCTTTAAACTGACCAGAGCAGGCGGCAGGTAGCGGCTCTCCCCACCACCACCTCCCCTCAAACGCCGGCACGCTGGACACAGCCGTGGCCTCGTGGCAGGCGGCACGAGCTCTCCCCTCAGCCTTCCCTCCACGATACCCTCTGACGTGCGAGAGGCACCCTAAGCTAGCGAATCGCCTCACACCTGCTAGCATCTTACGGAACTACGAGGGGAGCGTAGGACAGTGGTTTAGGGTGGGCTGCTTCTCTGTATATGTTACTCTGTGGTATAAGATAGTACATAAGTAGTATGTAAGTTTAGGGACTGGTGACCCCGCAGTTAATTCCCATAAGCTTTACAAACATTTGAACATTTTGCATCTGTCCCACATTATAAATTCAGTTTTGAAGGGGGGGAGGGGATATTGTCGCGGTGGAGTAGCCGAGCGGTCTAAGGCGCCTCGCTGCAGAGCGTGCGGTTGCTCGCCGTCGGAGTTTCGAGTCCTCCCTGGTGTGTGTGTGTGTGTGTGTGTGTGTGTGTGTTGTCCTCAGGTTAGTTTACCTTAGTTTAAGTAGTTTGTAAGCTACGGAGTGATGACTATGCAGTTTGCTCCGATAGATTTACAAACATTTGAACATTTTTTTTTTTTTCTAAATTAAAATTCAGCATTTTCTGTATTAATACGATGCATTAAACACAAGAAAGTGTTCTTTAAATATTTTTGACCAAATTTACTAATTTTTGTCATGTTTCTCGTACACAATGCACATTTCTAGCGAGGTATATTATGATTTTGGGCGTTATTTTGTTGGTTGTTAGCACTGTCAGATCAAAAATCTTCACCACAGTACCAATGACAAGTCAATTCACTGTTGAAATAAAATAAGACGAGCTACACTCTCTCTCACAGCCACATGCAGGGCATAGACAGCAACATAACACGATCTCCAATTTGGAATGGTTAAAGCCTCCTAGTTTTGTACATCGCCCACCATGCTGCAAAATGTTCTAGAAACGTTGTTCCTCAATAAGAATGTTACTTTAAGGATGATACAACACTGTGTACAAGAGCTTTTAATATGGTGTAGTGCTGGAAACTGTGCGGTTATTTCGGAGGCAGATTTCGCGCCATTTCATTCGCTGCCTCTGACTACCTCCGGTTGGACACGTCGAATCGAGCAGAAGCCATTTTGGAGATTAATCTTGTCTAACATGGCAGCGGATTTTTACTTAGCACGAAAACATGCTGTTTCCTGGCATCAATTCCATGCAGACAAACCACTTCGAAGTTTTATAATACGAGTTAATTATAGTATAAGTTGTGTAAAAGTACAATTGATGATAAAGTGTCATGATGGTCTTACAAAATTCATGAAGTACACATAATTAAATCACGCTACACAGAGCGAAGCGTAGAGCACTTTACTGTGTTTCAGATTGTCAAATAGAATGTCCTGTGTTCGATTCCCTGCGGCAAAAACATTTTAATTCTCTGTAGTAATTCAAAAATTTCTTTGATTCACACTTCTACTACGAAAGATTCTATCTATATTTCTCCCTCTATATATTTCTCCATCTATACTAACAATAACAATAACAATAATAATAATAATAATAATAAATTTGTAGAATGTTAGTTAATATGTCATATACCTTTTATCAAGAGGTGTTCTTTTAGCTTTCTGTTAAAAACTCTCGAATCTGTTAATGTACACTGTCTTCATACATGTTTGTCACTTGTTTTGCGAAATCAATTTGAAGATAGTGAACACTGGAGACATGTGGCAATACATAATATTAAAACCGAAAGTTTTACATTGTAAGCTAGACTAGGCTTGTAAGGTTGCCTAATGGTTTGCCACAACAAAAAACTATAGGGGGGGGGGGAGGCAAAAATCGAAGTGGTGTTAGTGTTCGGTTTTATCACGCATCTTCGCTTGAACTAGATTTATCGTAAAATTTCGAAGAAAGGCTTTGCAGATACCTCTGCATGTCTTCCACAATTACGGATGGTTGCATTGTGGAAGTAATGAAAAGTGTCAAAACATTGCCTATTTTCTTTTGTTCCGACACTTCCACTTCGTTATTGTAGCAATTTTTATGAAATCTTTTTAAATATTAGTGAAGATTAGATGTTCCTCCACCTGGGACAGTCGTCCACAGAACTTACATGTAGCCTTTTGGCATCGGTCATCCCTGCCTCAAAGAACTGCAACATATCCGATCTACGTGTTGACATATCTAGAAAGGATTTTTTTATGATAAAAAAATGAAATGGTTACTCAGATAAGTTAGAAGAAAATTTCAATACTTCAAAATACCTGCTTCTATGTGAAATACAAAAATACATTAAGTACACTTTCCCGAAAGTTCAAAACAACTGCCTCATATGTTTTGCCTTTGCGATAGAAATGTCTAGGTGGAGCACTGTAGTCGGAAGCTCCTTCTGGTCAGCGATGTTCCATCACGCCTCCGTTTCCTCCGGGCAGCATCCAACCTGGCGCGTCCTACGGTAATCATCGGATGTGGCGCACTAGACGCACCTCCGATTTACCCGCCAGTTACCCTCATCCGCAGACCACCACTAATACGGGGTTATTCCTAAATAACACTGGGAATGAAAGGGGTTAAGGATTCAGCAACTATAATCCTATGTATGTTAAGCGCCAGTCGTACTGTTTCTATCAAAACCTTATACATGAGTGGGTGTTCAGTTTTACATTCGCTTTGGCCGTGGTAGCTAGCTACAATAGTCTTAGTGCTCGGCTTAACTAAAAATCGGGAGACCAGTGTCCCTATCTCCCTGTTCTCAGTTTTCACGAAGAACTGTGCGGACTTTAATATGTCTTCCTGAAGTCCTCGAAATTCTTATTTTAGGTTATAACATGAGTCGTAAAAAGTCTCAAATGTGATGAACGGCCACAAATGTGTATGAGACTTTTCCGGTCGATTCGTGTGACGTTTCGGCCTGTTAAATGTTTGCTGTTCCCATTTGAGATCCACTTCCACCGGCACAGAGTAGTTGTGCTGAATCAACTTTCATTTTAGGTACCCCTTTTACAAACACTACATCACTGAATACGGTTAAGAGACGTCATTGATCAGACGGGCAGTTCATAATTTTTCTGTGGGAGAAAAATTTACTGCAAGAGATTAACACCTATCTCCCGCTTCGCTAACACCGTCCCACGACGCCGAGTCTCATGAACTTGAGCTCCAAACATTCACCGTTTTTATTTTGCTGAGAACCACTACGATAGTTCTGTACACCTGTTATTACATTGCACCTGGCGGTACTGAATTGTCTACCTGGTAGAACATTGCGTTTGGTCTTTTCCAAACAACGGATAACGTTCCGCAAAGCTTATTCTCTCTCAGGGTGTTACTGCAAAGGGAAAAATTCAAATGTAAATGTAAGGGACTTAACTGCTGCGGTTAGCAGTCCCTAGGCTAACAAACTTTCTAAGGACAAAACACCCATGCCCGAGGGATGACTAACCTGAGACGGCAAACAACGGCACACTCCGCATTAAGGCGCCTTAGAGCGCTCGGCCAATCCTACGCGACTGAAAAGACAATCACTGCTACTTTCTCTGCGCAGAGGTTGATTTTTTTATACTACCTGGCCATTCAACAGTCCAGACGTATCTTTCGCAATATTTGTTATTTTCTGATCAGGAATATTCTATTTCAATTTGTTTAAATTTTCGATTAGTGTCACTGTTAGCAAGTACTTTGCAACTGGTGAATGTTTACTATTGCATAAAGTGTTTTTGGTTTTAACTAAAAAAATTTAATACGTAAGCTGTATCAATTAATTGTAGGTCACAAGCATATTGTCACTTCACTACCGAGTTCACTGTCACGAGTTGGGAAAGTGAGGTGCATCTCGACCTGTAATACCATAGGGTCACTAGATATTGATTTCTGGGAGAGCGGTAAACGGATACACCGTGAGAAGACGTATTTTTGTTTCGTAGGAAAGTAGTTTAGTGGCGGCGAATCAAGGTCAATTCAGTGAGAATCTAATGTATAATATTTTGGATCTCTGCTACCAAGCTAGTTGTTCGTAATATTTAAAAAGCTTCGACAAAGCTGAACAATTTTTACATAAAAATTGAAAGGTTGATGAAAAACTAGCTTGTGCTAAAATTAAAATGTTATATTCTTAAAGCTGCAGACAAACCCAACTAACCTGAAAGCTATCTTGAGAGTAAAGCATTATTTTCTTCTCGAGTATTTGACTTAGCTATCTAAGAGTTTTTTGGAGCTACTAGCACCTGTGAAGCTTGTACCAGAAGAAGAATACGGTAGTAACGCATCTTGCTTAGTGCTGAGAAAATATTGGAATTTTTCATTTCCGATTATCTTTTAAGTTAAACGACGGACAAAAGTAATGAGATGTACACGTGTAGTATAAAAACGTTTGTGTCCAAGTGACAAACTTGATCGTGATTATTCTAATGAATGCAAACTTAAGCATGTTTTAACACTGTTAGGGAGCTAAGGCTGGCAGTGACAGATTTCAAGTTCAACAACGGTGCTTACCCATTGGGTCCAGCCATCCTGATCTTTGTTTTCCGTGGTTTCCAGTGTTCAGGCAAATTCTGGGATGGTTCACTGTAAAAGGCAACCGATGCTTCCTTTCTCCTTGTCCCACTTAGATTAACACGTTCCCTGAGGACACCAGTACGGGCCACTAATGCACTAGGTGGACGCCTGTAAGCGCAAGTGCGCTGAGACCTGAAATCATACCCCAGCGAAACCTTTAAGTTCATGTTGTGCACCTACATAATATGGACAGCGAATATAACGTCTGCGGAAGAGGTGGTGCTAGATATGAAATACGGTACAAGTACGCTTTAGCTGCATGCCGATAATGAGAAATGCTGCATGCTGTCTGGCGCTAATAAGCGTCATATGCATTTATTGCAAACAATTCTAACAGCGCCTCTGATTTATTTATTTTATTGCAAACATCACAGCTGACTAAACACGAAAACACAACTGCAGACACGAAAACGTTACGTGATATTTCGTTGGTGGCTTGTAATAACATGAGTACACAGCCGAACAAACTAAACTGAGTACTCAGCTAGAGAACGCGCCGCTTATAAGCGTTAGTGTACGGCCATTGTGAACGGCTCCCCGCTAGCTGCTCGGCCGCTTAACCTGCAGCGGTCGGACCGCGCGCGCTGCAACGGCGCGATGGCAGCTGGTGGCGGCCACAGTGCGCAGCCAACCGCGCGCCGGCTGATACCGATACATGACCAAAATTACTTTTCCATTTTCTTGCTGAAAAAATACTGTATGTGTATGAAACAAAGCTACATCCCACTCTGGTATCAGTTTTTCGATAAAAATTCTCCTGTAAAAAAAATAAAAACCACCTCTTCCGGTTCTGTACGTTTTCCTTGACGAAGGATACTTGTCACTCGATTCTGAGGAAACTAATTGCCGTACATCACTGAGTTTTGCACATCTTGCAAGCTAACATAACAGCTTCATAACGGAGTGTGTTTTTTCCGGTATTCGCCATAGTTATTACGATACTTAATTTCCAGTTAACCTATCTCATAACATTTGAAGCTTTTGCAGTGAAAAATATAGTCCGACAACTTTTCGTTTGGTTAACTTTAGGTTAAACATTACTGCGTACAAAAAGTAGCCAACATTGTGAAATTGTATTTAAAGCTGAAAAGAAAGCGATACATCGCTCCAGTATAGCGAACAGGGCGCTAGCGCCGCGCGCTCTCCTTCGGCGCGCCATGTGCACAACTACTGAGCCTCTAGCCTGCAGCTCAGTCAGCCAACCTTCGTAATAAAACACATGCCCGAGCCAACAGAAAATGACTAACAAATAGCAAAGTTGATCTGGGACAGATGCCAGTTCTCTAACTCGCTTTAAAATAACGATAGCATACAAGTTCGGATAAAAAAAGGACAGTAAATCTGGTTCTATGTATTATAGTTACAAATATTGGATTGCTAGCTGTCAATGACGGAAAATTGCAAGTTCATAATGGGGACTAGGGTTCTAAGGGAAAGAGAATGCTAGTGTTTTTGTTGAATGTCCCAACATGCAATAGAAATGGGAAGACTAAAATTACCAGAAGAATATTTGACAGACTTTCTCCACAAAGAACAACAGTGGGGGGACATTAAAGATGTTTACAACGGTAATGTTAAGTTGGAATATGCAGTTTGTATGTGCAGCTTAAGTGCATCTTCTCTATTTGAGTTTAATACGAGTAAATCAGTGGTGCTATAATGAAACTGCTGTTATAACTTGGCACCATTCACGGATGATGAAAAAAACTGTTTTGATCGCAAATTGTATAATATGCCAAAACTGGACTTACTAGTTGATGGCATGGGGTAGTAACCGCTGGATCATTACAGGGAAAATAAACTGCTGTCCTATAATCTCAATATACATACAATGTAACTATGTAAGGTTTTCTATAGTCCATGGTGTGGCCGATACAACAACCAGTCACATTTTAATTTCAAGTAAAAACAGTCTTGGTTGCAAAGTGGTGTTATTAATTACCAATGACGCGTTGTGTACTCACAGCAGGGTATCACATTTGCACGACAAATGTTACGCAAATTGCTACAATAGCCCCTGTTTCACTACTTTAAATGTTTTAATTCTTATGTAACGTTTATAATGCAGATAACATGATGGCCTGCTGTGAGGGCAGAATGCGTCATTGGTAATTAATAAAAGCACTTTGCAACCAAGACTAATCTTACTTGAAATTACATTGTAACTGACAGTGTACCGTCTGTCAGCGTATTTTGAGATTATAGTAGGACAGCAGTTACAATTATTTCACTGTCAAGGTTCCCAATCACATAACGACATTTTATACCACTCACGAACAAAAATTTTTGGTAACGTAAATTGACATGGAATGGCAGCAAAGTAATTATGAATTAAGTAGCCTCGTTATTGGTTCACAAAAAAGCCAATTTCACGTGCAACCTTTATCACAGAAGCAACCATTTCATATTCTGAGCTAAATAACCTATCTACACGTAAATTATCTTGAATGTGTAGTTGTTCGCTGTAATAAAGTACTGGTATTCTTGCATAAATATTAACAATTATATGCAATTAAAGACATTGCAAAACCGGTTGTGCGAGTCGACAAAAGTTCAATAACATTCAGCTACAGTGAATTAACAGCCTTTCATTCAACACTTGAGAAACGCGTCTTTATTAACTCTCATTAAACACGACGCACTGCGCACAGCGTTGAAACCTCGGCACCCGCGAGCTGAGAGCGGAACAAGAAAAATTCTTTCTTGCACTCTTGAGTGAAAGCGATGTGAGCGAGCTGAGGCGGCCGCGCGGGTGCACTATGGCCATCCCAATGTGATCACCCACTGAGTTTTCCAGCCACCTCCCAGCCGCCACGGAGCTGGAAGCATGTAGCGGCCCACTATGGCAGTACCCTTACCCGCTCTGGCGTGCAGATCGCGGAAACGCTTAAGCGTCGGCCGCAGCGAACGTGTTAAACAGTAATTTGTAACAAAGCTTACACTGGTATAATTACATAATTTTATTTCTCCATCTTTTCATGTATTTCCTTCCAAGCCAGGGGTGCAAGTGCATGCAAGTGCATGTAAGTACACTTAGTTTCCAACTGTTTGGAGCTCTTAGAATTAGTAAACTTTCTAAAGGATGGCATACATTTTAATGGTTTTATTCATAACAGGTTCAATCTACATATAAAACTGCTGCACGATTTATGTTGACACCATTTGACTAATTCTTCCAATGAACGTAATTTGTTAATTGTTACCCATATTATTCGTGTATTCACTTCATTTCCACTTGCTATTTTTGTATATGTGTGGATTTATTTTTGTTATATTTTATTCAAGTTTTTCAAAGCCTGTAAAGGAATTGTTTCCCCTCAACCAATTCCAGTAATCCGTTTATTCGGAGTACAGAATATTTACTGCTCCATTCCTTATGAGCTACTATTATGAATATTTTAACTGAGGTGTAAAGAAACCTTGCAGTAGTGTTTCAGGCTAGGTTTTGTGAAATACTAGTGCCGTGTGCCATTACGTTTTTGGTTTGACTAAATGCGGCGGCTAATTTATCTTTTCTGTAAAGTGACAGTGCGAACATTCAATTTAATAACTTAACGATGAAGAAGGTTTACGTCTAAACTCATAGTGACATTCATGGATAATCTAGTTACTTTTCCTGGTCAGTTGAGCAGTTCTTTATGGAAGGTATTGTATTCTCGTGAGCATATTCTTGTATGTGGGTTTTAGTTGCGTATTTTGACTAGTTTCTAGTTTTACAGTTTTGTAAATTTTGTTTAGGAGTAAACTATAGCCAAATTCATGGTAAGGAACAGGTAGTTTCAAATTAACACCAAAGTAAATTTGCAAATACCTTTTATTTCAATAAAATTTCTCGTTGCAAGGATTACAGTAAACAGCCATTCTAGCAGGATACGAGCATACATTAGTTAACTGCTTTGTCTCATGCATTGTAAAACCTTGTCTTCGTGCTGTTAAGATTTATGGTAGAGACCTGTATTCACCAAGCTTTAATCTCTTGTCGGAGTGCTAAAATTTTAAAAGGCATTCACATTTATTTTTCTGTTGTTTCTTCGGATCCCGGAGGATGGTTTCTTTTTAGTGTTCCTCGAACGGCTGCAGGCAGGCGCAGGAAGTGGCGACCAGCAGCGTGAGGGAGACGTTTCCGCTGGGCAGCGCGCGCACGCCCACGTAGGTGTGCGGGAACTCCGGGAAGGAGGCCCAGGGCGCCATCGTGAGGCTCACCACGCTGCTGACCGGCGTGCACTTCTCTGGAGGCGAGCACGCCGCCTCGCGCTCGTCGCACCGCACGTACACCAGCGAGCTGGGCTCGAAGGCAGGGCCCAGCTCCTGTAAACAAAGCACAGTTCAGTTCGCCAGTTGGTTAACAACTAGCTATTTAACAAGCTGTTACTGCTAACAAGCTATTCCCCTTCTCTGATTTTATCTTCCCTCGGTTCTTCGTGGGACAATACTGGCTAGAAAAATTGACAAGACATTTCGTGTTTTAACTAGGAAACCTACCGAAGTTTTACTCTGACATTTGGGTATGTTACAATACAGGAAATACTATTGGACACTTAGCCGCGGAAAGACATTTAAGGGGTTAAATTGTCTCTCCAAAAGTGGGGCTCAAATACAAAAATCGCGGTAACAGATTAGTGAAGCAATGAGTTTTCGTATTTAAGTAATTTGATACAAGACGAACATCGGCATAGGTATATTGTAGGGGGTGGGTTAATTAGAGGGTAACTACCTCTAATTTGAAAATTTGTGCTCCAAAAATAGTTTTGTTTCTATTTAACTAG
This sequence comes from Locusta migratoria, assembly GCA_026315105.1. Lineage (NCBI taxonomy): Eukaryota > Metazoa > Arthropoda > Insecta > Orthoptera > Acrididae > Locusta > Locusta migratoria. The sequence goes on from CM048755.1 coordinate 689,652,525, forward strand.
AATTTATGAAAACTTCGAAAAGATAGCGAATTAAGTAATCCTTTATGTATCAATATGGGTAGTAAACTCCCATTGCCGTGTTCGACACTGCCCATGAAGCACCTTGTAAATATACTTTTATATTAGTTCATCTGTTCAATATACATTGGTATTTAAAGTCGTTGGATTCTTATCTGAAATCAAATTATCAAAATGCAATAGGGTCGCTCCAGCATAGCTGGAGAAGTCTCAGATACTTTAGTAGTCTAACTCGATATGCGACTTTCAAAATACTGTCCAGTCAAATTTTTAAATTGTTAATACAAGTGAATGAAACATGTTACAAATGTGTACTGGTTTTAACCGCCGGCGGTAGCTTTGTCCGTGATGTAGCGCGTGGAGAACGCATTTTTTTCGAGTTTTCGTCCGCTTTGCTACATCAACTGTATTAATTTTGAGAATCTTCTGAGTAGGATTCAACGACTTTTAATACCAATATATTGAAGAGATTAAACAGTTCAAAAATACTCAGAAGGGGTTTTATGGGCAATAACGAGCGCGGCAATGTAAGGGTTGTTCTCCCTCCTCTCCTCCCCCCCCCCCCCCAATATTGATCTATGGAAACATATTCCTTAATTCGCCTTCCTTTCGAAGGTTTCGTAGATTCTACTGCGATTAAATCAAAACAGTTTAGCACAAAAAAATTGTCACTCTAGGGGTAGTTGCCTCCCTAATTGTCACCCCTTGCAATATACCTAGGCCGATATTCGCTTTATTGAAGATACTTCTACACCAAAAATCATTAAAATCGCCTCTAAGTCATCGCCATTTGTCCGTTTTAGTCCAAATTTTGGAGGGACCGTTTCACCCCTCAAATGTTTTTTCGCTGCTAAAAAATGTGTCCCATAGCTTTTCATGTATATCCAAATTTCATAGAGTGATACTTTGGTAGGTTTAGTATACTTTGATGTCACTTATTTCAAAATAGCAGTGAGAGGATGTTGACAACATGTCCAAAGCAATCTCACAGCACATGCTTCAGTTACCTAATTTTCATGAATGTTTGCTAGGAAGTTCCTATTAATTGATATCACGCTCCATATTTCAATTTTTGCATTTTTTTAATTTCGCAACTGTTGAAAATGTTTAGCAGTGATTAACTAGCATTGTTATATGACCTGTTTAACAGTTACGTTGTAATGCTACAGAAGTCAATTTACCAGCTTTAAGTTTACATTATTCCTTGCTGCTACTGTATAATGTATCATTAACATTAATTGTACTGTTACTGAATAAATTCTTAAGTGATTCAGTATAAGTGTCTTCGAAATCTGTATCAAAATGCAGCTTACAAGGGAACTCCACGAACCCCAGGCGGCAAAACGTTTTGAAAACTTGGGTTTATGAAGTCATTACCATGATAAAATTCCGCAGATTTTCAATGCGCCATAAATTTTATTTCAACCCTGCGGAATGAAGCGTTAAAAATTGAACACAATGGGACTATCTCAAAAGCTATCAAGGATACAAATTTCTAACCACTTTTTCCTATGAAACCGGTAAAAGTAGAGCCTTTGGCGAAAATTTTGAGCCTTTTGCGATATCTCCAGCCGTTTGTCAAAAAACTTGAATTTTGTAAATTTTTGCACCTCTTTGCTTGTATAAATTATAATTAGGCAGTAATAAGCAGTGAAACGCATAACGACGTCTGGTCATTTTAAATACATACCTTCCGGTTGGTATGCTAACTGCACCGACTGAAACCAGAATTTACGCTTTGAAACAAATTGCGCTTGGTCCCCGGAGTAGGCAAAAGGCGATGCACGTTCGCCGGGAGACGAATGGTACTATTAGGGTAGGGGAGGGGAGGGGAATGGAGTCGAGCCTGGCTCGTAGTCTTACTCTGTGAGCCAGCTTGAGCACACGTGCACTGGTCCGCGTTTCCCGGTCCCCTCTAATATACAATTCTTATAGCTCATTGGGAGCGACACTTTTATCGCTACTTTAGGAAGTGTGGTCGTCATAGTAAAGGGACTGGCAAAGTTGTTCAAAGAAATGAAAAATAAACGACAATAAGCCAATTTATTGGAGTTTTTTGCGGGGTCCTATCAACGTTTTCCTTAAACATAACGGTATTTTGTTTGTTTGAAAGCGAATACGCAAACACCAGTAAATTTGGTCATTGTGAACAGTTGACGTGGTTTTTTTTAAACACGAAAATAGTTTGATTCGACCTTGAAAAACGTCCTTCGTTTTGTCTATCGTTCAACGCCCATGTATTTGGAAATTATTCCCAAAGAAACTAGTAAAGGAAAACAATATCAGCAGATGCGTGGAGCTTTAAAAAAGGGAGGGGGCACGGTAGTTTAAAGAAATGGTTGATACTCGAACAATCTCAACACAACTTCATTTATACACTTCTGCCTGCTCGGGTTCAAATCTCGAAAGAGATCTTCAGATTGCGAAGAAGATTACCTGTGTACTATCGGTATACGCGGGTGATACGAGCTGGGGCGGCAATCAAGGGCGTTTCGTTTCACTGGAAACTAAATTTCTATCGACGACCTTCGAATGCGATAAATATATGTTTAACTGCCTCATATTGAAGGAGAAATGGAAACAGTTCAGACCGGAGACATCCCAGTTCTTTCTTGACTGGGCTATTGGTCAGCAGTATAAAGTGGTTAAATATATGCCGCGTACATATTTAGGTATGTAAGCTGCCAGATAAAATAAGCCGGTTCTGCGGCATATTAATGGGAAAACTATAGTTAATGAAAAGTGGCCCTCCAAGCACGATTTTTATTCTTTTAGATTGAAGTTTCAATCGACAATTCTTTTGCTAGAACCCCATAGCAGCTTATTTGTCATGTTAACAACGCGCAAGTGCTTAATAAAAGCATCAGTTTAAAATGGATTTGCAACTGTACTTATCGCCAACTTAGTTTTAATTACGTGTTACTTTTCTGCTGAAGGCTTCTTATAATAAGTTTGTTACTATAGCAACTAAAGACGTTTACGCTAGCAATGTGCAGCAGATTGTTTATCTTAATGTGTCAGTACGTACCTGCGTCACAGACGTCTCTGAACAGACACCCAAATTTATTGGTTGAGGGGCCGTTCGTTGTGGTGACCGGTCTTGTTCTCTCTCTTGCTCTTCTTCGTCTTCCTCCTCCTCCTCCACAGTTGGACTTATCTGGTCTTCTACATCCATCACAACTTGTGCGCCTTCATAGATACTGAAAGAAAGCGGTTTTCTTCAATCTATGAACAGACCCAGTATTTTACCTGGCTTTAGACAAACACTTTTCTCAGTAACTGACACGCAATATTGTCAGTACTTTTGACCGGGAGTCAAAGCCTAGAACTACTACACTAGACCCTTGGATGAGAACATTAGAACCCTCTGCGTTCTACACTTAGTGAGCATGCACGTAGAAAGTAGAGGCGGGTACTCAACTGGCTGTGGAACTATCTGCGAACGAAGTGCATATGAACGTAGTGTCAATTGTCTTGATACGTGGAATATGTCCACCACTGATGTGTCAGATTAGCTAAGAAGAAATTGCAACAAGTTCGCCACGCGATCCCATTTGCGATTAAGATTGACGACTACAGCCCATTAACTACGAATTAATATTACCACGTGCTCTGAAAAGAGTCCCTAGCCTATTACCTTCACACTATATTAGATAGCCGTGTATGAAAATGTAGCAGTTCCACCATCCTGGGTGTAAATGCAATAACGAATTTCCTGCAAGTATGCATTTGATCTATTATTTGTCTTTGTAACCAGTTTCTAAACCCAAATTTCTCACGCGAATTATGTTGGCCGTCAGTTATGAAATTAAGTTCACTGAAAGTTACCGGCAAAACGTCCCAAAGTAACTTAATACCATCGTGATTTAAACTCACGGTGTACGTGACTTCAGAAATCTTTACAATACCCATCAGTCATCAGCACCGAAGGTTTCAGAAATTTTTAAGTTTCTGAAAGTAAAGAAATTTTTTTTATCAAAATGAAAGTTTGTCTGACCGTATGTTTTTATATTATCGATGTGAAACTTATCAGGTAGTTAACTATGCCACTGCTAATCTCAGAACCTTTTAAAAAAAGGTTCAAATGTTTTGAAATCTAACAGCGTAACTAAGTTTGCCAGTCCCTAGGCTTACAAACTACTTTAATTGCAAGTAACATGCTAAGGACATACACCCATGCACAAGGTATGATTCGGGCCTTTAACGTGAAACGGGCGCGCGCACCGCAGCAGGGTGCCTTAGTGCGTACGGCTATTCTGCCGCTGCCGTACTTCGAGTGAAATTGAAAATTCCTGTTACTGGAATAATTTTCTACAGTTAGTGGGTCAGGTTATTATTGTATGCTGACCTGCCGTTTTCAGATACGCACGATTTAAACGGTCTGCACACAGTGTGGAGAACCCTGATGCAACGCACACCGCTCTTATTCCAAGCGGGCGTGCCTATAGTTAGCTGGCATCTTTAGAATCATGCCATTGATATCTGGAGGAAGTGTCATCTGCGAGAGCAATTTTACTGTTACCGCAAAAAAAAAAACCTAGGGAACATACGGAAGGACTATTTTTGACAACATACTTTATAAGTGGCGTTATTTTCTGAGCATACTGCTTTAAGCTGAACAGCCATTCGCCATGTGAGTGGCGATATCAAGTCGTGGGGTAGCGTTCATTTAAGTGGCTGTAGTTACCTCGTAATGTTACATTTGAGATACAGGGGGGGGGGGGGGAGAACTTTCTTCCAGAAATGTTAATGTTGGCCACTGTTCAGTGTTGGTTGCAGTTTGCCCGCGGATAGCATTTAGACAACCCAAAATTTTGTAGCAATGAAATTGTGCTTCACGTAGTTTTAGTGACAATTTTAAGTAAATACATTTGATAAAACGTCTGAAGGGCACACTATCGTGCCAGACAACCACCAGTATTTACATTTAACCAATCGTGCATTAAGTCTTAACCGATTAGTGCTGGCCGACCACTGCCGCTGAAGCCGTTTCGCCCACATTAAAAAGTGGGTTTTCAGAGGTGTGGAGTGCTTTATTTTCCACCCACGTATTTCTGCCAGCTCCTTAAGACAGGTCTGCCGATATGGGACATTTATTGGTCCTGGAAGAGCGGATTTACTGATCAACTTCCGACCTGCTTGCCTACCTCAGTCCGTCACCACCAGTGCATGTGTCTTAGTAGTTTCAGTGGCGTTGCCGATAGCCTTCGTTTTGCTATTTTCATGAGCTACTCATGTTCTCTGCATTGTATATCATGGATGCGATTACGAAAGGGAAGCTGTATTAAGGAGGGCCATCGCTGTAATATTAATGAAGTTCTACAAGCCTTGCCTCAGTTCCGCGTGTAGTATGTGCAGAGACCAAGTTCCTAGCGAACTGACAACCACTTCAGTGATCCACTAACAGCCTAACTGCAGATTCTCCCCGTCCTAGCCGTCTGGCTGGAGAAGCCGTTGGAAACCCGACACCGTCTAATCTGCAGTTCTATTACAATTTTGTGCGTATTTAAGAATATTCCTTCGGAAGTAAATCACGTCATTCATTTGGAAACGATAAGGGAAATCCCTCAAAGCCAAATGTTCTGAGGTGAATAGGAATCAGCCTTCCCGAAAGCGACTAATTTTAATTACAACAGGTCAACATACCTGTGAGCCTCCGCAAGTATGTAGAGGTTTATTAAAATAGTGAAAATTAATGAACCCTCTAACACCGTTTTCAATAGCACAGATGTAATGGCGCATTCCACGCAACTGATCAGTTAAGAGGGGAAGGGGACATTCAATCCATTGATCCAAGGGCAAGGGATGGAATTGTGCAGCTCCTATGTGATCTTAAAAGATTTCAGTTATGACAAGTCAATCCCAATCAATGACCTTGATGCGAGGTCGCTATCTGTGCCCATACCTACAGTATTACTGAAAGCACGAAAACGTGCTCCTAACCAAAAGATCTACAGCTGCTTTGTTTTCTTTATGCAGAGTGGCATACGCTTTATCAACGTGCCACACTTAATTGCTAAGAATCTACCATACAAAAGTTAATTTATTAGTCTTAAGGCTTAACGAAGTAAAATTTTTTATCGAAGAATGTGACTAAATACTTACCCTTCATCTGGATCAACTTCCACGCTATCATCACTGTCCATATCGCTTCGGGGAGGAGCAATTGTAGCTTCTATTTCGGCTACACCTTCCTCCGGTAATTTTTTCGGTTCGCTGTCTATTGGTAACCTTTCCGTCTCCGTTAATTGGTCACTTTCCTGTCCCCTCGATATGCTCTGCAATACACAAGACGGAAACTTTCCTTCTCTTTCAGGCTCTTGTTCATCTAACTGTTTATCGGAGCAGTATTTGCTACGATCAGCTGCTTCCGACGGCATGTCTTCAGAATTTTCGTTACCAATCATTACGTTTCTTTCTTCAGTAGTAAACGAGCTGCTGCTGAATTCTTCCACACCCAAGGTACCGTCTCCTGCTGTAGCCAAGTGGGATGCGTTAAATGGAACGCTTACATTTAAGCTGAAAGGTAGCCACCAATTTTCAATTCTACGGGGCCCTGCTGCAAGGTTGTACTGGTTAGCCGCCCAGTTGTGCAAGACATGCACCCAGATTAGCTGTCTATCCATGGCCCAAAAGAAATCCCTCAGAACCCCAGCGTCAGGAGCGTTGCAAATCAAGCGCATTGAAGGTGACCAGTGGCAAATTGATTTCACCAGAGCGGTATGGCGTTTCAAGGCGTCTAGGAAACGCTGTAGTGACTCCGGGATGCAGTCATTAGGTTCGCTGGACGGTTCGGGACTGTTCAACTGCTGATAGATCCACTGATAGAACCCTTCAAGCAGCTTGACTTGGTGCACCACGACCGACACCAACTGTGTCTGCGGCTCTTCTGTGGATTGTTCCTCACTGTCGCTCGATTCCACGGTCTGTATCCAGTAGTTTTCAATGTCTACAGTATGTTGTATCAAAGCTTCCGCAAATGCCTTGAATTGCACGTCACGAGGTACGCCTAGCGGGCCGCTGAGGGGCCAGTCCTTGCACCATACCGGCAGCCACGATATCCAGTTGGTCTGCTCCGGAGCCGCCTCAGCGCCAGAAACGACGGCAGAGGACCTCGACTCTTCCCTCCAGCCCACAGGGGGTCGGCTGCATGTCTGAGCCTCTCTTTCCCCTCTCGAGCCGTCGTCAGCTGTCGCCTGAGTTGCAGTTGAACTCTCAGCTTCCGCGTTGTCTGACGTTGTATGCGGCCCGTCTCCAGAAGATGCCACGTAAGGTTCGTCATCGTATTCTGTGGTACTTTCCGGGACTGTCGCCGTTTCTATCGCTGCACACGACTCTTCTGCAGAGGCTGCCTCGTAAGCGCGGTCATCGTTGTACTCCGGTGATTCCTCTTCCGTGGCGTCAGCTAACCTGCAACACAAACCGCAATTAACTATGTAGAACTAGTGTCAAAGTAGGAAAATTATGAACCACTGCTTACACCAATTTTGAGCGAGACCGAAAGGAAACTACGAAGTAGTTCAAGAGGTCATTATAGGCCTTACCACGAATCCACGAACTGGGCTATGGATTCCTGACGGTTTTTTGTCGAATGAAATATGAAGTAACTTCATCCTATAAAATTGGAACGGTCTCATGCACTGACTAATTTCTAAGGAGCTGTGTGCACCCAAAAGGAGCTATCAAAGCTAAGGAACTTCATCGTAGATACGCTAAAACTGTCATCTAGGCTACGGCAAGCAAGCATTAAAGAAGTAGCCAATTGCAGACGCCCTTAGTCCGTAAGTAGTTTCCATTCGAGGAATGGACGTTACTTCATACAGCGACTAGACGCTGTTTTACGATGTTGCCCCAGTTTATTGCCAACAGGTACGTCTGAACGTACGTTGCCAAGGTGATGCCACCAGAACAGCAACGTTATTGGGGTTCGCGAGGTTAGTGTGGGTACGAGAAACTATTGAAGCCCCCCCCCCCCCCCCCCACACACACACACACACACACACACACACACACACTTAAGGCTGAGATTGGCTGAAACATCTGGCCAATACTAAACTGCTGGGTACCGAGAAGGGAGGAAAAAGTGCGCCCATAGTAGCCTTTAACCCCCCTCCCTCCCTCACTGATTTTGCATCGAGCGAGTCTTCACGATTGCGGCGCCAAATACGTATGTTACATTACCAGCCTTTAAGCTCCACGATTTTCACTTCCAAAAGTGCTGCTGCTTATGCAATGCTGCGAGGAAGACTCGATGGGCTCTTCCCCAGAGAACTTGGCACATTTCCGTTGTCTCAACATGCTTCCTCTTCATTTAATGATTAGCCTCCACGTTTTGGTGGTAGCCTAAATTTTACTGCCCCCCTCCGCTCACCATTTCCTCAGTATCTTAGATGTGCACATGTCTAGTCCCAAATCCGAATGTCCCGTAGATGCCTACTAGAAGAATCACTGACAGCACTTCCTTTCTGCTTGGGTCTTGCTCACTGACCTACATGCAGTTTATCAGAACGACAGTGACGCAAGACAACACTACTGAACTTTGTGACTGAACAGAAGTCTTAGCGCCGTTTTGGGTCCCTATTTTGACTCCAGAAACGGACTGCGTTTTTACGTTTCTCATGGAAGTCTTAATATGGACTAATGAGTCAATCGGTAACCTGAAAATTAAGTGTACGTTTTAATGCAACTGAACCGCACCAATGTCGCCTGACTTGGTAAGGCTAGTCGCCAGTGACAAACTTATGTAGCACGTACGTATCTAGCAAATGGTGAGTAGTACCATATTCATGCCATACTGTAGTATAGGACTTCATGAGCAAGTTCAAATGGCACAGACGAAGTTAATATTTTTCCATATTAAGTGAAAGTTACGTTTAGTCACGAGGAATTTATCACAGTTAACTGTTCAAATTTTAACCTAAAAAATTTTAAAATTGCGTTATCTTTTTGCAGAAGATATACCATTAGGTAAGAGGATGCCATCAGTCAATGACTCACGGGTTTCAAGTAACATACCTCCAGAAAACTTATTTTGCAGCCCGCACTGTAGGTTAAACCAGTATTCACGTTTAGTTCCAATGTAATTGACTCGACAAACATGACCACACAAACATGTTCACGTGGCTACTTCCGCTTAAAAATTAACGCAATGAAGAATTTACTCAAGTCCCTTTAAATTATCGGGAGAAATTACGCCCGAAGCACTGCTCGGTACTGTTCCTGCATGCTGACACTGCTAGTCAAACACCAAAATACATGTGAAGCCACAATGATTACGGTATTTTCTTAATACTAAGAGCCAAAGATTAGTAAGCTCACGCGTATGTTTAGGTCTAAGGCACCGAGCTGCTAAGGTTATTTGTCTATAGACGACGATTTTAAACCTCAACCTGTTTATTTAGCCTAACTAGCATCGCTTGTAAGCGTTATCAGGAATTTAAAGATCAGGAAGACGATCAATATTACAGGGTGTCACGTTTCTAAAGATTATAGGGGAGTCAACTTCATATGGCTATTTTTACATCAAGTGCAGTGAAGTTTAATCATCTATACATGTGACAATGTTTGGTTTATTATTTTGAATAATACACCCAGACGATGATGGCGGCTAATGAAAGTCTGTTATTACAACTTCTGCCGCCGCCGCAGTAGTAGTAGTAGTAGTAGTAGTAGTAGCAGCAGCAGCAGCAGCAGCAGCCGCAGCCGCCAGGAAGGCCAGTTTATCGGAAGGCGGAAAGATACTTCCTGAATCCAACGAAAGCACCGAAGAAGTTGCCTGGATTCTAACATCCAGACGAGGCGACGTTTGACCATCCGTTATAGGGTCTTTCCCAAGCAGCTAATTAAACCAATACGAGACCTACAAGTCCAGAGAGGGACTGTTGGACCCTGTAATATTAAAGACTACAGTCGTATAACTGCTCTTTTGACCAAGTCATGTCACGAACCAGAGGTAATCCAGGATCCAACTCACATGGAAGGAGCTGCAGTTTTAATCTTCAAGAGTTTAACCCAAAGCCTTCATTTGCCCCGTTCAGACTGCCGTCTATGGCAACGGCAGGCTGGATCAGAGTTGAAAATAGGATGCCATACTTCGCGTCATGTTTCAGGCTGGTTTGAAGCTAGCCATTTCACGTTGTAGCAGCTACTGGGCACCTCATTGCTCGCTATCTCCTATACCAGAGTACTGTCATTCGTTTACAGTAACCGTAACCAGGATTCCTCGTACCTAGTGACACCTCAGGAGAAACAGATGTAACGGATCGACACCAACCTCAGTGCCCGTCTATCAGAGCGGCATTTGTTGCCCCCACCAAGGTACAGGTGGCCCATTAAGACGAATGGAATGGATGCTACCATGGCATGGTTGATCATTTGACGAATGATCAATTCTTTGACACGATGTTCAGCTTCAGGTCTGTTTCAGTGTCTAGTATTCCACTATGCATGTATCAGTGTCTTCATAGCTCTACTGGATCTGGACGCTGAATCCACAGCTATGTCAACGGCTGAGTGCTGTGAGAAGCATTAAATGGGTTGGGGAAACCAAGCACAAATTATGGTCAGGAAACATATCGGTCCATCTGTGCAAGCTGTAATGGATGATGGGCATTTAAGTTTCGAATAAGGAGAAAGGGAGGGGGTTGGTGCTTAAGGGCAGCAGTGTTGGTTTTATCAGGTAGAAGACATTACCAATCGCGATCTCAAGGCCACGTAGACGAAATGCAACCAGCTCAAATGTATTTAAATACTAGTACTATCACTAAACATACCAGAAGTCTACAGGGGCCATCCTTTTAGAAAAAAAATGACCCCTAATAGTGGGAAGTCACCCGTATTACCACCCAAACCCGTTGAAATACATTTAAAGGATATCACTCAAACCTACAGGCCGTCAAATGAAGACCTAGGACTAACAATTACGAACAACTTAAATTTGAAATGAAATATTCTACGATAAGCGAACCAAAGACTACGTTTCGTTGTTAACACTTTGAAGATGCAACAGTTCTAAAACTTTTTACGACACACTTGTACGTCCTATTTTGGAGTATTGCAACTCATTGTGATCGACACCAAGTGGGCCTGACAATTTAGAGAAAGTTGAGAGCTCGTTTTGTTCAAGTGTAACGCTTAAGGGACTTAACTGCGGGTGTCATCAGTCCCTGAACTTACTACTTATGAACTATCATACTAAAGACGACAAACACCCATGCCGGAGGGGGGGGGGGATTCGAGCCTCCGATAGCTGACGGCTGCGCGCACCGCAACACGGCGCTCCAGCACGCGCGGCTAATGCTCCGCGGCGGCTTGTTTTGTATTATCGCGATTAGTTAAGAGTCACGGAAATGTTGCAAGACTTGGAGTGGAAATTAAAAGAAAGGCACTGTTCGTTGCGACGAAATCTATTTGCGAAAGTTTTCCACCAACTTTTTCTTCCGAATGCGAAGATGTTAGCACCCACCTGCATAGGAAGACATCAAAATAGGATAAGTCAGATCGAAAACTGAAGATTTTCTTGTTCCTCTTTTCCCCGCGAGCTATTAGAAAGTGGGCTGTAGAGAAATTTAACAGCGGTTTGATAAACCTGTCATGCACTCTAAATGCCTTTCAGAGTATGTAGAGGTGTAGAGGTAGAGGAACTTAGCACAGAACCCATGTACAGTCGGTAATTGATCAGTAAGAAGTTATTACAGTAAAATATCAAGCTGGAGAGTCAAAACAAAGTTTTTAACTCTTCTGTATTTAGCTAGTAAAATTCCATAGTATAAGCACAGAACAGCGATTGATATGGGAAGGCTGGTTACACCTCTGGGTCTCCACCTATAATGAAGGGTCGACATCATTGAGTGCCATTCACCAGAAGGGCCAGCTGGCACCTGAAGAGGGAACCGTGATGCCTTGTGGGAATTTTCTGCCTCCAGTTGAAGGGCAAAGCGCAGGAATAAAAGGAATAGCCTTTGGAGAAGACAAAGAACCCAGAGGCTTTTGGGGGGTCGCCACCATCGCCGCGTCCAGAATGACTAGACCTACAAGAGAACGCCAGAAGAATCCAAAGGGACTGTCACCAGAATGCGCCTTAGAGGGGGGACCTCCACTGGGTAAAAGGGAGGGCACCCAGAAAGGTGGTGGGTGCTTTAGAGGGGCATCAGCATTTGATAAGGAGGTGCGAGGGTAAAAGACTGAGGAGAAAGGCACTGTAGATTCCATGTCGCTTGAGGAACGGATGAAGGTACTATTATACATAGGTTTTGTAAACTGGCGAGTGATTGTTTCACCCAAAATCTACGAGCCCGCCCCTTCTCCCAAGGGGTATCAAGTGAGGCCGAGGGCTTAAGATGAAATAGTATTAAACTGTTCTTAGAAACGGCGTAAAGAGTATGCCAGTTTTGGAGCTATAGTCATTCAATGCGGAAAGTGTGCCTTGATACCCGCCACTCCGATCAGGGGTTGTCCATGTGGGTGCTACCCAGTCAAGAGGACTGGGTGTTGCCATGGGTTGCGATGGTACAACGTAACTGCCACTGAATATACCCTCTTCCGTGGTTTCAGAAGAGGCTACATGCCGGCTATAAAGGCAGAGTATTTTGACACTTCTTACTCAAAGCTTTTTCCTTGTTTCAGATGACTCGCGGAGGACGCTAGGTAAGATGTTTTTGCACTGGACTCACTGCATATAAAAAAAATATGCAAGTCTGTCCCTAATTAGTAGGGGGCAAAATGGCGAAAAGGTAGAAGAGGCACCAGGTAACAAAACCAGGAATGTATCCAGGCAACCAGCAAAGAATGTTAATGTAGCAATGGAAAGTGCTTAGGGCCCGTGTAATCGGTAATATCGGGCCTTCTGAGGCCAACAGTTTGGTTGGCTAACGTTCGATACAACGAAAAAAAAAAAAGGGAAATAGTTACGCGTTTTCCCTATTTTTTTACACGTTCCCAACCTTCACAGCCCGCTGAGTGAAGAGACTACTTTCAGAAATTACAACTATTCTAGATTTTCAGAATGAAACTCCCTTTGCAGCGGAGAGTGCGTTGATATGGAACTTCCTGGCAGGAGGCGAAGTAGTGGCGGAAGTAGAGGACGGACCGTGCGTTGCGTCGGGATAGCTCAGTGGTAAAGCGCTTGCCCGCTTAAGGCAAAGGGCCCAGGTTAGAGTTCCGGTTCCTGCACAAAATTTTAATCTACCAGGAAATTTCATTTTAGACTCATTCCTTACCTGAAACCTGCAACATCTTCCGTTATTTTAACATTCAATTTATCGTTAAAAACCGCCCACCTATAGTGCAATATTTTTGAAGCAATTTTTTGTAGTTACGATTAATTTAAAAAATTTCAGTTTGGTAATCGAAGTACTAAGAAAGACTAACCGTGTTGCTTTGTGTCGATCCTGACGATCTAGCGAACTTTCTAGGCCTTTGCACGAAGTATGTGTACTGTACCTCGAAAATTTACAAATTTACCAAAGTCTACTTTACGGCCTCATTTAAACAATTTTTGTTACGGGAACGTTAAAGGTGTAGCAAATACTACGAAGTGTGACAACCCCCTAAACCTAAAACCAATCTGTAGTTATTAATCAGGTTTGGCAGTTTGGCCACGTTAGTCATTTTATGTAGATTGTTATGAAATATTTTAAATTTCATATGCGCCCTTTTTTCCAGGTTATTTTTTGCACATCAGGCCGTCAGGATTTGTGGACTATCTGCTACTTTTTTCCTCAGGAAGTATTTTCAAGATAGGAATTACGTTAGCTGCCAGTAGACAATTACATCAAGCGGGAAAGGTGAAAGTTTGTGCACAGCTGGGACTACCTCGGCTCGGCCTGCTTACTAGCCAGTCCGCCAACAACTGAGCCACTGGGACACAAGATCTGTGCGGACTGCCGCAGCACGACTCAGCCGCACACTGCTCATTACTTGCATTTCGCAGTTTCCTGTGTTCGGGCCTTTTGAGCACCGGAATAGGAATCGTTTGGCGTATTGTTTCGGGTATGTACAAAAACTACACTGCCGATGTCTTTTCCATACAGCCACAGTCGCCATGCCAGATTCCGATCAAGTACCACGAAGAACATTTTCAGGGTTTCCCAATAGACATTCCGTATACCATGGGCATCCATGCACAATATTCAAACAATTCAACTGTTACCGGAGACAGGTCTGATGAAGACAGGGATTGTGGTAATGTTGTGGGCGATTCATCTAGACAAGGCAACGAAGACGTTCTTTAATACAGGTACAGCAATGCATCATTAGGTTTCGAACTATTAGCAAATTTTTGACCTCTAGAAGCAATCCTAGCTAGGCACAAAGTCTGCACAATGTAAAATTTGTAACATGTTGTCACTCAAGAGTGCATTGCAAAATTAGTTTCAATTTAAACTAAGTTTTACATTAACTATTCGGAACAGTGGAAAAGACTGGTGTCACTAACCTGTTCGAGGTGTCTGGAGCAGTTGTGTGCAGTGCCTCTGTGGATGTAACGGAGGTAGGCGACACAGTAGGCGTCGAGGTAGCTAGCTCCGCACTGCGGGTCGAGGCGTCTACAGTAGACTGCAGCGTGGTTTTCCATTGTACGTCATCGGGTGACGTCGAGTTGGTAGTTAGAACCTGTAACACGAGTCACATTTCAACCAAATTCCTTTTTCACTTCCTCCCACACGACGGTTGGCTGCAGCACTCTTCACATCCTTGCGGTTTCCGCTCCATAAAGCAAGGTACCTGTCAGAAGTTTGAAATTGCATCTTAAGCCAGATTAATTCAACGCAACGTACATTGACCCAACTGAACATTACTACCATAAAGGGTTAAATGTGGTAATCATAACAATTTGATTATCAATTGATTCATTTAACGTTTTATTCCTTTTGGTATCACCATTACGATGTAATTTTATTTGTCGCGTGTACAGGGTTACTGCGCATTAATATTTTCTGTAGAATAGTTTACTTCTGAATGAGTTGTGCTCCGACAGCAATGAGTACGTTTCCCTGTTGTCAGCGGTAAGCCATGATTATCTGCATTAGTCATGTGCATATTGAATGCAGTAAAGGAATATTGCAAACAATTGGGCAACGAATTCACTTTTAGATCACTTAAGTATAATCTAAGAATTTTTAGAAGTAATTTACAAGTAAGTTACTGCTTATATTTTTCCTTTTGTGTGTCGCATGCAAGGATATATTAAGTGGTTATGGTGCCAACATTTTAATTAAATTCCAATCACTTGATACTCCATGAAGCCACTTGTTTCCTGCACTGGGAGGTAACAGTTTCCCATGTTCACCGAAACAGAAGTATTATTGGGAAGGAAATAGGATCCAACGTTTTTTTGAACGTTGTATATAGCGTAAGCTTTGTTTATATAACGGATGCTGACAACGGTGTCAGTGCCGGAAGTCACCTTTAACGGTTTGAAGTTTCTTTACATCGGAATCTTGACCCGGGACAGATTTTAATATGTGTCCTGAATTCTTTTCATCTCAATCCAGTGCCACCTCACTGCAGACTGATGCGAATGTTTCCAAACTGCAGTCCCCGCGGTTCCTAATACCGATTCAGATTTATTCTTATGTAATTGACACTACCGCTTAGATGCCGACGTAAGTTCTAGTTTAACCTATTAAGACACCATTACTGTAATATGGATTGTCAGATTAAAGGAAGACTTACGGAAAGTCAGTAACGATGACTTAAATTTACATTGGTAATTCTGCGAGTTTGCATTATACTACAACAGCGCACTTTTCGTGGCTAATAATGGAGCACCATTTCGCTGTTACGTAATACCCAATTGTTTTCCGTTTAATAATTGCATTGGGGCTTTGGTAACATTACGCATGTTAACCCACTGCAAACACCGGCTACTGTAGCCAGCCAATTTAAGTACAATTAAGCATATAATACTACTCAAACGGACAAGTGGGGTAGGCTGAAGTATTTTTATACAATTATGTACTGAAGTCATTTAACGCCGGTTAATCCGAGTTACGTTTTCCGGGCGCCGCTATTTGGAGTACAGAGTTTAAAGAAATTTCCTTACACTGGCGTGAGGACACGAGTCTTACCGAATTTTGCCTTACCATTTTACTGAAGACTAAAAATCATTCTAATATAGTCCTTGTAACACTACTTGTTTTTCAATGCGAAGGTAACTACGTGATCTGTTACGTTTTTTTAATGATCTACATTGCATAGCCTTAAATGTAACATGCTTTTCACTCGCCTGAAGCTATTCACACGTTGTTCTGTCATCGTTACCCTGTCCCTAGTCGTGACTGACCAAGCACCTGGGCTACTGGGAATAAGTCGTCTGAACCCGATATTGTTTTGAAGAAACATTTTTTGTATTTGCTTTTGTTGAGTGTCACTAATCCGCTTTCAGTTCACCTTTTCGTCTATATGGACAGGCGTTTGTTTCGGTTAAAAGGAGTGACCATTTCCTACGTTAAAATTATTGGACGAAGTCATCCCGTGACACCTGGAAGGATGTTTTCCATTCTAAAATTGTATTTTGGCTAATTCAAATGAGTTTAATGACATCTTTTTCTGCAAGTTATGTTTAAAACGAGTTCCTGTATCACCATACAAAATGGTAACATGAATTTTTACTTTTTTTCGGTGTTTATGAATGATGTAGCACCAGGTTTAAACAGAACTTAACAAAAATCTTATGCCCACATTCGAAAGTTTTTTGAAGGATTATCTGCCGTACTCATGGGCCATGTATTATCGCTAATTCTGTAGAGCATGCGTGTGATACTCATACGAAGTGAGCATACAGACCACGTGGCCGCAGAGCCGTTTCATTTGACTAAACGGAGAACTGAACTGATTCTTTGAAGGGAAGTACCGGCGAAATTTTAACATTTAAGAATATCTTGGTTCTTAATTTTTAATACGACGTCAAATGAATCCAGCCAACTTTTCATCTTTAATTTTGTAAATATGAAAAGCATACACGGATTATGTTATCTCCGAAGGTAACCACGAGACACCCAAAAAATTTAACATTCCAGAGTTGCAATCTCGTCACGGCCAATAAATTTTCAATTTTGAAGTTTAACAATACATATGCGAAACACGTGAATTTCCTACCACCACAAGAATTTTGCGTAAAATTTACATTAAGCAAGGTTTTATGCTGTATGAGTAAGAAACTAGTTCGAGAACTATTCGCTTTCAGCTTACATACTGCATCACGCGCACCGTATATGCGTGTGCAGACTATAATTCCGTGAAAACCCGGCACCGTACCTTAAATCACTATTATAGGTTGTCTATGTCTTCCAAAAGTCAATTTTTTCCTTCCGAGGGAAGTATTCAGACAAGTTTTCCGACTTCAAAGTTCCTACAGTGCTAGTAAGTCCTTTTTGATAATGGCTGTGCTGTACGATAAGCACACTTATCTTATTTCTGAAACATTTATGAACAGAAGTTCCTTTTCCCCCGGCAGAAAGGGTTCGTGTCGCTTGGTACACATGAAGCAATTAACTTACTTTTAGACACCCAACACGCCATGTAAGTTCAGTTAATATCAAGAGGCAGTTTCTTAAAGTCTTTGCTTTTTTCCTATCTGAAGCATGCCGACAATTGTGAATACGATTTCTAAACAAAAAACTTACTTTAAGCTGCGGTGTCTGGCTGTTTTGATGTAATTACGTATTAGTCACTGATATACGTTGTGATGTTCAACCTTAAAATAAATGCAGTTTCAAACTTACTGAAGCAATCTCCATTCAGACCGTACGAAACCTTGTACAATGTAATTTTATTATACACAATTCTTGTCACGTATTATAAATAAACCAATTCTATAATGTAAACTAAGGCTTTCGCAGACGTCACTGGAGATAAAACTCTTCAGGGTATTTGACCTCATCGTTAAAGTATCCAATGTTCCACCGACGTGTAGGCCGCTTGCAGTAGTGGCCTACAAGTCTGTGAAACATTTTATACATTAACGATTAGGTCTAATACCCTGAGATTTATCAAGTTTTATCATGTATGTTAACAAGGCCATACTCCAATTTTAACAACATTCGGGATGCAGAATTGTAAACATTTTGGAGGAAGTAGTGTGAACCGATTCCGCGATACCAAGAACAGTTGGCGTTTGGCAATGATTTTCCAGAATTATTAGGAGCAAATTTGATTCGCTCACTGAATTAAGCATTAGATGCTACGAATTTTTACGACCAGGCTGAAATTGTTTTCCCATCGCTAATTAGGCTTGAAACAGCCGTTGCTGTAAGCTGAGACTGCAGTCAGTGTGTCTTTTGGCCGCCGTCAGAGCCTCACGGTGGTGAAAACTTACGAAGCGGACAAAGCTAATGCGTTACACTGCCAGGAAGCAACCTGGCAGGTTGAGGCGTGATAACGGCAGTACCCAATTCCGAGTCAAACCTTACAAGTTTTCCCTTGTTAAATAAGCATAGAGGAAATTTACAGCGACTCAGCACTTTGTTTAAATACGAACTGTTACTCCACTTTCCACGTGTGTTCTATTAGGCTGCATGGTTGCCACTGCAAATTTTCGTGCTACTAGACTTTCTACAATATCGTAATTTATCTACGCAACTAGTCGATAGACTGCATTATTTCCATTTGCTATCGAAGATGTTTTAGACAAACTATCAAAAACCCTAAAACCATAATCCACTAAGATTCACGCTCATGTTTCAGCCGCAACGGTATTTTGAGAGAAAGCATTATACTAAAGCAGAGGAAACTCGATAAAGGAGACAGCACAGGCAAAGAACGCGCTGCATGGAATGGACACTTACCGGTTAAGTGCGCACGGAAAGTCCGTGTATCCTCAACCGTTGGAGCAAGCAAAAAGTCTGGTATTTACTATAACAAAGACCATAGTAACAGATCAGCTCATTATGCTGAATAATTGGTGTTCTCTTTCAGAAAGTACAAGATGCTTTAACAAAACTAATTCCAACCCGGCCCTGATTCAATTACCAGCTCCCATGCCAATGACTCCAGCCATACAGTAGACATTAAAACTAGCGAAATACTACGCTATTTTATCCAATGATTCGCTGTATGAAGTAGCTTATAGGTACGACAGTAATTTGATTCACGCGAAAATAACTGCGTTTCATGTTAGACAAAGTTCTATTTTCTACAGTTAAGTTGCAACTACCCCAGGAGTTGCTATTTTATGTTGGACATACATGGGCATTGCATGTTCGACGTCGCCAACTTTCCTGCCTAAGAGAGTTCTAGATGCACTGTTATGAATTAATACAGTTGTATAGCGTGTCCTTTCACACTGTTCCACATGTGAACAATGTTGTAGAATATTGAAAACTCAGTTATGACTACTTAGTCTAGAACGTGGTATATTTTTACATTACTCTGCATACGAGAGGCCCCAACCCCGATGTACTTTGATTCAGCCCTGAATTTTCCGATAAATAGAGCTACTATTAGCAAATTAGAGTCAAAGGTGAAGCAGGTATGACTGATTTGAAAATTTAAAGAAATTTCTAGGAAGTAACACCCGACAATGTTAAAATCCGGAAGTTTAACCGTACAGCAGGTTAAACTAACATCAATCGAGGCCCTTTGTACTATTCCCCTCGCTATGACCCGCATTACAGTACGTAATCGTACGTTCTCACGTTTAAACATGAACGGCAAACTAGCTTAAGCTAAAAAGCTGGTTTGACAAGAACTGACATTTAAGCTGAAAATACCCCCTCCTCTCCCCCAGCCTTCAACCTCCGAATTCATTTCTAGGTTATTTCGATATTGCACTGCCCGATTTAATCAAGCCGATGAATCGGAACGCTAAATAAGAATTGGGGCAGCAGATGTGTAGTTTAGCCTAATGCTCAGGTTCTCTACTGTGAGCAATAAGAAAGAATTGACAATTATTCCATGTCCATTATACGCATATACATCGCAAACAAAACTGAAGGTCTACGTCAGATTAAACCGAATCTACGTTTAACGTATATACCAGTAGAGGGCAGATGTTTCCACTTACAATTCATGGCGTATTTTCTCAGAATTGGGCGTTATGTCAATAACTTAATACTCTTAAAATTTTATCTTAAAATTACTTGTTTAGGAATATAAGTAAACGATGGATACGCCAAGTTGCTAACTGAAACCTATGTTCGAATGTAACGATTACCTTGCAGTCAGGTACAGTTTGATTACAGTCAACATACGTATGCAGAGCAATTACGATGTTCCTAGTTTCGTTTGCAAGAGCTTTCTTCTGTCCCACCTACAATTCAGTGAGTACATCAATATCACGACAAAATGCGACTTTTCATAATTGACAATATGAAACACAAACCGATTTGCTTCGAGAATTGTTTACACACAGCCCCCTCGAGTTTAGATCCGCGATAACAATTTCCACAGCATTAGATTAGATGTATCTGCAGAAATTAATTTACACAACATCGACAGTTACTTTTACTAGAGTTTGCCTCATAACATCCATGGTTGGTTGGTTGGTTTGATGTTTTAGGGGGACAAAACTGCGGAGGTCATCAGTCCCCCCATAACATCCATGTAGAGCTTTACAGTACAACCGAGAGAAAAAAAACCAATAACATTCCTATTCACATGAAAGCACACGTCTTTCGGTGTACGCAATATAGACACCGATGACTCACCAACAAAACAAGTATGATGCCTGAAACCAACATCATAGTTATTTCCCCACGATTCTGCAGCAGCCTATAGAACTCCACGCGCTACCTTCGACTAGGAAGACGGCGCTCGGCGCAGGCGAGCTGACACACTAACTGCAGAGGTGGCCACTTCAGTTCTGTATATCAACACTGGGGTCTCGACACTGCCGACAGAGCACGCTGTCAACATTTCCCTCCACCAGTCAAAATTCCCGTAGCCACCAAGGTTCAGACTGTCTGTACATTTCAACAAAAATAGAAAACGAGTTTAGTACGGAAACCGTAAGTTCTTCCGATAAATATAACAGCAGATTCACTGATTCAAAATAAATTGACATATAGACTTATTTTTCATTTACAAATGTACACATCGATGTTGGATTTCTTCACTAAATCACAAGAATTGCACATCCTCTAAAATAGGAAACATACGAAATAATTTCTTGCGGAAAAATTATACAAAGTTTTGAAAATTTCAGTCCAAAATTGCTAATGGAAAGTTGCAACTTTGTATAGTAATTTTAGTTACCGAAGTAACGGTTGATTAAAAACAGAATAGCAAAAGACAAAATTGTTCTACAGAAACCTGAATGCCGTTGTTGGTTACGAGAAACAACAGTAAGCCCCTTTGGCTGTAAACTACAATATAAGTTACCAGTTTTCATGTACATAACGTAATACGAAGGAGAAAGTACGTTTTCCTGGTATAAAAAAGGTAAAAAGAAAAAAATACATTGGTTAATATCAGGGACCGAATTCCAAATTTTGGATTAATTGCAGTTTGTCGATGAAAATATCGAAGTGTAAGAAATTTTCTAGATCCAAATCTCCCCACACACATGAACGGAAAGCAAGGCAACGCTGCAGTCGTCACTTCTCTAGAACTCATGCAGCTCTGTTGTAACGATACATAATGGTCCATTTGGATGTTTGGGAGGCGACCATCATGAATATGTCATCATCAAAAATAAATAAATAATAATAATAATAATAGAATAAAAAAATAAAAAACGCACTCTACAGATTGGAGCGCGGAATGTGTTGGCAAGTTAGAAAATGTGAAAAGGAAAATGGATAGGTTGAGTTTAGATGTAGTGGACATTAGTGAAGTTCGGTGGCAGGATGGCAGGTATTCTGGTCTCGTAAGTACGGGCTTATAAATACAATATCAGTTGCGGTGCGGCAGGAGTGGGATTAATAATGAATGAGAAAATAGATGATGAAAGGTCGAGTATCACTGCGCGAAGTTTAATATTTATTGCGACAGCTGTTTCAGCAGTTTGACATTCTCAAAGGCCTGTGTGTACACAAGAATTACATATATTAATTTCCCATATTATTCCGAACGTAACTGACGAAATTACATAAGAGAATTTCATTTACGTTTACGATGTGGTTCTTTTACACACGCAGGTGCTGGAGAATTGCAAACTGCTGAAACAACTGTCGCAATAAATATTAAACTTAGAGCAGCGATATTGGACCTTTCATTACAATGACCTTTAATGGCATTTACTTCACTGCAGGCCCAACAATCAGGAAGGAGAAAATAGGTATTCAGGTAAGCTAGTATGAACAGAATAGTGAATGCATTATGCTAGCCAAGATAAGTACTAAGCCAATACTCTACAGAGCAGTACAAATTTATATGCCAACTAGTTCTGCTGATGGTAGGAACATTAAAGTGTTTATTATGAGATTAAATAAATTATTCAGACAGTTAAGGGAGACAAAAACTTGATTGTGTTAGGGGACTAGAAATTGGAGGTAGGAAAAGGAAGAGAATGAAAAATAGAAGGTGAATATACACCGAGGAAAAGGAACGAAAGAGGAAGTCACCCGGTAGAATTTTGCATAGTGGTCAATTTAATCATAAGAAACATTTAAGAATCGCGACAGAATGTTGTATATGCGGAAGAGACCGGGAGACACCAAAAAGTTTGAGACTGATTTTATAATGGTAAGGCATAGGTCTAGAAACCAGGTTATAAACTGTAAGACATAACGAACGGTAGATACAAACTCTGATCATCACTTCTTGATTATAAACTGTAGATAAAAATTGAAGAAACTGCAAAAAGGTAGAAAAGTAAGGAGATAGACCCGAGATTTTTGAGAGTTTCAGAGTGAGGATTGGGCAAAAATGGACTGCAAAGGGGGAATGTAATATAGTTAAAAACCAATGGCTAGCTAATATATACGAAACAGTGAAGGCAACGGAGGACCAAATAAATAGGTATCACAGAAATTATTACCGAGCGAGGTAGTAACACTATGGACTCGCATTCGGAAGGACGGTGGTTCAAATCCACATCCGGCCAACCAGAGTTAGGTTTTCCGTGATTTCCCTAAATTACTCCCGGTAAATGCCGGGACGGTTCCTTTGAAAGGGCACGGCCGATTTCCTTCCCCATCCTTACCCAAATACTCCGAGCGTAAGCTCCATGTCCTGTCCACACGACGTTAAACTCCAACATTCCTTCCTTCACCGAAGTTATTGAATTTAATTGATGTAAGGAGAAAATATAAAAAATTAATAAATGAAGCAGGCAAAAGAGAGTACGGACAGCTAATAAATTATGTTGATATGAAGTGCAACTGGCACAGCAGAAGTGGCCAGAGGACAAATGAAGGTTCGTGGAAGCATTTATAACTAGGGGACAATAAATGTAAATGATGATAGAAAATTTCATGTTCAATGCTGCAGAATGCTGAGGATTAGGACCGGAACTGAAAGGCAGAGGGTTCGACTCCTGGCCGCTGTATTCTCAGGTTGGGAGTCAGCTCCTGTCTGCAGATCGGTATGGGCAGTCAGAGAACACGTGGCACAAGTATCTTGCCGTACAGTACAGAGCCAACACAAAGGGGGGATTGTGACGCGTCAGTTAGGAAGTGCCTATTGTTCGACAGCTACGGCCTGAGCACGTAAGCAGACGACATCCCTACCACATTGCACAGTGGCCCATGCCTGTGATTGTGGCATTGTATGTACAGGTGCCTTAAAACTCGTGTGGCGCGTTTCTAAAAAAATTTAAAAAGCTAGAATTCTACACTTGCAACGGTAGACGCACATAATAAAGCATACACAAATAAAAAATTATTCATTCTGCATATTTTTTTCCTTGTGTGCACTTCAGCATACAGCGGACGTATCCTACTTACAATGCGAATTTTTTAAAGTAAGCAATGCAAATATTCTCAAAGATAATTCCCGACCCAGGATATCCAACCTGCTTTCGAAATTGCGCTACATAAATACTCTTAAAATCACAATGAAGTGCATGGCAGAGGGTCTATCCAACCGCTTTTATGATATTTCTCTACAGTTCCGTTCTCTAATAGCTCGCAGAAAGAAAAGAACTCCCACATCTTTCCTTTTTCGATCTGATTTCTCTAATTTTATTTCGATGATCATGTCTCCCTATGTAGGTGGGTGCTAACAGAATATATTCGAAAGAGAAAGTTAGTGAAAGAAATTTCGCAAATATACCTCGCCACAATGCATAACGGCTTTCTTTTAGCGATTTCCACCCCAACTCATGTATCATTTCCGTGCACTCTTTTCCCTATATCGCGATAATACAAACGAGAGCTGCCCTTCTCTGAAGTTTCTCTAAATCCACTGTCATCCCCACTTAGTGTGAATCTCACAATGAGTACCAATACTCCAAATTACGAAGCAGAACTGTTGAATCTTCTACGTGTTCTGCAAATGAAACGTTGTCTTTGGTTCGCCTTCCTTACAATATTTTCTATTTTTTCCAGTTTAAGTTTTTCGCAATTATAAAACTAAGGTGTTCACTTGAATTTGCAGTCTGTAGATTTGACTGATACAATTTTCATTATTAAGGATCAATTGCCAATTTTTGCACCTTGCAAATATCTTATTTAAATCATTTTGCAGTTGCTTTTGATCTTCTGGTGACTTAGCTAACTGATAAATGACAGCCTCATCTGTGAACAGTCTAGGACAGAATTGTCCAGCACGGCCACTTCGGTCGGGGGTTCGAATCCTCCCTCGGGCATGGATATTTGTGCCGTCTTTAGTCTTAGCTAGTTCATAAGTAGTTTGTAAGCTTAGGGACTGATGACCCCGTAGTTAAGTCATATAAGTTGTACAAACATTTGAACATTTTTTTGAACAGCATTGTCTCCTAAATCGTTTATAAAAACAACGAACAGTATGTTCCCTATAACACTTCCCTGGGGAACGCCAGATATCACTTATGTTTTACTCGATGACTTTCTGTCAGTTACAACGTACTGTGTCCTTTATGACAGGAAATCAGGAATCCTATCGCACAACTATTGCGATATTCCATAAACATGAAATTTTAATAGAAGCCGTTTGTGAGGTGCAGTATCAAAAGCCTTCCGAAAATCTAGAAATACGAAATCTATTTGCGATCCCTTGTCGATAGAGCGTCACATCATGTGAGTAAAGATCTAGCTGTTTTTCATAAGAACGATACTTTGCGAATCGGTATTGACTATCGGTCAATAGGTCGTTCTCATCGAGGTAGTTAATAAAATTTGAGGAAAGTATATGTTGTAAAATCCTGCTGCAAACCGACGTCAATGATATAGGCCTGTATTTTTGCGGATCACTCCTATTGCCTTTCTTGAATGTTGGAGTGACCTGTGCAACTTTCCGGTCTTTGGGTAAGGATCTTTCACTAAGCGAGAGGTTGTATATGGTAACTAGTATGGGTCTGTTGCATCAGCAAACTCTGAAAGGAACTTAATTGGTATACGAATGGGACTGGAAGACTTACTTTTGTTAACTGATGTAACTCATGCAGACAGCTATTCTTGATATAAATTCAGGAGTATTTCTTTCGTCTTCTTTGATAAAGGAATTTCGGATAGGTGTGTTTAGCAATTCTGCTTTAGCAGGACTGTCATCAGTAGCCTTACCATTGGTATCACGTAGTGAAAGTACTGATTGTGTTTCGCCGTTATCCAGTTTGATGGTGGAGATGGAGTCTAGAATCTGTAGGTCTTCAGTTTCAGTCCCAGACAGGTCAGTGGTGTAGGTTTCTCAGAAGGAGAGAAAATGTTCAAGTTTCTAATGCTACGGAAGCAAACTGCAGTCTACTTAAAGTAATGTACGCTAAGGACAACACACGCACCCATACCAGAGGGAGGACTCGAACCTACGATGGGGAGCAGCCACGCGGTCTGCAGCAAGGCACCTTAGAGTGCACGGCCACTCCCATGCGGCTAGAAGGATAGAGGAGGAGTGGAGCTCACTATGTCAGACAGGAAACAGGGGATTTAAAATTCAGTCAGGCTTCAGGTGGGCTAGAACGTGCTTTGGAGAGAAGTGGGCGAAGTTCCAGCTGTGAGAAACGGCAAACTTAGTCAATCCATTTCAGTGCAAAGTCCCTCTAGTGGGTCAGAAGGGGAAGGAGATGGAGGGAGGGAGGAAGGAGGAGAGGATGTGGCTGTGACAGACATGAAACAGGAAACCAGCATAAACTGAGGCTCCTGACAGGAAGATTACTTTGTCAGTTGAATGAAAGAATTTGATGTCAAAGTGGTGTGGCCGTCGGTGGCTCAGAAGTAAGAAGGGTGGGGGAGAAAAGGGTAGGGGAAGTGTGATGGAAAATGTGGGAAGTAGGATATGGAATTAATAGATTTGATAGCAAAGTGATGAAGTCCCTAAGGGGGTACAAAAGGGGGGGGGGCGGAGGAGGGGTGGTGATGGCTGGTGGCTGTGGTGGGCAGGAAACAAGGGATTATCCGTATCTGCGCCTAATCAGCTTAGCTTCGTTGATGCAGGTATTGGGATCAGTGAGAAGCCTGAAAGAAGCCAAGGGAGGTGCCGAGCTGACAGCCAAAACGTGTGCCAGGAGTTCTATAGCCTTACTACTTATACCTATTACAACGAGATCCATTTGCAGTAGGGATTTAGAACATATAGTGTGTTCCACAATTATGTAATATCTCAATGAAATCGATCGATCGACATGTAACCTGTGCGGATTCATAAAATATCGTTCTGAAACACAGCTGGCTATTCACACGAACTAATGAGTGCCATCGACAGAAGACTTAAAACTGATTCTATATTTTTTATTTTTTATTTTCAGGATTTTGACACCATTCATCAGAAGCAGCATCAAATAAAATCGCGTACCTATGAAGTATCATCTGAGTCGTATGACGGGATTTGAGATTCAATGTCAAAGGGATCGCAGTTTTTCTCAGTAATTAATAGGATTTGTTTAGTGAAACCGAAGTTTTATCTACACTTCAGTGCAGAAATGCTACACGCCCTCTGTTGTTCTTAATCTATGTGAACGATTTAGGAGAGAATGTCAGCATCCCCCATAGATTTTTCGAAATTTACACTGTGGTCTACCGTTTAGTGAAGGCATCAGAAGATCAAAACGTATTACAAAATGATTTACACAAGAGCTCTTAACAGAGTACTTACGAGATAAAAAAAATCTTTCGAAGAGATTGCCTAAACTTCTCTTCTTCTTCCTCTTCTAATGTGCTGATGTGTGGCAGTGGACCCTTACCAGGTGGGACTGACAAATGGCACTGGAAAAGTTCAAAGAAGGACAGCTCATTTTGTACTATCGCGAAACAAGGGATGGAGTACGGTTGACACGATAAGCGAGTTTTGATAGCAATCATTAAAACAAAAGCGTTTTTCGTTGCGAGGGATCATTTCGCTTAATTTCGACCTCTAACTCTCTCCTTCGAATGCAAAATGAAACGCCAATTTCACAAGGCCGGGTGAATAAATGTCGAGTCACTGGATTAGAGAAAATGTGTTGCCCCTGCTGACTGCATGTGGGTCTAATACATTTCTGTGAAAATACAGTAGGAAAGTTAAATAAATGCAGTTAGTTCTGTGAGATCAGTGATGCCATGATACTCTCCCTGACTAGCTGTAAACCTGGCGTTGCCTGGGTATCTATTTATTTCCTGTTATCGCAGTCCCTCTATCCTCCATTCTTCTCTCTCACCCTGTGCTTCTCTTCCTCTCCCATCTCTCTGCCTGTTCGCCTTGGTAGTGTAGTTGATAGCGTGGTGGGTTGTCACGCATGGGCCCTGTTTCGATTCCTGGTCCGGTCGGCGATTTTTCGCTCGAGGACCGGGTGTTGTATCGTTCTCATCATCATTTCATCATCGAGACTGGCTCCAAGAAGGCCGAAAGCGACCCCAGTTGGGGTCTAACAGCCATAAATGCTACACGGTATCATCACCATCTCTTTTTCCAGCGCTTATATCCGTCTCTCGGTCCATCTCTTCCGCCTATCTCTCCTCCATCTCCTCGTCCTCTCTCTGTTCATTTAACACCCTCAATTTATCTCCTCCCCTAGCTGCGAAATGTCTAATATGTCTGTGGTGATCAGTGAAACACTGTTAAAGTTTATTGCGAGGTACCCTTCGCCATGCACCATATGTTGACTTGAGGGTTATAAAAACATTGTCCATACATATTTAACTTAACATATTAAATTGAATCACATACATACATATTTAAATTCATTGTTTTAATTTTTTTGTAAATTTTAGTGGCACATCATAGTAGATTTTTTTTAGTTTTCAATTTAAATTTGTGCCCAGTTTTAGGAATAGGATTTTAAAATTTTCTGTAAAATTAAAACATGTATTGGTATTTGTAAACTCGTGTCTAATTTTGTGTATTTTCAGTATGTACAGTGTCAATGAGGAGTGGTGCAGAGGTACAATAAGATGGTCTGTGCCCTATGACTGACGGCTTCGCAGTGCGGAGCAGCATGTGACCAGACATAGCTTGGCTGTGACCAGACATAGCTTGGCTGTGACCAGACATAGCTTGGCTGTGACCAGACATAGCTTGGCTGTGACCAGACATAGCTTGGCTGTGACCAGGAAAAGCAGGAAATGCGTGCTCTCAGACAGACGGCAGTGCCCGGGCGGTAATGGACGAGCCGTGAGGCTGTGAATGAAGAGGAGCCCGCGGTCAACGTCTTGTAAACACTGGCTTAGGGTGAGGTCTATGCCTGAGCACTGACCGGCTCGCCAGGCAAGCCCCAGACATGCCAGAACAGCTGCGACACAATAGGCACTGATGGCTCACTGAAATAAATACACTCCGTCTGCGCTCCCTCTGCGTGGGATGAATGAGGCAGGACTTCCCCAGGAAAGCGGGCATGTGCCACTCGACACGCTGTGTACTGTCTACTGTCAAGGGATTTAATCCGCAGACCGTTCCACAGTGAGAGCTGCGGATTACTATGGCCGACCCGGTACCTTCCTGGAGTTCGGCAAGCCTTTGCAAAACAACAATAGACAGCCCGGCGGCACCGCTTGTTTTATCGCTGATGTGGGTGATTATCTGCCTAGGGGCATAGCCCAGCAGCAGTGTAGCCTGGCCTAAAGGAGTACTTCGCTTGCCTGTGACTGTTACCTGAACAACCAAGGGCATTCTCGTGGTATCAAGAAAATTATTGAGAGTGTATAATGATGGTAAACTGAGTATGCAAGCTATCTAGACAGTGATCTTAGCACAAATCCTTGTGCTTAGTGGTCTCCTCTCATATATCTAGGCAGTATACACCCCCTCCTCATGGAACTCTTCAAGATTTCATTTGTTTTATGTAACAAAATTTTTTTCTGTGTTTAATTTTGTCTTTTTAGGTTTTAGCATAAGAAGTCGTAATGCTCACTTGTACTATTATGTAAAACTATAAATTTTATGTCCTGTTTTCTAGTTTCCATTAATTACTTTGAAATATTATTATTGTTTTATACTTTTAACATTTGTAAAGCAAAATTTATTATCTCATGTTTTCTAGTTACTGTTAGGCACTACAACTTACTATTTCTATTTTTACTTTGGTCAGGGTTATGTTATAATTTATTTTTGATTTAACTTGCGTTATTTTAAAGTAATAATTCATACCAAAAAAGTAAAAATAGGAGTTTCTTTTTCTTTTTATGAATGGATGGAAGGATTGTACAAGTCTGAATGTGTGGACTAGGGCCATAGCAATTTTGGTAAATTCCTAATTCAACAAATTAAATTATGAAAATGTAATCTTGATGTTTTAAAAAAATGTTTTTGGATTGTTTAGGCCTGAATGGCCAGAGACTTTAATAAATTAAATTCATCCTTCATGATAGGTGGAATAAGTGTGGGCTTAAGTTTATTATGGTTTCTTTTGAGTCCCAGCCACGTCGCCACTTTTGTGTGTCGTTTCCGCCAGTTGTTGTAGGTGTCGGTGGCCGAGTAGAAAGAGACCGACACAGGAATAAAGGATGCACACATGTGCAGGTATGGAGGTGACCAGCCAGTGGGACAGCAGAAACGAGAAACACTAGAGTAAATTAGAACGAGATATATATTTCATAAAGTTGCTACAATACTTAACTTGGAGAGCAGCAGTCTAGTAGAATGTTCATACATATTTTAAATAGAGGCATGCCTATTGATGATTCCTAGGGCCTATCCGATAGCGAAGTCTTAACTGGTGCCTATCTGATTCCCAAGTGAATGATGCAGTAGTCGTGGCCACGAGCGGAGTTGCAGCAGAGGGCACTCATGGCTGACGTCGTAAGAATGCCGCGCTATGCGTGCATGGTAGTGCACGGTGTAAGTACGTGGCGTGCACTTCATACTTGTGCAACACCACACCCCTCCCCCCCAAACCGCCGCGCCGTCGTGGTGTAGGGCTGAGGGACACGGCGACGGCACTTGGAGGAGGGCCTGGGCAGGGGCATTACTGGTGGGATGGATGTCGCAGCTGAGGCTGGGATCGAGACGCCGTCCGCGCCCTGGTATCCACCTTGCGATCCCCCAGAAAACCCACCAAAACGAGGGGAAGGGCGCACACCTCCGCCCAGAGGGGGCAGGTCAACTTCTTCTGAGGTGCGTGGCCCAGGGGGCGGGGGCACGCACGGTCCCAGAGTCCTTCTGGGTGTCGCTGTCAGCTGTGGCGACAACAGCGTTGGAGGCACGTCGATCTCCATAGGGATGAACTCGAAGTCCGGGGACGCTGGGCCCAGCGGCGAGCGATGTGGCTGTACTCCCTGGCGGTGAACTGGGTCTGGAATCAAGAAGTTCGAGACAGGCGCAATCGAGCCTGTGCAGGCGCAATTGGTTTGCATGGCGCTGCAGCTCTGACCCTGTGGAAGAACGTACAACATACTTATTGCACCGAGGACGATCTGGATGGTGCCCGGTAACCATCTCTTTTGTCCAGCAAACACCCTGTAGAGCACCGGCATAGAAACCTGAAAACGCGTAGCACCATACGAACCGACTCGGTGCGTGGGAGGCTGCAGCAGGTGAAGGATAGTGCGGTGACGGTGGCCATGTAGCAGCTCGGCAGGAGACGGGCCGTCACGTGGCATGCATCGATATGTAGACAGGAAAATTTGAAGAGCTTGCTGCCTGGAGTGCTGACCTTTCAACTTTTCCATGTGAGACTTGAATGTTCGAACGAAACGTTCTGCTTCACCATTGGACTGAGGGTGAAAAGGTCCGGTGGTGATATGCTGAATGCCATTCACACGACAAAATTGTTGAAAATCCGCACTAACAAACTGAGGTCTATTGTCACTGACGATAGTTTCAGGCAAACCTTCGAACCAAAACACTGATATTAAGGCACTGATTGTACTAGACGCTGTCGTTGAGTTCATGGCAATCAAGAAAGGAAACTTGCTGAAAGCATCTACAACAATTAACCAGCGCGTATTCCAGAAAGGTCCGGCAAAGTCAATGTGCAAACGTTGCCATGGTCCTTTGGGGCGTGGCCAGTCCGAGAAACTTTGCGGAGGAGCTGCCTGACAAACAATTCACTGTGACATCATGCTCTCTATCTGGGCGTCCATACCCACCCAGGTACAATGACGTCTGGCCAGTTGCTTTGTCCTAACAATACCCCAATGTCCTTGATGCAAGAGGCATAACACTTCTCGTTGCAGGGAACGAGGAACAATCACTCTTGTGTGGTCGTTGTCAGTGTGCAACAACAGAACACCCTGACTAAAAGACATTGCATGACATTGTGCAAAATAACGTCGAACCAGAGGCCGTTCAATGTCTTTGGCTCTGGCAGGCCACCCTGAGCGAACAAAACGTGCAACCATACTTAGGTCTGCATCCAGAGCTGTTTCCTCTGCTACCCGACGAGAGTTTAAAGGGAAGTCTGCGACAGCGGAAGCATCTCTGGAGTCCATCTGACAAAATGCCATTTCTGAAGAATCAAACGACACATCTTGGCCAACCGGAAGTAGGGAAAGTATTTCCGCGTTGGCATGTTTGGTGGTAGGGCGGTATAAAATCTCATACTGATAATTAGTCAATATCAAGGACCATCTCTGAAGCTTTTGTGCCGTTCGTGGCGGAATTAGCTTTGTGGGTGAGAACAACGGCGTGAGAAGCTTGTGGTCTGTCAACAAATAGAATTTTCTGCCATAGAGATAATGACGAAGCTTTGTGACGCCGTAAATGATCGCTAAGGCCTCCTTTTCTATCTGACTGTAATTCTGTTGCGTTGGCGTCAGCAGCTTGGATGCAAAGGCAATAGGTCGATCGTGAAATCCAATACGATGTGAGGTTACTGCGCCCAGACCATACAACGAGGCATCCACTGCTAGCACTACAGGCTTCTGTGGGTCAAAGGGAATCAAACATGCATCACTGAGTAGTGCAGACTAATTTGTCAAAGGCAACCTGGCAATCTTTAGACCACAGAAAAGGAACATTCTTCCTACGTAAGCGATGCAGTGGAGCTGCAATCTGAGAGGCACTGGGAATAAATCTGAAATAATAGTTACTGCTTGCAATTCCTGCACATTCTTAGGAGGAGGCAAGTCTTTGCTTGCTCGAAGATGTGACTGTAAGGGATGGATTTCTTGGGCATTAATCACATAGCCTAAGTACTCTATTTCACTTTAAAAAAATGAACACTTTGCTTTATTACAACATTGACCTGCTGCAGTCAACAGTTGGAAAAGGCACTCCAGGTTTGATAAATGTTCTTCAACTGTGCGCCCTGAGACCACAATATCATCTAATTAGTTCGTGCAGCATGGTACAGGATCTGTCAGCTGTTCCCAAAAACGCTGAAAAATAGCGGGGGCGGAAGAACTGCCAAAGGGTAGGCGTTGAAATTGAAAAAGGCCCATGTGAGTATTAATGAAGAAAATCTTTTTTGATTCGTAATCGAGCGGGATCTGGAAGTATGCCTCTGTTAAATCTATCTTAGAAAAGAAGCGAGACTGTCCTAATTTGTCCATCAGTTCATCCGGTAGGGGCAGGGGGTAAGTGTCTACAATTGTTTGACTGTTCACTGTTGATTTGAAGTCCGCACAGAGACGAAGTTTTCCTGACAGCTTGGTAATAATTACTAAAGGCGAGGCCCACTGACTCGCAGAAACATGAGAAATCACACAACTATCCTGCCAACGTTTAAGTTGTGCAGCAACTTTATCACAAATTGCGATAGGCACTGGTCGATCTGTAGAAAATTTTGGTACTGCAAATTCTTTTAAAGTTACATGTGATACGAAGTCTTTTGCACAACCTAGTTCCGGCGAAAACAAGTCACTTTATTTTTCCACATGATGCACTGATTTTGTCCTGAGTCACTACTGATGAAATTTGAAGCACATCTCTATGAATTGATAAGCCAAACAAGTCGAATGCATCTAGTCCAAAAATTTTCTGTGTCGATTTGGCCTGAAGAACTACAAAAGCAACTGTTTTTATTACACCTTGAAAAGAGGCAGGCAAGCTTCACGTTCCTAGCACGGGAATATTTTGTCCTGTATACGCCGTTATCACTTGTTGACACGGCGACAATTTTGGCGAACCCAGAAGTTCATAAGTGTCTTTATTCATTAAAGTGACAGCGGAACCAGTATCGAGCTGAAATTGCACAGTCTTAATTTCTATACAACGAGTCCCAAAAAGTTTTTGCTTGTGGCGCTCGACAGGTGCGCGAATGTGGCCAACATCTGCTACAGTTCGTTTGCTGCACTTGCGCATGCGCAGGCTGCGTGCGGTAGGAAGCGGCGCAGACTCGGCACCTATCAGATTAATATCACTGTCCCTAGATGGCACTACCGCCGGATCGGCGTCCGCGCAATGCGAGGCTACTCCAGATGCACTAACTACTGCAAAACTTTTGAGTAGCTACATCAAGTCTGCTGTCACTAGCTACACAGTACTGGGCACTATTACAATGAGAAGTTGCAGAAGGCAGTAGATTCACTACAGGATTGCACTGTACATTGTCATTATGCTTGTCCCGAAACCCTTTCCGTTGCACAGTTTTACGCGCTTGACGACAATTGCTATGTGGCTCACTACAAAGTTTTCCAATAGCTGCAGAAAAACTTTCCTGCATTTGAGACTCAAGAGAAACACTGTCCAAATCAACGGCGTGTATGACATTTACAGAATCAATTGTTCTCGTACTCTGCGAAGCACTGTTCCTAATGGCACCGTTCTTTGAATTTACATTCTGCATACACACTGACTGAACATGTCCCGATTTGCCACATTGATAACAGGTTGCTTTGCGACTAGGGCAATGCGCACGTTTGTGGCGAGATACACACTGGGGGCAAGACTTACGAACATTTTTCTGAAAAGAGCGTCGGCGCCCGTTTGTCAAAGTACTTTGTCCAACACGACGGGGCGACCTTTGTGTCGCACTTTTACACTGGCTACTGTTCACTGTCTGTTCAGCACGGCCAGTAGAAAAATAAGAATCACTAGGGCTTGACTGAGAACTGTGACTATAAAAGCGACCGTTGCAGCGCACTGCATTTAAACTGTGGCTTTGCATTTGTACATCTGCTAAGTCAAAGGTATCATGCGCTTCTATAAGCTGCAGTACACTGTCTAATGAAGGGTCAGACTGTTTTAGAATTTTGCCCTAATTCTGGGGTCCTGAATGTTCTGTGTGATCGCATCTCTCAACATCACGTCACTATAAGTAAGTCCATAAGAGCAAGTAAATTTACATTTGCGGGTTAAGCCCTTCAACTGAGTGATCCATTCCTGGTGTGACTGCTGCGGTGATTTTTTTAGTCTGAAAAATCGGTACCGCGCCGCGGCTACGAGAACTATTCTCTCATAATGAGCATTCAGCTCATCTACAATTTGATCGAATTCTAGATCACGACGAGGTGCATGGGGGGGGGGGGGCAAGTTTCTGCAGTAATACGAAGGTGTTGGGGCCCACAACGGAGAGGAACATATGCTTTATAGTCTGACCTGTAATTTGATGAGCCGCGACGAGTTCTTGAAACTGCGCGAAGTAATCGCTCCATTCTTCCTCACATTCGTCGTACTGGCGGAACGTAGGGAGCGGTGCAGCGGCAGGTGTGGGCGGCTGAAGCGACGGCTGTTGTTGGTTAGCGGCTTGCGCTGTTAACTGGGACACCGCTTGAAGTAGTTGCGTGATTTGCGCCGTCTGTAACTGAATAATTTACATTAAGTACGGGTTCGGGGTAGTGGCCATGTTGACCGATTAGGCGCCGTGCATACAAGTAACTTTTAACAAAACACAAATGCAATATGAAAGAGGACGCCCTGCAACAAAAAAGTCCACAATACACATAACAAAATATCTTCCCCCAAAATTCTCCTAATAAGGGTGGGTGGGCAGGAGCCATTTCTTCGTGCTCCAACTGCTGGTGTCTGGCTGCTGCTAGCGGGCTGGTCCACGGTTCTTCTATCGCTCCTCGTCGGCACTTTTGAGTCCCAGCCTCGTCGCCACTTCTGTGTCTCGTTTCCGCCAGTTGTTGTAGGTGTCGGTGGCTGAGTAGAAGAGACCAACACTGGAATAAAGGATGCACGCGTGTGCAGGTACGAAGGTGACCAGCCTGTGGGACAGCAGAAACTAGAAAGGCTACAGTAAATTAGAAAGGGATATATATTTCATAAAGTTGCTACAATACTTAACTTGGAGAGCAGCAGTCTAGTAGAAGGTTGATACATAGTTCAAATAGAGGCCTGCCTACTGACAATTCCTAGTGCCTATCCGATAGCCAAGTCTTAACTGGTGCCTACCTGATTCCCAAGTGAACGATGCAGCAGTCGTGGCCACGAGCGGAGTTGCAGCAGAGGGAGCTCGTGGCTGACGTCGTAAGAACGCCGCGCCGTGCGTGCATGGTGGCGCGCGGCATAAGTACGTGGCGCGCACTTCATACTTGTGCGACACCACAGTTTCAGTTAGGTACTCTAATTGTTTAATTAAAACTTCAATAGGATGTTTTATATCCAGGTTTAATAACTGGCTATATCAATAAATTTACATATATGTTCTATTTGCTAAATTTTTGTAAAAATGTCTCCAGTTCTGTTGTCTCATCACCACGTCAGATAAGACACACCCCTTCCGAAATTTTTACGGGTGGGGGTGTTGAAAGGTGGTGGTCATTCTTGTCTTTCAATTTTCTTATTTCTCGCTTCATGTGTCTCTATTATTTTAATTGCATGAAATTAATTTATTTTTACATGTTACCTGACTTCTATATTCTGCTATGGGTTGGGAGAATTGCATTAGGATTCAGGTGTATTGGTTTATTTAGTTATTCTTTTTGATGTAGTGCTTCTGATTTCAAATTCTTTCCTTACTGTCGAGTCAGTGTTGTAGAGCAGCGTGGGTCAGGGCTCTTGGGCGGTCAGCTAGATCACAGGAATCCGGTGTGGTGCCAGCTCCTTTTAGGGTTTAGTAGAAATCTAGCCACCCGAGCTGGGGGGGGGGTCCCTATACTGCATTGGGGTGGGCCAGCCGGTTTGGCATGGCGACACGACTGACCGCCGGTTACCTGAGGTTTCCGGTGTGAGCTCGCACAACGCGTTAGCTGTTTAGAGCGACCGGCGACTGTCTGGCGCCACAGTGTTTCTTTGGCTGTGCGAGCAGGAGAGGAAAAAAGTTTGATGGTTGCCGGATGCCCTGCTTTCATTCCATCCCCAAACTGTTAGTAGCAGGTAGCATAGTTTACTATTTACTAAATAGGATGCTTCAAGTTCGTGTCTCTGCGAAGTGAAATCTGTCTGGCACAGTAGGACAGTGTCGCCAGCAGTAGTAAAAATAGACGCAAAGATGCCAACACTGCCATACATAATATTGTGTATGAGAGTTTATCTGATCCCCTAATTGTTTTGAGCAGTGTATATTGTGAGGATAATCTCAGTAGGCTTTTAGCTGAGTGTGACACCAATAAGACGTGTCATCAGCGTTCCATTTTTGTGTCACTGGGATAGCCACTGTGTATGCTGAGTACAATAACGGTGATTTTATCATAAGTCATAGATGTTTCATCGTTGACGTAGACACCTGGTACAGGATATAATGCCGTCACAAGGTTTTGTAGCATTGTAGATGCGTTCACAAACATTGGGAAATGAGAATGAATGTAGCCATATTCCATTATCTATTGATCATGTAAGGGGGGCCGGCCGTGTTGGCCGAGGAGACTGAGGCGCTTCAGTCACGGTCTGCACGGCCACTACGGTCGGGGTTTCGAATCCCCCCTCGGGCATGGATATTTGTGCCGTCCTAGTTCGTAAGTAGTTCCTATGTAGTTTGTAAGTTTAGGGACTGATGACCCCGTAGTTAAGTCCCATAAGCTTTACAAACATTTGAACATTTGATGTAAGGGGGATAATCACACATATGCCAACCATATTCTGATGTATATTTTCTAGGGTTGGCTCGGATTATTCTTTTCCGTGTTCTTAATCTTCCTAATTGCGCATTTGTAATAAACTGATACGTTACGTTGATCTAAATGATACTGAAGTAGAAGGACCTCTTGAATCATATTTGGATTTCATTTCAATTAATTGTATATGTGAGGAGTCTGTGTTGAAACAGTGCCGCATTGGTTTGCTAGAATTAGGAAACCCGTTGTACAGGGAACTAGTATATGCATAAAGGGATGTTTTTGTATGTCTTTCTACCAGAGGCTGCAATTTTAAGTTGGGCTTCCCCAGATTCTCCTTTTAAAATCACACCTCCCAAATTTTCCCATTAGTTTACACAAAGTAGTATTCTGAAATAACAACACTACTTATTAATAACCTCTTGTACAAAACTGTCGCTATGAACTTGGTAGTATAATTAATTTATTTTTCTTATTTGCTCGAATTCATGTCGCTTTACTTTGAAGGTACGAAGTTTTTGCCACTATGTATCCAAGGGGCTATATTAACTCTATATAAGCAGAATTACGCTTATAGCCCAAATTAGCAACACGCACTGTCTTGAGGGAAATCTGATGGGGACACGTACCTTGTGCCAGTTTATTGTCGCTCTTTCTTCATTTCGTCCACAATACAGATACTGCACTGCAGTTCCAAATCAGTCTTCCGACATCCGTACAGATTAACACCTGAAAGTGTAATTAATCTGTCAGGGCGAACGACTCAGTCGCAAATACTGTTTTAGAACGACACAATACTCCTTGCTTCCTCCATGTTTAAAAACATAACGAGGTTACCGCCTTCTGGTCGGTCGGACAATGGCATTAGTATACTACATATGCATTACTGAAATAGGAAGACATTGCTAATGAACTAATTTTCCCTTCTCTTCACTTGCATTTTTACATCACTGTAATACGGGAATGTTATACATTCGTTTGCTGACTCATTCTTTATTCTGTAGTACATTGTGCAACTATGTATTACTTTTATTATGTTATGCTAAGTATTTATTAACACGTTTAATGTTTGTTGCAGCAACATTTCTATCTATATTAAAAATTTCTTGTTATACTATAAGGGTGGGGGGGGGGCATGGGAGGGGCCGGCGAACAAATCGTTTGTTTGTGGGAGTTGCTGCAGTGTATATACAACATAGCAAGACTTGATTTTGGGTGTTGAGGCACCGACCTGTATGCAAGGGATTGGCGAGACATTCATGACAGAGAAGCGTGCGATATACCAACGCCGTCTAAAGACAAAGCCGAGTGCAGTCGTGTGACGTCACGCAGAGCGGACCGCGATCGTAGCTGACTGACTGGCTGGCCGCTGTGGCCAGCCACTCAGCCACTCAATCCTTGCCTACCCTGTGACGTCACACCACTGCGCTCGGTCTACGGCGACGTTATTTCCAAAAGCGTCCAAACAGAACTGGCGTACTGTTACTCTTTTCTTGGATCTATGATGACAAATGCCGAAATACATCCATAGAAGAACGCGCAACCTAGTTAGAATTTATGCACTTAACCACTAAATATCGTTATAAAATGCTTAAACATTTTGCGTTGTATTATACACCACGAAAGTCTTAGATTCATACTCAGCGAGTTTGTAATTTTGCACACTTCAGTAACGACATGTCAGGTAGAGGCCGTCAAACATGGCGTGGCTCCCGCTCGTTCCCGCCAGAGGGAGCGGCTGGCGAGACCCCCGCACCCGGGAGCCGGCAGTGCCGATAACACAGTCTCGGGAGCGAGAAGTCTCGGTACTCCCGGCTGGCCTGGCATGTGGAACAGCCGACAGCAGTGCGCATGCGCAGGACCAGCCCCTCTCACGACGCCGTTAATTATTGCGCCCGTCCGGCACACGTCTACGACGGTGCGTTCACACTGCCGGCCGGGCCGAGCCGAGCGGCGATGTGCCAAGACGAAAAAGAGGGGGAAAAACAACTTTTTCGATTTTCAAGTTGTAAGAAATTTGGACGGTATATAAGACCACATCGCATCGTTTTATCAACTTATTTTTTCATTACAAGCTTTACCTTGCCTGTGAAAAAATAAAAAGTCTACTTTTCATTCCGCACGAGTTTTCAGTTTCGTAAAGCTCCTCACTCGATTTTGATGAAAGTATTCGGTTAAAAAATCTGATTTTTGGACTCAGTGTTGTACAACATCTTAGCTTTCCAATAAAACATTCACCTTTTCGAAATTCGTAACAATCGTTTTCAAATTATGCTTTTTGTCAGGTATGCGCACTTGATTTACAAATCGTGTATTGAAAAATTCTGATAGCGGGCAGCTTACTGTACTATGCATTTTAGGCCATACATTACAGCGAGTGAAATTGAGCTAAAAGAACAGAAAAGTTTTTGAAACGGTAGTCGCACTGATATCTACCTCCTTTCACAAGTAATTGTGAATTATCTGAGCAGCATCATGCCGCGACCGCAAGCCAACGAACTCGGCGTGTGTTGAGCGTGGCGTAAAGCACTGCAGTGCAGAAAAAAATATTTGCTGGTCACGTATGTTGGTCCCTCGTGATGTGTTAATAATTCATAACCAGAAAATAGCTATACTCTTGGGTGGCAACCGATTACAATGGACAATGATCTGCTATGGTTTTATGTAAGGTAATACTTCACTTAAGAGGTATACAAGTAGTTCGTTTTCCACATTGTACAATTAATGGAATACATATTTCGTGTTTCAAACTTCAAGAGCAGAAACAATTAATGTAAACTGCAAATTTGCTGTTGATGGACTGAAATAAAATTTCTGAAATTCTACTCAATGACTTTCTAGTTGAGGATAATAAACGGAAGAAACCCAAAAATATACTTACATTTATTGATGCATCTACACCTAAGATTACATTGTTTAGCCTTCTCTTAAGCCGGCCGCGGTGGCCGAGGGGACTGCGGCGCGCCAGTCACAGTCTGCACGGCCACTACGGTCGGGAGTTCGAATCCCCCACTCGGGCATGGATATTTGTGTCGTCTTTGGTATAAGGTAGTTCATAAGTAGTTTGTAAGTTTAGGGACTGATGACCCCGCTGTTAAGTCCCTTAAGCTTAACAAACATTTAAAGCTTCTCTAATTTTCGCTTTTGTAACTCCCAGAAAATGTTCTACCACAAGGTGAAACAATTTATATACAGTGTCTCACATAAAAGCGCTATTCCTCAGACGTAGACTAAAGTAGGAGTACATAGCAGTAAAATTAAAGACATTTAGTTACCTCCTGATAAGGGATGCTGCAACTTATGGCCATGGGGGAGTTCGTCAGGTGTGCCAGATTTATGTGGTACACGCTGTACTATGTTTCAGCTCACCTCCACTTTCAAAGAACTCCACACGGTTCTCAGAATTTGTATTTATTTTGTTAGGAAGCTCTCTGATGGGAACTGCTTTTCTATGAACATTTCCAGAATCTCACAATTTTCCTTGTCTCCATGGTACTTTCATCGATTTTTATACTTTCAATGAAAGGAAAACGCGCTGATTTAGTTTAGCTTCAGACAATGCAGATCAGTAAAGGATGAGAAGCAGGTGTCATTTGTTTCATGTTGTGATTTGTTTTTTCGTTCTTAGTGGGCTTGTGGCCAGCAACAAGGGATCGTCACCCACTGTCAGTAGAAGATCGAAGGAAACACAGGTGTGACCAGTACTTGTTCACTGCCATCTACTTTGATCCAGCTGTTAATTGATTTTGTAATTTTATTACTATTGTTTGCACACTGTAGTGACTCATAGAATTATAAGCACATTAGAAATATGTGATATGAACCCATCCCATTAATTTCGACTAACATTTAGGAGAGTTTTTCCTTAAGTGAAAAACTAAACATTTCTTAATTTTTTAAATTCATATTATAGAATTAATAGTAATGGAGGAAAAATAAATGTATTATCATAAGTATAATTGAAAAAAAATCATGCAGAGGAGCTTTAGCTGAAAGCAGGCTGGAGACTTGTGATACTTGTGCTGCAGAAGCAACACCATACCCAATTGGTTCGTGCCGGCGCCGACTCGCGCCGTTCATATTAAAGATATCGAATGTTAAAGGAAGGAAATACTCTCCTAAATGTTAGTCTATATGGATGGAACGAGTGCATTACCACCTATTTCTTATGTTCATAAAATTCGACGGTTCGCTACAGTGTGAGAACAATAGTAATAAAACTAGGCGACCTGTGCAAATACTTTGCAACATTAGTGGCCAGTCATGTGAAATGGAAATAAGTAAAATTAAATATTTATCATTTAAAAATATTTATTATAGATAGTAACAGTATACAGAATATTATATAAGCTTGTGTTTTCTTACATTCATATCAAAACACTTATTTAAAATCAATTATAATTATAAAATAGTTTCTTTTAATATATAAGAAAGATAGAGGACACTTGCGAATACTTCGCACCGTTAGTGGAATGACTAAAACGTTGGGATGACATGGAAGTAAAGTTGAATGATCACGCATAGCTTTCTTCAGAATCAATCCGTACAAGTGTTTAAAAGCCCTTATGAACGATCTTGATCCGTTGAGTGTTGTTAGGTCAAAGACAACTGTGTACTTTATTTAGAACCGAAGATATCCTAAAACAAACCGATTAAAATATTCAATGCAAGGACAGAAGTATCCCGCGTTTGAATGAAAGTAAAGGAAGGAGAGACTTAAGTAAATTATGATACTTGATGACAAATCTGCGAATAAATACCTTCCGTTTAAAGCGAAAATGAAGAAATCGGGTCAGATAAAACGGCCTGAACGAGTGACTTTAATTTACAGCCAGGACATCCCCATAAGAAATATACAGAAGGAAATCCCGTTTGAGTGTAGATAAAGTGGATGAATACCTTTAGTTTTACACAAAAATGAAGGAAATCAGCTGGGTAGTTTAGTCTGTCCGACTGACTTTAGTTTTCGTAGATTCTTTTAATATATAATATAATAAAATCAATGAACTGTTAGCTGGATTTTTGAAGTGGCCAGCAATCGATCTTCTGCTGACAGTGGATTGGGATTCCTTATAGGTGGGGACAAGCTCTCCCCTTCCCTCGGAAAAAAAGTTAGAAAAAAAGTGACAGGCGCTTCTCATCCTTTACTGACCTGTCCTGCAGTGTCTGAGGCTAAAGTAAACCAGCGTATGTTGAAAATTCGAAAGTACCATCTTGCAAACAAAGAAAATTGTCTTCAAATGATACAGAAAAATGTTCGTAGAAACGTTGTTCGTCTCAGACAGCTTACTAAAAGCAACTCAGTTCATTCTTACTTTCATCTCAGATGTGAAAGTACCGCATTTATGTCGACACACTGTATACAATTATTTTCACCCGGTGGGAACACATTTTCCGAAAGCTACAAAAGCGAAAAGGTAAATATTGTGTCTTAGGAGTAGAATCAATAAATATAAATTATTTTTGTCTTTCTCGTTCACCTGCAACTAGAAAGCCGTTAACTGTAATGTCACAAAATTTTATTTCAGTCCATTAAGAGCAAAGTCGCAGTTTACATTACTTTGTTCTTCTCTTCTAGTTCCAAACACGAAATATAAATTCCATGAATTGTATTATGTGGAAAAAAACCGGATGTATGCCTCTCAAAGTCAAGTATGATCTGCTGTAAAACCGTAGCAGATAGTTGTCCATTGTAATCGGTTGCCACCCAAGAAAAATTAGTTCATTATTGTTCTCTGATTATGGATCTTTAATACATTACGAGGGCCCGACAAACGTAGCCAGCAATTCAGATTTTTCGGCACTGCAGTGCTTCAGGCTACGCACAACACAGGCTGAGTTCGTAAATTGTGATCGCGGCCCGACGGCGCTCAGATTACTTGCAATTACTTCTGAAAGGAGGTAGATATCAGTGCGATTACCATTTCAAAAACTTTTTTGTTCTTTTAGCTCCATTTCACTCGCTGTAATATATGGTCTAAAAATCATAGAACAGTAACCTGCCCGCTATCTAACTTTTTCAATACACGATTTCTAAATCAAGTGCATATACTTGAGAAATGGCGACATTTGAAAACGACTGTTAGGAATTACGAAAAGGTGAATGTCGTATACAAAAGCTAAGATGTTTTACTATAATGTGTCCAAAAATCAGATTTTTTAAACGCATACTTTCATCACAATCGAGTGAGGAGCGTTACGGGACTAAAAACTCGTGCGGAATGAAAATTAGCCTTTTTTATTTTTTCACAGGCAAGGCAAAGCTAGTAAGGAAAAACTAATTTCATAAAACGATGTAGCGTGATCGTGTATACCATCAACAATTTTTACAACGTGAAAATCGAAAAAGTGTATTTTCCCCCTTTTTTGTCTCGGGTACGTCCGGCGCGTTGCGTGAACACGCAGCCGGCGGCGTGTGCCGACTAGGCTGAGGCGGCTCAGCCAAGCGCAGCTCGTCCCGGCGGGCGCGACGAGAACCCGGGAGTAGCGTGACTCGTCCTGCCCGAAACGTCTCGCTCTCGCGAGTGTGACGTCATCGCTCCCCCTCTACCAACCCTTTACCCGCCGCCAGCTGTCGAGAGCGGGGCGCGAGCGCTGCGGGAACCGAGCGGGAGTGGCGGCCGTTTTGACGGGCTCTAATGTCAGGAACTGTTGGAGCGAAAAATGTTTCTGTTGCGTGTCTACGAATGTCAGTCACAATACTAGTCGCTTCCGACCAGTATACATCCACTCTACAGAGGACTTTTTTAGTCACCCTACGGTGCATGTACAAA
Organism: Locusta migratoria; assembly: GCA_026315105.1. Lineage (NCBI taxonomy): Eukaryota > Metazoa > Arthropoda > Insecta > Orthoptera > Acrididae > Locusta > Locusta migratoria. Next base: position 689,696,617 of record CM048755.1, read on the forward strand.
TAAAGAGGCTGTAACATCTACAAGGAGAGGGGGGGTGGGGTGGACAAAGCAATATGAACAGATTCAGTTATTAGTACGGAGTTGTTTTACCCATTTACTTCGAGAATTGAGATTCGTAAAGTGCCTTTATTGTTTGCAACAACGTTATATATTCTTATACAAAACATACACCAATGCGTACAAAGGTGTTGGCGATGTAAATTTGATCCTCACTCTCTCTGCTGTGAAACTACCCATAACGGTTCAGTTGAAACATGGCGATTTTGCGTCGCAACGAATAACGCCTTTCCTTTAATTTCTACTCCAACTCGTGCAACATTTCCGTGACACTCTTAACTATATCGCGATAATACAAAACAAGCCTCCACGGCGGTTTAGACGCACGTGCTGGAGTGCCGAGTTCCGGTGCGCGAGGCCGCTCCCCGTCGAGGGTTCGAATCCCCGTAGGGCATGGATGTTTGTGCTGTCTTTTGTATAAGCACAGACAAATATATACAGACGGGAAACCTCCGTAAGGGCCCGGTCCTACGCTTCGGGTGCGGGGAGGGAGGGTTTCCAGCAGTTCCGAAAGATGTCCCATGATGGCGCTGCGGTCAGAAGCAGCCCTTTAAACTGACCAGAGCAGGCGGCAGGTAGCGGCTCTCCCCACCACCACCTCCCCTCAAACGCCGGCACGCTGGACACAGCCGTGGCCTCGTGGCAGGCGGCACGAGCTCTCCCCTCAGCCTTCCCTCCACGATACCCTCTGACGTGCGAGAGGCACCCTAAGCTAGCGAATCGCCTCACACCTGCTAGCATCTTACGGAACTACGAGGGGAGCGTAGGACAGTGGTTTAGGGTGGGCTGCTTCTCTGTATATGTTACTCTGTGGTATAAGATAGTACATAAGTAGTATGTAAGTTTAGGGACTGGTGACCCCGCAGTTAATTCCCATAAGCTTTACAAACATTTGAACATTTTGCATCTGTCCCACATTATAAATTCAGTTTTGAAGGGGGGGAGGGGATATTGTCGCGGTGGAGTAGCCGAGCGGTCTAAGGCGCCTCGCTGCAGAGCGTGCGGTTGCTCGCCGTCGGAGTTTCGAGTCCTCCCTGGTGTGTGTGTGTGTGTGTGTGTGTTGTCCTCAGGTTAGTTTACCTTAGTTTAAGTAGTTTGTAAGCTACGGAGTGATGACTATGCAGTTTGCTCCGATAGATTTACAAACATTTGAACATTTTTTTTTTTTTCTAAATTAAAATTCAGCATTTTCTGTATTAATACGATGCATTAAACACAAGAAAGTGTTCTTTAAATATTTTTGACCAAATTTACTAATTTTTGTCATGTTTCTCGTACACAATGCACATTTCTAGCGAGGTATATTATGATTTTGGGCGTTATTTTGTTGGTTGTTAGCACTGTCAGATCAAAAATCTTCACCACAGTACCAATGACAAGTCAATTCACTGTTGAAATAAAATAAGACGAGCTACACTCTCTCTCACAGCCACATGCAGGGCATAGACAGCAACATAACACGATCTCCAATTTGGAATGGTTAAAGCCTCCTAGTTTTGTACATCGCCCACCATGCTGCAAAATGTTCTAGAAACGTTGTTCCTCAATAAGAATGTTACTTTAAGGATGATACAACACTGTGTACAAGAGCTTTTAATATGGTGTAGTGCTGGAAACTGTGCGGTTATTTCGGAGGCAGATTTCGCGCCATTTCATTCGCTGCCTCTGACTACCTCCGGTTGGACACGTCGAATCGAGCAGAAGCCATTTTGGAGATTAATCTTGTCTAACATGGCAGCGGATTTTTACTTAGCACGAAAACATGCTGTTTCCTGGCATCAATTCCATGCAGACAAACCACTTCGAAGTTTTATAATACGAGTTAATTATAGTATAAGTTGTGTAAAAGTACAATTGATGATAAAGTGTCATGATGGTCTTACAAAATTCATGAAGTACACATAATTAAATCACGCTACACAGAGCGAAGCGTAGAGCACTTTACTGTGTTTCAGATTGTCAAATAGAATGTCCTGTGTTCGATTCCCTGCGGCAAAAACATTTTAATTCTCTGTAGTAATTCAAAAATTTCTTTGATTCACACTTCTACTACGAAAGATTCTATCTATATTTCTCCCTCTATATATTTCTCCATCTATACTAACAATAACAATAACAATAATAATAATAATAATAATAAATTTGTAGAATGTTAGTTAATATGTCATATACCTTTTATCAAGAGGTGTTCTTTTAGCTTTCTGTTAAAAACTCTCGAATCTGTTAATGTACACTGTCTTCATACATGTTTGTCACTTGTTTTGCGAAATCAATTTGAAGATAGTGAACACTGGAGACATGTGGCAATACATAATATTAAAACCGAAAGTTTTACATTGTAAGCTAGACTAGGCTTGTAAGGTTGCCTAATGGTTTGCCACAACAAAAAACTATAGGGGGGGGGGGAGGCAAAAATCGAAGTGGTGTTAGTGTTCGGTTTTATCACGCATCTTCGCTTGAACTAGATTTATCGTAAAATTTCGAAGAAAGGCTTTGCAGATACCTCTGCATGTCTTCCACAATTACGGATGGTTGCATTGTGGAAGTAATGAAAAGTGTCAAAACATTGCCTATTTTCTTTTGTTCCGACACTTCCACTTCGTTATTGTAGCAATTTTTATGAAATCTTTTTAAATATTAGTGAAGATTAGATGTTCCTCCACCTGGGACAGTCGTCCACAGAACTTACATGTAGCCTTTTGGCATCGGTCATCCCTGCCTCAAAGAACTGCAACACATCCGATCTACGTGTTGACATATCTAGAAAGGATTTTTTTATGATAAAAAAATGAAATGGTTACTCAGATAAGTTAGAAGAAAATTTCAATACTTCAAAATACCTGCTTCTATGTGAAATACAAAAATACATTAAGTACACTTTCCCGAAAGTTCAAAACAACTGCCTCATATGTTTTGCCTTTGCGATAGAAATGTCTAGGTGGAGCACTGTAGTCGGAAGCTCCTTCTGGTCAGCGATGCTCCATCACGCCTCCGTTTCCTCCGGGCAGCATCCAACCTGGCGCGTCCTACGGTAATCATCGGATGTGGCGCACTAGACGCACCTCCGATTTACCCGCCAGTTACCCTCATCCGCAGACCACCACTAATACGGGGTTATTCCTAAATAACACTGGGAATGAAAGGGGTTAAGGATTCAGCAACTATAATCCTATGTATGTTAAGCGCCAGTCGTACTGTTTCTATCAAAACCTTATACATGAGTGGGTGTTCAGTTTTACATTCGCTTTGGCCGTGGTAGCTAGCTACAATAGTCTTAGTGCTCGGCTTAACTAAAAATCGGGAGACCAGTGTCCCTATCTCCCTGTTCTCAGTTTTCACGAAGAACTGTGCGGACTTTAATATGTCTTCCTGAAGTCCTCGAAATTCTTATTTTAGGTTATAACATGAGTCGTAAAAAGTCTCAAATGTGATGAACGGCCACAAATGTGTATGAGACTTTTCCGGTCGATTCGTGTGACGTTTCGGCCTGTTAAATGTTTGCTGTTCCCATTTGAGATCCACTTCCACCGGCACAGAGTAGTTGTGCTGAATCAACTTTCATTTTAGGTACCCCTTTTACAAACACTACATCACTGAATACGGTTAAGAGACGTCATTGATCAGACGGGCAGTTCATAATTTTTCTGTGGGAGAAAAATTTACTGCAAGAGATTAACACCTATCTCCCGCTTCGCTAACACCGTCCCACGACGCCGAGTCTCATGAACTTGAGCTCCAAACATTCACCGTTTTTATTTTGCTGAGAACCACTACGATAGTTCTGTACACCTGTTATTACATTGCACCTGGCGGTACTGAATTGTCTACCTGGTAGAACATTGCGTTTGGTCTTTTCCAAACAACGGATAACGTTCCGCAAAGCTTATTCTCTCTCAGGGTGTTACTGCAAAGGGAAAAATTCAAATGTAAATGTAAGGGACTTAACTGCTGCGGTTAGCAGTCCCTAGGCTAACAAACTTTCTAAGGACAAAACACCCATGCCCGAGGGATGACTAACCTGAGACGGCAAACAACGGCACACTCCGCATTAAGGCGCCTTAGAGCGCTCGGCCAATCCTACGCGACTGAAAAGACAATCACTGCTACTTTCTCTGCGCAGAGGTTGATTTTTTTATACTACCTGGCCATTCAACAGTCCAGACGTATCTTTCGCAATATTTATTATTTTCTGATCAGGAATATTCTATTTCAATTTGTTTAAATTTTCGATTAGTGTCACTGTTAGCAAGTACTTTGCAACTGGTGAATGTTTACTATTGCATAAAGTGTTTTTGGTTTTAACTAAAAAAATTTAATACGTAAGCTGTATCAATTAATTGTAGGTCACAAGCATATTGTCACTTCACTACCGAGTTCACTGTCACGAGTTGGGAAAGTGAGGTGCATCTCGACCTGTAATACCATAGGGTCACTAGATATTGATTTCTGGGAGAGCGGTAAACGGATACACCGTGAGAAGACGTATTTTTGTTTCGTAGGAAAGTAGTTTAGTGGCGGCGAATCAAGGTCAATTCAGTGAGAATCTAATGTATAATATTTTGGATCTCTGCTACCAAGCTAGTTGTTCGTAATATTTAAAAAGCTTCGACAAAGCTGAACAATTTTTACATAAAAATTGAAAGGTTGATGAAAAACTAGCTTGTGCTAAAATTAAAATGTTATATTCTTAAAGCTGCAGACAAACCCAACTAACCTGAAAGCTATCTTGAGAGTAAAGCATTATTTTCTTCTCGAGTATTTGACTTAGCTATCTAAGAGTTTTTTGGAGCTACTAGCACCTGTGAAGCTTGTACCAGAAGAAGAATACGGTAGTAACGCATCTTGCTTAGTGCTGAGAAAATATTGGAATTTTTCATTTCCGATTATCTTTTAAGTTAAACGACGGACAAAAGTAATGAGATGTACACGTGTAGTATAAAAACGTTTGTGTCCAAGTGACAAACTTGATCGTGATTATTCTAATGAATGCAAACTTAAGCATGTTTTAACACTGTTAGGGAGCTAAGGCTGGCAGTGACAGATTTCAAGTTCAACAACGGTGCTTACCCATTGGGTCCAGCCATCCTGATCTTTGTTTTCCGTGGTTTCCAGTGTTCAGGCAAATTCTGGGATGGTTCACTGTAAAAGGCAACCGATGCTTCCTTTCTCCTTGTCCCACTTAGATTAACACGTTCCCTGAGGACACCAGTACGGGCCACTAATGCACTAGGTGGACGCCTGTAAGCGCAAGTGCGCTGAGACCTGAAATCATACCCCAGCGAAACCTTTAAGTTCATGTTGTGCACCTACATAATATGGACAGCGAATATAACGTCTGCGGAAGAGGTGGTGCTAGATATGAAATACGGTACAAGTACGCTTTAGCTGCATGCCGATAATGAGAAATGCTGCATGCTGTCTGGCGCTAATAAGCGTCATATGCATTTATTGCAAACAATTCTAACAGCGCCTCTGATTTATTTATTTTATTGCAAACATCACAGCTGACTAAACACGAAAACACAACTGCAGACACGAAAACGTTACGTGATATTTCGTTGGTGGCTTGTAATAACATGAGTACACAGCCGAACAAACTAAACTGAGTACTCAGCTAGAGAACGCGCCGCTTATAAGCGTTAGTGTACGGCCATTGTGAACGGCTCCCCGCTAGCTGCTCGGCCGCTTAACCTGCAGCGGTCGGACCGCGCGCGCTGCAACGGCGCGATGGCAGCTGGTGGCGGCCACAGTGCGCAGCCAACCGCGCGCCGGCTGATACCGATACATGACCAAAATTACTTTTCCATTTTCTTGCTGAAAAAATACTGTATGTGTATGAAACAAAGCTACATCCCACTCTGGTATCAGTTTTTCGATAAAAATTCTCCTGTAAAAAAAATAAAAACCACCTCTTCCGGTTCTGTACGTTTTCCTTGACGAAGGATACTTGTCACTCGATTCTGAGGAAACTAATTGCCGTACATCACTGAGTTTTGCACATCTTGCAAGCTAACATAACAGCTTCATAACGGAGTGTGTTTTTTCCGGTATTCGCCATAGTTATTACGATACTTAATTTCCAGTTAACCTATCTCATAACATTTGAAGCTTTTGCAGTGAAAAATATAGTCCGACAACTTTTCGTTTGGTTAACTTTAGGTTAAACATTACTGCGTACAAAAAGTAGCCAACATTGTGAAATTGTATTTAAAGCTGAAAAGAAAGCGATACATCGCTCCAGTATAGCGAACAGGGCGCTAGCGCCGCGCGCTCTCCTTCGGCGCGCCATGTGCACAACTACTGAGCCTCTAGCCTGCAGCTCAGTCAGCCAACCTTCGTAATAAAACACATGCCCGAGCCAACAGAAAATGACTAACAAATAGCAAAGTTGATCTGGGACAGATGCCAGTTCTCTAACTCGCTTTAAAATAACGATAGCATACAAGTTCGGATAAAAAAAGGACAGTAAATCTGGTTCTATGTATTATAGTTACAAATATTGGATTGCTAGCTGTCAATGACGGAAAATTGCAAGTTCATAATGGGGACTAGGGTTCTAAGGGAAAGAGAATGCTAGTGTTTTTGTTGAATGTCCCAACATGCAATAGAAATGGGAAGACTAAAATTACCAGAAGAATATTTGACAGACTTTCTCCACAAAGAACAACAGTGGGGGGACATTAAAGATGTTTACAACGGTAATGTTAAGTTGGAATATGCAGTTTGTATGTGCAGCTTAAGTGCATCTTCTCTATTTGAGTTTAATACGAGTAAATCAGTGGTGCTATAATGAAACTGCTGTTATAACTTGGCACCATTCACGGATGATGAAAAAAACTGTTTTGATCGCAAATTGTATAATATGCCAAAACTGGACTTACTAGTTGATGGCATGGGGTAGTAACCGCTGGATCATTACAGGGAAAATAAACTGCTGTCCTATAATCTCAATATACATACAATGTAACTATGTAAGGTTTTCTATAGTCCATGGTGTGGCCGATACAACAACCAGTCACATTTTAATTTCAAGTAAAAACAGTCTTGGTTGCAAAGTGGTGTTATTAATTACCAATGACGCGTTGTGTACTCACAGCAGGGTATCACATTTGCACGACAAATGTTACGCAAATTGCTACAATAGCCCCTGTTTCACTACTTTAAATGTTTTAATTCTTATGTAACGTTTATAATGCAGATAACATGATGGCCTGCTGTGAGGGCAGAATGCGTCATTGGTAATTAATAAAAGCACTTTGCAACCAAGACTAATCTTACTTGAAATTACATTGTAACTGACAGTGTACCGTCTGTCAGCGTATTTTGAGATTATAGTAGGACAGCAGTTACAATTATTTCACTGTCAAGGTTCCCAATCACATAACGACATTTTATACCACTCACGAACAAAAATTTTTGGTAACGTAAATTGACATGGAATGGCAGCAAAGTAATTATGAATTAAGTAGCCTCGTTATTGGTTCACAAAAAAGCCAATTTCACGTGCAACCTTTATCACAGAAGCAACCATTTCATATTCTGAGCTAAATAACCTATCTACACGTAAATTATCTTGAATGTGTAGTTGTTCGCTGTAATAAAGTACTGGTATTCTTGCATAAATATTAACAATTATATGCAATTAAAGACATTGCAAAACCGGTTGTGCGAGTCGACAAAAGTTCAATAACATTCAGCTACAGTGAATTAACAGCCTTTCATTCAACACTTGAGAAACGCGTCTTTATTAACTCTCATTAAACACGACGCACTGCGCACAGCGTTGAAACCTCGGCACCCGCGAGCTGAGAGCGGAACAAGAAAAATTCTTTCTTGCACTCTTGACTGAAAGCGATGTGATCGAGCTGAGGCGGCCGCGCGGGTGCACTATGGCCATCCCAATGTGATCACCCACTGAGTTTTCCAGCCACCTCCCAGCCGCCACGGAGCTGGAAGCATGTAGCGGCCCACTATGGCAGTACCCTTACCCGCTCTGGCGTGCAGATCGCGTTAACGCTTAAGCGTCGGCCGCAGCGAACGTGTTAAACAGTAATTTGTAACAAAGCTTACACTGGTATAATTACATAATTTTATTTCTCCATCTTTTCATGTATTTTCTTCCAAGCCAGGGGTGCAAGTGCATGCAAGTGCATGTAAGTACACTTAGTTTCCAACTGTTTGGAGCTCTTAGAATTAGTAAACTTTCTAAAGGATGGCATACATTTTAATGGTTTTATTCATACCAGGTTCAATCTACATATAAAACTGCTGCACGATTTATGTTGACACCATTTGACTAATTCTTCCAATGAACGTAATTTGTTAATTGTTACCCATATTATTCGTGTATTCACTTCATTTCCACTTGCTATTTTTGTATATGTGTGGATTTATTTTTGTTATATTTTATTCAAGTTTTTCAAAGCCTGTAAAGGAATTGTTTCCCCTCAACCAATTCCAGTAATCCGTTTATTCGGAGTACAGAATATTTACTGCTCCATTCCTTATGAGCTACTATTATGAATATTTTAACTGAGGTGTAAAGAAACCTTGCAGTAGTGTTTCAGGCTAGGTTTTGTGAAATACTAGTGCCGTGTGCCATTACGTTTTTGGTTTGACTAAATGCGGCGGCTAATTTATCTTTTCTGTAAAGTGACAGTGCGAACATTCAATTTAATAACTTAACGATGAAGAAGGTTTACGTCTAAACTCATAGTGACATTCATGGATAATCTGGTTACTTTTCCTGGTCAGTTGAGCAGTTCTTTATGGAAGGTATTGTATTCTCGTGAGCATATTCTTGTATGTGGGTTTTAGTTGCGTATTTTGACTAGTTTCTAGTTTTACACTTAGTGCAAATTTTGTTTAGGAGTAAACTATAGCCAAATTCATGGTAAGGAACAGGTAGTTTCAAATTAACACCAAAGTAAATTTGCAAATACCTTTTATTTGAATAAAATTTCTGGTTGCAATAATTACTGTAAACAGCCATTATAGCAGGATACGAGCATACATTAGTTAACTGCTTTGTCTCATGCATTGTAAAACCTTGTCTTCATGCTGTTAAAATTTACGGTAGAGACCTGTATTCACCAAGCTTTAATCTCTTGTCAGACTGCTAAAATTTTAAAAGGCATTCGCAATTATTTTTTCTGTTTCTTCGGATCCCGGAGGATAGTTTCTTTTTAGTGTTCCTCGAACGGCTGCAGGCAGGCGCAGGAAGTGGCGACCAGCAGCGTGAGGGAGACGTTTCCGCTGGGCAGCGCGCGCACGCCCACGTAGGTGTGCGGGAACTCCGGGAAGGAGGCCCAGGGCGCCATCGTGAGGCTCACCACGCTGCTGACCGGCGTGCACTTCTCTGGAGGCGAGCACGCCGCCTCGCGCTCGTCGCACCGCACGTACACCAGCGAGCTGGGCTCGAAGGCAGGGCCCAGCTCCTGTAAACAAAGCACAGTTCAGTTCGCCAGTTGGTTAACAACTAGCTATTTAACAAGCTGTTACTGCTAACAAGCTATTCCACCTTCTCTGATTTTATCTTCCCTCGGTTCTTCGTGGGACAATACTGGCTAGAAAAATTGACAAGACATTTCGTGTTTTAACTAGGAAACCTACCGAAGTTTTACTCTGACATTTGGGTATGTTACAATACAGGAAATACTATTGGACACTTAGCCGCGGAAAGACATTTAAGGGGTTAAATTGTCTCTCCAAAAGTGGGGCTCAAATACAAAAATCGCGGTAACAGATTAGTGAAGCAATGAGTTTTCGTATTTAAGTAATTTGATACAAGACGAACATCGGCATAGGTATATTGTAGGGGGTGGGTTAATTAGAGGGTAACTACCTCTAATTTGAAAATTTGTGCTCCAAAAATAGTTTTGTTTCTATTTAACTAGAATTTATGAAAACTTCGAAAAGATAGCGAATTAAGTAATCCTTTATGTATCAATATGGGTAGTAAACTCCCATTGCCGTGTTCGACACTGCCCATGAAGCACCTTGTAAATATACTTTTATATTAGTTCATCTGTTCAATATACATTGGTATTTAAAGTCGTTGGATTCTTATCTGAAATCAAATTATCAAAATGCAATAGGGTCGCTCCAGCATAGCTGGAGAAGTCTCAGATACTTTAGTAGTCTAACTCGATATGCGACTTTCAAAATACTGTCCAGTCAAATTTTTAAATTGTTAATACAAGTGAATGAAACATGTTACAAATGTGTACTGGTTTTAACCGCCGGCGGTAGCTTTGTCCGTGATGTAGCGCGTGGAGAACGCATTTTTTTCGAGTTTTCGTCCGCTTTGCTACATCAACTGTATTAATTTTGAGAATCTTCTGAGTAGGATTCAACGACTTTTAATACCAATATATTGAAGAGATTAAACAGTTCAAAAATACTCAGAAGGGGTTTTATGGGCAATAACGAGCGCGGCAATGTAAGGGTTGTTCTCCCTCCTCTCCCCCCCACCCCCATATTGATCTATGGAAACATATTCCTTAATTCGCCTTCCTTTCGAAGGTTTCATAGATTCTACTGCGATTAAATCAAAACAGTTTAGCACAAAAAATTGTCACTCTAGGGGTAGTTGCCTCCCTAATTGTCACCCCTTGCAATATACCTAGGCCGATATTCGCTTTATTGAAGATACTTCTACACCAAAAATCATTAAAATCGCCTCTAAGTCATCGCCATTTGTCCGTTTTAGTCCAAATTTTGGAGGGACCGTTTCACCCCTCAAATGTTTTTTCGCTGCTAAAAAATGTGTCCCATAGCTTTTCATGTATATCCAAATTTCATAGAGTGACACTTTGGTAGGTTTAGTATACTTTGATGTCACTTATTTCAAAATAGCAGTGGGAGGATGTTGACAACATGTCCAAAGCAATCTCACAGCACATGCTTCTGTTACTTAAGTTTCATGAATGTGTTTGCCAGGAAGTTTCTATTAATTGATATCACGCTCCATATTTCAATTTTTGCATTTTTTTTAATTTCGCAACTGTTGAATATGTTTAGCAGTGATTGACATTGTTATATGACCTGTTTAACAGTTACGTTGGAATGCTACAGAAGTCAATTTACCAGCTTTAAGTTTACATTATTTTTTGTTGCTACTGTATAATGTATCATTAACATTAATTGTACTGTTACAGTAGAACTGAAGAAATTCTTAAGTGATTCAGTATAAGTGTCTTCGAAATCTGTATCAAAATGCAGCTTACAAGGGAACTCCACGAACCCCAGGCGGCAAAACGTTTTGAAAACTTGGGTTTATGAAGTCATTACCATGATAAAATTCCGCAGATTTTCAATGCGCCATAAATTTTATTTCAACCCTGCGGAATGAAGCGTTAAAAATTGAACACAATGGGACTATCTCAAAAGCTATCAAAGATACAAATTTCTAACCACTTTTTCCTATGAAACCGGTAAAAGTAGAGCCTTTGGCGAAAATTTTGAGCCTTTTGCGATATCTCCAGCCGTTTGTCAAAAAACTTGAATTTTGTAAATTTTTGAACCTCTTTGCTTGTATAAATTATAATTAGGCAGGAATAAGCAGTGAAACGCATAACGACGTCTGGTCATTTTAAATACATACCTTCCGGTTGGTATGCTAACTGCACCGACTGAAACCAGAATTTACGCTTTGAAACAAATTGTGCTTGGTCCCCGTAGTAGGCAAAAGGCGATGCACGTTCGCCGGGCGACGAATGGTACTATTAGGGTAGGGGAGGGGAATGGAGTGGAGCCTGGCTCGTAGTCTTACTCTGTGAGCCAGCTTGAGCACACGTGCACTGGTCCGCGTTTCCCGGTCCCCTTTAATATACAATTCTTATAGCTCATTGGCAGCAACACTTTTATCGCTACTTTAGGAAGTGTGGTCGCCATAGTAAAGGGACTGGCAAAGTTCAAAGAAATGAAAAATAAACGACAATAAGCCAATTTATTGGAGTTTTTTGCGGGGTCCTATCAACGTTTTTCTTAAACATAACGGTATTTTGTTTGTTTGAAAGCGAATACGCAAACACCAGTAAATTTGGTCATTGTGAACAGTTGACGGTTTTTTTTAAACACGAAAATAGTTTGTGATTCGACCTTGAAAAACGTCCATCTTTTTGTCTATCGTTCAACGCCCATGTATTTGGAAATAATTCCCAAAGAAACTAGTAAAGGAAAACGAAGTATCAGCAGATGCGTGGAGCTTTAAAAAAGGGAGGGGGCACGGTAGTTTAAAGAAATGATTGATACTCGAATAATCTCAACACAACTTCATTTATACACTTCTGCCTGCTCGGGTTCGAATCTCTAAAGAGATCTTCAGATTGCGAAGAAGATTACCTGTGTACCATCGGTATACGCGGGTGATACGAGCTGGGGCGGCAATCAAGGGCGTTTCGTTTCACTGGAAACGAAATTTCTATCGACGACCTTCGAATGCGATAAATATATGTTTAGCTGCCTCATATTGAAGGAGAAATGGAAACAGTTCAGACCGGAGACATCCCAGTTCTTTCTTGACTGGGCTATTGGTCAGCAGTATAAAGTGGTTAAATATATGCCGCGTACATATTTAGATATGTAAGCTGCCAGATAAAATAAGCTGGTTCTGCGGCATATTATGGGAAAACTATAGTTAATGAAAAGTGGCCCTCCAAGCACGATTTTTATTCTTTTACATTGAAGTTTCAATCGACAATCCTTTTGCTAGAACCCCATAGCAGCTTATTTGTCATGTTAACAACGCGCAAGTGCTTAATAAAAGCATCAGTTTAAAATGGATTTACAACTGTACTTATCGCCAACTTAGTTTTAATTACGTGTCACTTTTCTGCTGAAGGCTTATTATAATAAGTTTGTTACTATAGCAACTAAAGACGTTTAAGCTAGCAATGTGCAACAGATTGTTTATCTTACTGTGTCAGTACGTACCTGCGTCACAGACGTCTCTGAACAGACACCCAAATTTATTGGTTGAGGGGCCGTTCGTTGTGGTGACCTGTCTTGTTCTCTCTCTTGCTCTTCTTCGTGTTCCTCCTCCACAGTTGGACTTATCTGGTCTTCTACATCCATCACAACTTGTGCGCTTTCATAGATACTGAAAGAAAGCGGTTTTCTTCAATCTATGAACAGACCCAGTATTTTACCTGGCTTTAAACAAACACTTTTCTCAGTAACTGACGCAATATTGTCAGTACTTTTGACCGGGAGTCAAAGCCTAGAACTACTACACTAGACCCTTGGATGAGAACAATAGAACCCTCTGCGTTCTACACTTAGTGAGCATGCACGTAGAAAGTAGAGGCGGGTACTCAACTGGCTGTGGAACTATCTGCGAACGAAGTGCATATGAACGTAGTGTCAATTGTCTTGATACGTGGAATATGTCCACCACTGGTGTGTCAGATTAGCTAAGAAGAAATTGCAACAAGTTCGCCACGCGATCCCATTTGCGATTAAGATTGACGACTGGAGCACATTGACTACGAATTAATATTGCCACGTGCTCTGAAAAGAGTCCCTAGCCTATTACCTTAACACTAGATAGCCGTCTATGAAAATGTAGCAGTTCCACCATCCTGGGTGTAAATGCAATAACGAATTTCCTGGAAGTATGCATTTGATCTATTATTTGTCTTTGTAACCAGTTTCTAAACCCTAATTTCTCTCACGCGAATTATGTTGGCCGTCAGTTATGAATTTAAGTTCACTGAAAGTTACCGGCAAAACGTCCCAAAGTAACTTAATACCATCGTGATTTAAACTAACGGTGTACGTGACTTCAGAAATCTTTACAATACCCATCAGTCATCAGCACCGAAGGTTTCAGAAATTTTTAAGTTTCTGAAAGTAAAGAAATTTTTTTTATCAAAATGAAAGTTTGTCTGACCGTATGTTTTTATATTATCGATGTGAAACTTATCAGGTAGTTAACTATGCCACTGCTAATCTCAGAACCTTTTTAAAAAAAGGTTCAAATGTTTTGAAATCTAACAGCGTAACTAAGTTTGCCAGTCCCTAGGCTTACAAACTACTTTAATTGCAAGTAACATGCTAAGGACATACACCCATGCACAAGGTATGATTCGGGCCTTTAACGTGAAACGGGCGCGCGCACCGCAGCAGGGTGCCTTAGTGCGTACGGCTATTCTGCCGCTGCCGTACTTCGAGTGAAATTGAAAATTCCTGTTACTGGAATAATTTTCTACAGTTAGTGGGTCAGGTTATTATTGTATGCTGACCTGCCGTTTTCAGATACGCACGATTTAAACGGTCTGCACACAGTGTGGAGAACCCTGATGCAACGCACACCGCTCTTATCCAAGCGGGCGTGCCTATAGTTAGCTGGCATCTTTAGAATCATGCCATTGATATCTGGAGGAAGTGTCACCTGCGAGAGCAATTGTATACCGTTACCGCAAAAAGAAGCTAGGGAACATACGGAAGGACTATTTTTGACAACATACTTTATAAGTGGCGTTATTTTCTGAGCATACTGCTTTAAGCTGAACAGCCATTCGCCATGTGAGTGGCGATATCAAGTCGTGGGGTAGCGTTCATTTAAGTGGCTGTAGTTACCTCGTAATGTTACATTTGAGATATATGGGGGGGGGGGGGGGGGGGAGAACTTTCTTCCAGAAATGTGAATGTTGGCCACTGTTCAGTGTTGGTTGCAGTTTGCCCGCGGATAGCATTTAGACAACCCAAAATTTTGTAGCAATGAAATTGTGCTTCACGTAGTTTTAGTGACAATTTTAAGTAAATACATTTGATAAAACGTCTGAAGGGCACACTATCGTGCCAGACAACCACCAGTATTTACATTTAACCAATCGTGCATTAAGTCTTAACCGATGAGTGCTGGCCGACCACTGTCGCTGAAGCCGTTTCGCCCACATTAAAAAGTGGGTTTTCAGAGGTGTGGAGTGCTTTATTTTCCACCCACGTATTTCTGCCAGCTCCTTAAGACAGGTCTGCCGATATTGGACATTTATTGGTCCTGGAAGAGCGGATTTACTGATCAACTTCCGACCTGCTTGCCTACCTCAGTCCGTCACCACCAGTGCATGTGTTAGTAGTTTGTGTCGTTGCCGATAGCCTTCCTTTTGCTATTTTCATGAGCTACTCATGTTCTCTGCATTTTATATCATGGATGCGATTACGAAAGGGAAGCTGTATTAAGGAGGGCCATCGCTGTAATATTAATGAAGTTCTACAAGCCTTGCCTCAGCTCCGCGTGTAGTATGTGCAGATACCAAGTTCCTAGCGAACTGACAACCACTTCAGTAATCCACTAACAGCCTAACTGCAGATTCTCCCCGTCCTAGCCGTCTGGCTGGAGAAGCCGTTGGAAACCCGACACCGTTTTATCTGCAGATCTATTACAATTTCGTGCGTATTTAAGAATATTCCTTCGGAAGTAAATCACGTCATTCATTTGGAAACGATAAGGGAAATCCCTCAAAGCCAAATGATCTGAGGTGAATAGGAATCAGTCTTCCCGAAAGCGACTAATTTTAATTACAACAGGTCAATATACCTGTGAGCCTCCGCAAGTATGTAGAGGTTTATTAAAATAGTGAAAATTAAGGAACCCTCAAACACCGTTTTCAATAGCACAGATGTAATGGCGCATTCCACGCAACTGATCAGTTAAGACGGGAAGGGGAGCTTTACTTTATTGATCCAAGGGCAAGGGATGGAATTGTGCAGCTCCTATGTGATCTTAAAAGATTTCAGTTATGACAAGTCAACCCTAATCAATGACGTTGATGCGAGGTCGCTATCTGTGCCCATACCTATAGTATTACTGAAAGCACGAAAACGTGCTCCTAACCAAAAGATCTACAGCTGCTTTGTTTTCTTTATGCAGAGTGGCATACGCTTTATCAACGTGCCACACTTAATTGCTAAGAATCTACCATACAATAGTTAATTTATTAGTCTTAAGGCTTAACGAAGTAAAATTTTTTATCGAAGAATGTGACTTTAAATACTTACCCTTCATCTGGATCAACTTCTACGCTATCATCACTGTCCATATCGCTTCGGGAAGGAGCAACTGTAGCTTCTATTTCGGCTACACCTTCCTCCGGTAATTTTTTGGGTTCGCTGTCTATTGGTAACCTTTCCGTCTCCGTTAATTGTACACTTTCCTGTCCCCTCGATATGCTCTGCAATACACAAGACGGAAACATTCCTTCTCTTTCAGGCTCTTGTTCATCAAACTGTTTATCGGAGCAGTATTTGCTACGATCAGCTGCTTCGGACGGCATGTCTTCAGAATTTTCGTTACCAATCATTACGTTTCTTTCTTCAGTAGTAAACGAGCTGCTGCTGAATTCTTGCAAACCCAAGGTATCGTCTCCTGCTTTAGCCAAGTGGGATGCGTTAAATGGAACGCTTGCATTTAAGCTGAAAGGTAGCCACCAATTTTCAATTCTACGGGGCCCTGCTGTAAGGTTGTACTGGTTAGCCGCCCAGTTGTGTAAGACATGCACCCAGATTAGTTGTCTATCCATGGCCCAAAAGAAATCCCTCAGAACCCCAGCGTCAGGAGCGTTGCAAATCAAGCGCATTGAAGGTGACCAGTGGCAAATCGATTTCACCAGAGCGGTATGGCGTTTCAAGGCGTCTAGGAAACGCTGTAGTGACTCCGGGATGCAGTCATTAGGTTCGCTGGACGGTTCGGGACTGTTCAACTGCTGATAGATCCATTGATAGAACCCTTCAAGCAGTTTGACTTGGTGCACCACGACCGACACCAACTGTGTCTGCGGGTCTTCTGTGGATTGTTCCTCACTGTCGCTCGATTCCACGGTCTGTATCCAGTAGTTTTCAATGTCTACAGTATGTTGTATCAAAGCTTCCGCAAATGCCTTGAATTGCACGTCACGAGGTACGCCTAGCGGGCCGCTGAGGGGCCAGTCCTTGCACCATACAGGCAGCCACGATATCCAGTTGGTCTGCTCCGGAGCCGCCTCAGCGCCAGAAGCAACGGCAGAGGACCTCGACTCTTCCCTCCAGCCCACAGGGGGTCGGCTGCATGTCTGAGCCTCGCTTTCCCCTCTCGAGGCGTCGTCAGCTGTCGCCCGAGTTGCAGTTGAACTCTCAGCTTCCGCGTTGTCTGACGTTGCATGCGGCCCGTCACCAGAAGAGACCACGTCATCGTATTCTATGGAACTTTCCGGGACTGTCGCCGTTTCTATCGCTGCACACGACTGGTCTGCAGAGGCTGCCTCGTAAGCGCGGTCATCGTTGTAGTCCGGTGCTTCCTCTTCCATGGCGTCAGGTAACCTGCAACACACCGCAATTCACTATGTAGAACTAGTGTTAAGTAACAAGGAAGTTATGAACCACTGCTTAGATGAATTTTGAGCGAGACCGCTAGAAACTACGAACAAGTAATTCAAGAGGTTGTCATTTGAGGACCTACCACGAATCCACAAACTGGGCTATGGATACCTGACGGTTTTTGTAGAATGAAATATGAAGTAACGTCATCCTATAAAACTGGAATGTGTCATGCATTTACTAATTTTTAAGGAGCTGTGTGCAGCCAAAAGGAGCCGTCAAAGCGAAGGAACGTCGTCGCATACAGGCTAAAAGAGTCATCTAGGCAACGGGAAGCATGCAGTAAAGAAATAGCGTTTGATCCGTAAGTAGTTTCCATTCGAGGAATGGACGTTACTTCATACAGCGACTAGACGCTGTTTTACGATGTTGCCCCAGTTTATTGCCAACAGGTACGTCTGAACGTACGTTGCCAAGGTGATGCCAATCAGAACAGCAACGTTATTGGGGTTCGCGAGGTTAGTGTGGGTACGAGACAAACTATTGAAGCCCCCCCCCCCCCCCCCCCCACACACACACACACACACACAACACACACACACACACACACACACACACACACACACACACACACACACACACACACACTTTATAGCCTTAAGGCTGAGATTGGCTGAAACATCTGGCAGGGAGGAAAAACAGTTCACCCATACTAGCCTTTAACCCCTCTCCCTCCCTCCCTCACTGATTTTGCATCGAGCGAGTCTTCACGATTGCGGCGCCAGATACGTATCTTACATTACCAGCCTTTAAGCTCCACGATTTTCACTTCCAAAAGTGCTGCTGCTTATGCAATGCTGCAAGGAAGACTCGATGGGCTCTTCCCCAGAGAACTTGGCACATTTCCGTTGTCTCAACATGCTCCCTCTTCATTTAATGATTAGCCTCCACGTTTTGGTGGTAGCCTAAATTTTACTGCCCCCCTCCGCTCACCAGTTCCTCAGTATCTTAGATGTGCACATGTCTAGTCCCAAATCCGAATGTCCCGTAGATGCCTACTAGAAGAATCACTGCCAGCACTTCCTTTCTGCATGGGACTTGCTCACTGACCTACATCCAGTTTATCAGAAGAACAGTGACGCAAGACAACACTACTGAACTTTTTGAACGAACAGAAGTCTTAGCGCCGTTTTGCGTCCCTATTTTGACTCCAGAAATGGACTGCGTTTTTACGTGTCTCATGGAAGTCTTAATATGGACTAATGAGTCAATCGGTAACCTGAAAATTAAGTATACGTTTTAATGCAACTGAACCGCACCAATGTCGCTTGACTTGGTAAGGCTATTCGCCAGTGACAAACTTATGTAGCACGTACGTAAGTAGTAAATGGTGAGTAGTACCATTTTCATGGTATACTGTAGTATAGGACTTCATGAGAAAGTTCAAATGGCACAGACGAAGTTAACATTTTACCATATTAAGTTAAAGATACGTTTAGTCAGGAAGGAATTTATCACAGTTAACTGTTCAAATTTTATCCTGAAAAATTTGAAAATTGCGTTTGTTTTTGAGAAGAGATTATGTAAGATAGATATGCTATTTATTCAATGACTCACGGGCCTCGAGTATCACATCTCGAAAAACTGATTTTGCAGCCCGCACTGCAGGCTAAACCAGTATTCACGTTGAATTTCAATGCAATTGCCATGACCACACAAACACGTTAATGTGGCTACTTCTGCTTAAAAATTAACGCAATGACGACTGGCTTTACTACAGTCCTTTTAAATTATCGGGAGAAATTACGCCCGAAGCACTGCTCGGTACTGTTCCTGCATGCTGACACTGCTAGTCAAACACCAAAATACATGTGAAGCCACAATGATTACGGTATTTTCTTAATACTAAGAGCCAAAGATTAGTAAGCTCACGCGTATGTTTAGGTCTAAGGCACCAAGCTGCTAAGGTTATTTGTCTATAGACGACGATTTTAAACCTCAACCTGTTTATTTAGCCTAACTAGCATCGCTTGTAAGCGTTATCAGGAATTTAAAGATCAGGAAGACGATCAATATTACAGGGTGTCACGTTTCTAAAGATTATAGGGGAGTCAACTTCATATGGCTATTTTTACATTAAGTGCAGTGAAGTTTTATCATCTATACATGTGACGTAATGTTTGGTTTATTATTTTGAATAATACACCCAGACGATGATGGCGGCTAATTAAAGTCTGTTTTTACAACTTCTGCCGCCGCCGCCGCCGCAGCAGCAGCAGTAGTAGCAGCAGCAGCCGCCAGGAAGGCCAGTTTATCGGAAGGCGGAAAGATACTTTCTGAACCCAACGAAAGCACCGAAGAAGTTGCCTGGATTCAAATATCCACACGAGGCGACGTTTGACCATCCGTTACAGGGTCTTTCCCAAGCAGCTAATTACGGCAATACGAGACCTACAAGTTCAGAGAGGGACTGTTGGACCCTGTAATATTAAAGAATATAGTCGTATAACTGCTCTTTTGACCAAGTCATGTCACGAACCAGAGGTAATTCATAAGCCAACTCGCACGTAAAGAGCTGCAGTTTCAATCTTCAAGAGTAACCGTAAGTCTTCATTTGCCCCGTTCAGACTGCAGTCTATGGCAACCGCAGGCCGGATCAGAGTTGAAAATAGGATGCCATACTTCGCGTCATGTTTCAGGCTGGTTTGAAGCTAGCCATTTCACGTTGTAGCAGCTACTGGGCACCTCAATGCTCGCTATCTCCTATACCAGAGTACTGTCATTCGTTTAAAGTAACCGTAACCAGGATTCCTCGTACCTAGTGACACCTCAGGAGAAACAGATGTAACGGATCGACACCAACCTCAGTGCCCGTGTATCAGAGCGGCATTTGTTGCCCCCACCAAGGTACAGGTGGCCATTAAGACGAATGGAATGGATGCTACCATGGCATGGTTGATCATTTGACGAATGATCAATTCTTTGACACGATGTTCAGCTTCAGGTCTGTTTCAGTGTCTAGTATTCCACTATGCATGTATCAGTGTCTTCATAGCTCTACTGGATCTGGACGCTGAATCCACAGCCGAGTCAACGGCTGAGTGCTGTGAGAAGCATTAAATGGGTTGGGGAACCAAAGCACAAATTATGGTCAGGAAACATATCGGTCCATCTGTGCAAGCTGTAATGGATGATGGGCATTTAAGTTTCGAATAAGGAGAAAGGGAGGGGGTTGGTGCTTAAGGGCAGCAGTGTTGGTTTTATCAGGTGGAAGACATTACCAATCGCGATCTTAAGGGCCACGTAGACGAAATGCAACCAGCTCAAATGTATTGAAATACTAGTACTATCACTCTAAACATACCAGAAGTCTACAGGGGCCATCCTTTTAGAAACAATGACCCCTAATAGTGGGAAGTCACCCGCATTACCACCAAAACCCGTTGAAATACATTTAAAGGATATCACTCAAACCTACAGGCCGTCAACTGAAGACCTAGGACTAACAATTATGAAGAACTTAAATTTGAAATGAAATATTCTACGATAAGCGAACCAGAGACTACGTTTCGTTGTTAACACTTTGAAGATGCAACAGTTCTACTAAAACTTCTTACGACACACTTGTACGTCCTATTTTGGAGTATTGCAACTCATTGTGATCGACACCAAGTGGGCCTGACAATTTAGAGAAAGTTGAGAGCTCGTTTTGTTCAAGTGTAACGCTTAAGGGACTTAACTGCGGGTGTCATCAGTCCCTGAACTTACTACTTATGAACTATCATACTAAAGACGACAAACACCCATGCCGGAGGGGGGGGGGGATTCGAGCCTCCGATGGCGGACGGCTGCGCGCACCGCAACACGGCGCTCCAGCACGCGCGGCTAATCCTCCGCGGCGGCTTGTTTTGTATTATCGCGATTAGTTAAGAGTCACGGAAATGTTGCAAGACTTGGAGTGGAAATTAAAAGAAAGGCACTGTTCGTTGCGACGAAATCTATTTGCGAAAGTTTTCCACCAACCTTTTCTTCCGAATGCGAAGATGTTAGCACCCACCTGCATAGGAAGACATCAGAATAGGATAAGTCAGATCGAAAACGGAAGATTTTGGTGTTCCTTTTCCCCCGCGAGCTATTAGAAAGTGGGCTGTGGAGAAATTTAACAGCGGTTTGATAAACCTGTCATGCACTCTAAATGCCTTTCAGAGTATGTAGAGGTGTAGATGTAGAGGAACTTAGCACAGAACCCATGTACAGTCGGTAATTGATCAGTAAGAAGTTATTACAGTAAAATCCCAAGCTGGAGAGTCAAAACAAAGTTTTTAACTCTTGTGTATTTAGCTAGTAAAATTCTATAGAATAAGCACAGAACAGCGATTGATTTGGGAAGGCTGGTCACACCTCTGGGTCTCCACCTATAATGAAGGGTCGACATCGTTGAGTGCCATTCACCAGAAGGGCCAGCTGGCACCTTAAGAGGGAACCGTGATGCCTTGTGGGAATTTTCTGCCTCCAGTTGAAGGGCAAAGCGCAGGAATAAAAGGAATAGCCTTTGGAGAAGACAAAGAACCCAGAGGCTTTTGGGGGGTCGCCACCACCGCCGCGTCCAGAATGACTAGACCTACAAGAGAACGCCAGAAGAATCCAGAGGGACTGTCACCAGAATGCGCCTTAGAGGGGGGGGGGACCTCCACTGGGTAAAAGGGGTGGCACCCAGAAAGGTGGTGGGTGCTTTAGAGGGGCATCAGCTTTTGGTAAGGAGGTGCGAGGGTAAAAGACTGAGGAGAAAGGCACTGTAGATTCCATGTCACTTGAGGAACGGATGAAGGTACTATTATACATATGTTTTGTAAACTGGCGAGTGATTGTTTCACCCAAAATCTACGAGCCCGGCCCTTCTCCCAAGGGGTATCAATTGAGGCCGAGTGCTTAAGAGGAAATAGTATTAAACTGTTCTTAGAAACGACGTAAAGAGTATGCCAGTTTTGGAGCTATAGTCATTCGATGCGGAAAGTGTGCCTTAATACCCACCACTCCAGTTAGGGGTTGTCCATGTGGGTGCTACCCAGTCAAGAGGACTGGGTGTTGCCATGGGTTGCGATGGTACAACGTAACTGCCACTGAATATACCCTCTTCCGTGGTTTCAGAAGAGACTACATGCCGGCTATAAAGGCAGAGTATTTTGACACTTCTTACTCAAAGCTTTTTCCTTGTTTCAGATGACTCGATGAGGACGCTAGGTAAGATGTTTTTGCACTGGACTCACTGCATATAAAAATATTGAAGTCTGACCCTAATTAGTAGGGGCAAAATGGCGAAAAGGTAGAAGAGGCACCAGGTAACAAAACCAGGAATGTATCCAGGCAAACAGCAAAGAATGTTAATGTAGCAATGGAAAGTGCTTAGGGCCCGTGTAATCGGTAATATCCGGCCTTCCGAGGCCAACAGTTTGGTTGGCTAACGTTCGATACAACGAAAAATGGAAAACAGTTACGCGTTTTCCCTATTTTTTTTTTACACGTTCCCAAACTTCACAGCCCGCTGAGTGAAGAGACTACTTTCAGAAATTACAACTATTCTAGATTTTCAGAATGAAACTCATTTTGCAGCGGAGAGTGCGTTGATATGGAACTTCCTGGCAGGAGGCGAAGTAGTGGCGGAAGTAGAGGACGGACCGTGCGTTGCGTCGGGATAGCTCAGTGGTAAAGCGCTTGCCCACTACAGGCAAAGGGCTTAGGTTAGAGTCCCGGTTCCTACAAAATTTTAATCTACCAGGAAGTTTCATTTTCGACTCATTGCTTACCTGAAACCTGCAACATCTTCCGTTATTTTAACATTCAATTTATCGTTAAAAACTGCCCACCTATAGTGCAATATTTTTGAAGCAATTTTTTGTAGTTACGATTAATTTAAAAAATTTCAGTTTGGTAATCGAAGTACTAAGAAAGACTAACCGTGTTGCTTTGTGTCGATCCTGAAGATCTAGCGAACTTTCTAGGCCTTTGCACGAAGTATGTATACTGTACCTCGAAAATTTACAAATTTACTCAAGTCTACTTTACGGCCTCATTTAAACAATTTTTGTTACGGGAACGTTAAAGGTGTAGCAAATACTATGAAGTGTGACAACCCCCTAAACCTAAAACCAATCTGTAGTTATTAATCAGGTTTGGCAGTTTGGCCACGTTAGTCATTTTATGTAGATTGTTATGAAATATTTTAAATTTCATATGCGCTCTTTTTTTACAGGTTATTTTTGCACATCAGGCCGTCAGGATTTGTGGACTATCTGCTGCTTTTTTCCTCAGGAAGTATTTTCAAGATAGGAATTACGTTAGCTGCCAGTAGACAATTTCAG
Source organism: Locusta migratoria (assembly GCA_026315105.1). Lineage (NCBI taxonomy): Eukaryota > Metazoa > Arthropoda > Insecta > Orthoptera > Acrididae > Locusta > Locusta migratoria. The sequence goes on from CM048755.1 coordinate 689,720,331, forward strand.
CAAGCGGGAAAGGTGAAAGTTTGTGCACAGCTGGGACTACCTCGGCTCGGCCTGCTTACTAGCCAGTCCGCCAACAACTGAGCCACTGGGACACAAGATCTGTGCGGACTGCCGCAGCACGACTCAGATCACTAAATTTCGACTCAGCCGCACACTGCTCATTACTTGCATTTCTCAGTTTCCTGTGTTCGGGCCTTTTGAGCACCAGAATAGGAATCGTTTGGCGTATTGTTTCGGGTATGTACAAAAACGACACTGCCGATGTCTTTTCCATACAGCCACAGTCGCCATGCCAGATTCCGATCAAGTACCACGAAGAACATTTTCAGGGTTTCCCAATAGACATTCCGTATACCATGGGCATCCATGCAGAATATTCAAACAATTCAACTGTTACCGGAGACAGGTCTGATGAAGACAGGGATTGTGGGAATGTTGTGGGTGATTCATCTAGACAAGGAAACGAAGACGTTCTTTAATACAGGTACAGCAATGCATCATTAGGTTTCGAACTATTAGCAAATTTTTGACCTCTAGAAGCAATCCTAGCTAGGCACAAAGTCTGCACAATGTAAAATTTGTAACATGTTGTCACTCAAGAGTGCATTGCAAAATTAGTTTCAATTTAAACTAAGTTTTACATTAACTATTCGGAACAGTGGAAAAGACTGGTGTCACTAACCTGTTCGAGGTGTCTGGAGCAGTAGTGTGCAGTGCCTCTGTGGATGTAACGGAGGTAGGCGACACAGTAGGCGTCGAGGTAGCTAGCTCCGCACTGCGGGTCGAGGCGTCTACAGTAGACTGCAGCGTGGTTTTCCATTGTACGTCATCGGGTGACGTCGAGTTGGTAGTTAGAACCTGTAACACGAGTCACATTTCAACCAAATTCCTTTTTCACTTCCTCCCACACGACGGTTGGCTGCAGCACTCTTCACATCCTTGCGGTTTCCGCTCCATAAAGCAAGGTACCTGTCAGAAGTTTGAAATTGCATCTTAAGCCAGATTAATTCAACGCAACGTACATTGACCCAATTGAACATTACTACCATAAAGGGTTAAATGTGTTAATCGTGATATCAACAGTTTGATTATCAATTGATTCATTTAACGTTTTATTCCTTTTGGTATCACCATTACGATGTAATTTTATTTGTCGCGTGTACAGGGTTACTGCGCATTAATATCTTCTGTAGAATAGTTTACTTCTGAATGAGTTGTGCTCCGACAGCAATGAGTACGTTTCCCTGTTGTCAGCGGTAAGCCATGATTATCTGCATTAGTCATGTGCATATTGAATGCAGTAAAGGAATATTGCAAACAATTGGGCAACGCATTCACTTTTAGATCACTTAAGTATAATCTAAGAATTTTTAGAAGTAATTTACAAGTAAATTACTGCTTATATTTTTCCTTTTGTGTGTCGCATGCAAGGATATATTAAGTTGTTATGGTGCCAACATTTTAATTAAATTCCAATCACTTGATACTCCATGAAGCCACTTGTTTCCTGTACTGTGAGGTAACAGTTTCCCATGTTCACTGAAACAGAAGTATTATTGGGAAGGAAATAGGATCCAACGTTTTCTTGAACGTTGTATATAGCGTAAGCTTTGTTTATATAACTGATGCTGACAACGGTGTCAGTGCCGGAAGTCACCTTTAACGGTTTGAAGTTTCTTTACATCGGAATCTTGACCCGGGACAGATTTTAATCTGTGTCCTGAATTCTTTTCATCTCAATCCAGTGCCACCTCACCGCAGACTGATGCGAATGTTTCCAAACTGATGTCCCCGCGGTTCCTAATACCGATTCAGATTTATTCTTATATAATTGACACTACCGCTTAGATGCCGACGTAAGTTCTAGTTTAACCTATTAAGACACCATTACTGTAATATGGATTGTCAGATTAAAGGAAGACTTACGGAAAGTCAGTAACGATAAATTTACATTGGTAATTCTGCGAGTTTGCATTATACTACAACAGCGCACTTTTCGTGGCTAATAATGGAGCACCATTTCGCTGTTACGTAATACCCAATTGTTTTCCGTTTAATAATTGCATTGGGGCTTTGGTAACATTACGCATGTTAACCCACTGCAAACACCGGCTACTGTAGCCAGCCAATTTAAGTACAATTAAGCATATAATACTACTCAAACGGACAAGTGGGGTAGGCTGAAGTATTTTTATACAATTATATACTGAAGTCATTTAACGCCGGTTAATCCGAGTTACGTTTTCCGGGCGCCGCTATTTGGAGTACAGAGTTTAAAGAAATTTCCTTACACTGGCGTGAGGACACGAGTCTTACCGAATTTTGCCTTACCATTTTACTGAAGACTAAAAATCATTCTAATATAGTCCTTTTAACACTACTTGTTTTTCAATGCGAAGGTAACTACGTGATCTGTTACGTTTGTTTAATGATCTACATTGCATAGCCTTAAATATAACATGCTTTTCACTGGCCTGAAGCTATTCACACATTGTTCAGTCATCGTTACCCTGTCCCTAGTAGTGACTGACCAAGCACCTGGGCTACTGGGAATAAGTCGTCTGAACCCGATATTCTGTTTTGAAGAAACATTTTTTTGTATTTGCTTTTGTTGAGTGTCACTAATCCGCTTTCAGTTCACCTTTTCGTCTATATGGACAGGCGTTTGTTTCGGTTAAAATGAGTGACCATTTCTTACGTTAAAATTATTGGACGAAGTCATCCCGTGACACCTGGAAGGATGTTTCCCATTCTAAAATTGTATTTCGGCTAATTGAAATGAGTTTAATGACATCTTTTTCTGCAAGTTATGTTTAAAACGAGTTCCCGCATCACCATATAAAATGGTAACATGAATTTTTACTTTTTTTCGGTGTTTATGAATGATGTAGCACCAGGTTTAAACAGAACTAACCAAAAATCTTTTAAGCCCACATTCGAAAATTTTTTTGAAGGATTATCTGCCGTACTCATGGGCCATGTATTATCGCTAATTCTGTAGAGCATGCGTGTGACAAACTCATACGAAGTGAGAACATACAGACCACGTGGCCGCAGAGCCGTTTCATTTGACTAAACGGAGAACTGAACTGATTCTTTGAATGGAAGTACCGGCGAAATTTTAACATTTAAGAATATCTTGGTTCTTAGTTTTTAATACGACGTCAAATGAATCCAGCCAACTTTTCATCTTTAATTTTGTAAAGATGAAAAGCATACATGGATTATGTTATCTCCGAAGGTAACCACGAGACACCCAAAAAATTTAACATTCCAGAGTTGCAATCTCGTCACGGCCACTAAATTTTCAATTTTGACGTTTAACAATACATATGCGAAACACTTGAATTTCCTACCACCACAAGAATTTTGCGTAAAACTTACATTAAGCAAGGTTTTATGCAGTATGAGTAAGAAACTAGTTCGAGAACTATTCGCTTTCAGGTTACATACTGCATCACGCGCACCGTATATGCGTGTGCGAACTATAATTCCGTGAAAACCCGGCACCGTACCTTAAATCACTATTATAGGTTGTCTATGTCTTCCAAAAGTCAATTTTTTCCTTCCGAGGGAAGTATTCAGACAAGTTTTCCGACTTCAAAGCTCCTACAGTGCTAGTAAGTCTTTGATAATGGCTGTGCTGTACGATAAGCACACTAATCTTATTTCTGAAACATTTATGAACATAAGTTCCTTTTCCCCCGGCAGAAAGGGTTCGTGTCGCTTGGTTCACATGAAGCAATAAACTTACTTTTAGACACCCAACACGCCATGTAAGTTCAGTTAATATCAACAGGCAGTTTCTTAAAGTCTTTGCTATTTTCCTATCTGAAGCATGCCGACAATTGTGAATACGATTTCTAAACAAAAAACTTACTTTAAGCTGCGGTGTCTGGCTGTTTTGATGTAATTACGTATTAGTCACTGATATACGTTGTGATGTTCAACCTTAAAATAAATGCAGTTTCAAACTTACTGAAGCAATCTCCATTCAGACCGTACGAAACCTTGTACAATGTAATTTTATTATACACAATTCTTGTCACGTATTATAAATAAACCAATTCTATAAGATAAACTAAGGCTTTCGCAGACGTCACTGGAGATAAAACTCTTCAGGGTATTTGACCTCATCGTTAAAGTATCCAATGTTCCACCGACGTGTAGGCCGCTTGCAGTAGTGGCCTACAAGTCTGTGAAACATTTTATACATTAACGATTAGGTCTAATACCCTGAGATTTATCAAGTTTTATCATGTATGTTAACAAGGCCATACTCCAATTTTAACAACATTCGGGATGCAGAATTGTAAACATTTTGGAGGAAGTAGTGTGAACCGATTCCGCGATACCAAGAACAGTTGGAGTTTGGCAATGATTTTCCAGAGCAAATTTGATTCGCTCACTGAATTAAGCATTAGATGCTACGAATTTTTACGACCAGGCTGAAATTGTTTTCCCCATCGCTAATTAGGCTTGAAACAGCCGTTGCTGTAAGCTGAGACTGCAGTCAGTGTGTCTTTTGGCCGCCGTCAGAGCCTCACGGTGGTGAAAACTTACGAAGCGGACAAAGCTAATGCGTTACACTGCCAGGAAGCAACCTGGCAGGTTGAGGCGTGATAACGGCAGTACCCAATTCCGAGTCAAACCTTACAAGTTTTCCCTTGTTAAATAAGCATAGAGGAAATTTACAGCGACTCAGCCCTTCATTGTTTAAATACGAACTGTTACTCCACTTCCCACATGTGTTATATTAGGCTGCATGGTTGCCACTGCAAATTTTCGTGCTACTAGACTTTCTACAATATCGTAATTTATCTACGCAACTAGTCGATAGACTGCATTATTTCCATTTGCTATCGAAGATGTTTTAGACAAACTATCAAAAAACCTAAAACCATAATCCACTAAGATTCACGCTCATGTTTCAGCCGCAACGGTATTTTGAGAGAAAGCATACTAAAGCAGAGGAAACTCGAAGGAGACAGCACAGGCAAAGAACGCGCTGCATGGAATGGACACTTACCGGTTAAGTGCGCACGGAAAGTCCGTGTATCCTCAACCGTTGGAGCAAGCAAAAAGTCTGGTATTTACTATAACAAAGACCATAGTAACAGATCAGCTCATTATGCTGAATAATTGGTGTTCTCTTTCAGAAAGTACAAGATGCTTTAACACAAAACTAATTCCAACCCCGCCCTGATTCAATTACCAGCTCCCATGCCAATGACTCCAGCCATACAGTAGACATTAAAACTAGCGAAATACTACGCTATTTTATCCAATAATTCGCTGTATGAAGTAGCTTATAGGTACGACAGTAATTGGATTCACGCGAAAATAACTGCGTTTCATGTTAGACAAAGTTCTATTTTCTACAGTTAAGTTGCAACTACCCCAGGAGTTGATATTTTATGTTGGACATACATGGGCATTGCATGTTCGACGTCGTCAACTTTCCTGCCTAAGAGAGTTCTAGATGCACTGTTATGAATTAATACAGTTGTATAGCGTGTCCTTTCACACTGTTCCACATGTGAACAATGTTGTAGAATATTGAAAACTCAGTTCTGACTACATTAGTCTAGAACTTTCGTATTAAGTAATCCCTTAACACTTAAAATTCAAGTTCATGTTCACTGGTCGTCACATCGAACGACTACTACGAACTCAACCGTGTAGTAAACCTCTTGTCTATTGGGCAACTTACGGAGAGTCAATAGAGAATGACATGCCTATGACAAACCGTCAAATTAGATCCATTTCAGTATCACAGCAACTGCGGCTGGAAGTTCCGTTTTCAATTAAGCATCGTAATTAACGTGGTATATTTTTACATTACTCTTGCATACGAGAGGCCCCAACCCCGATGTACTTTGATTCAGCCCTGAATTTTCCGATAAATAGAGCTACTATTAGCAAATTAGAGTCAAAGGTGAAGCACGTATGACTGATTTGAAAATTTAAAGAAATTTCTAGGAAATGTTAAAATCCGGAAGTTTAACCGTACAGCAGGTTAAACTAACATCAATCGAGGCCCTTTGTACTATTCCCCTCGCTATGACCCGCATTACAGTACGTAATCGTACGTTCTCACGTTTAAACATGAACGGCAAACTAGCTTAAGCTAAAAAGCTGGTTTGACGAGAACTGACATTTAAGCTGAAAATACCCCCTCCTCTCCCACAGTCTCTTCAACCTCCGAAGTCATTTCTAGGTTATTTCGATATTGCACTGCCCGATTTAATCAAGCCGATGAATGTGAACGCTAAATAAGAATTGGGACAGCAGATGTGCAGTTTAGCCTAATGCTCAGGTTCTCTACTGTGAGCAATATAAGTAAGAATTGACACAAAGAATTATTCAATGTCCATTATACGCATATACCTCGCAAACAAAACTGAAGGTCTACGTCAGATTAAACCGAATCTACGTTTAACGTATATACTAGTAGAGGGCAGACTTTTCCACTCATAATTCATGGCGTATTTTCTCAGAATTGGGCGTTATGTCAATAACTTAATACTCTTAAAATTTTATCTTAAAATTACTTGTTTAGGAATATAAGTAAACGATGGATACGCCAAGTTGCTAACTGAAACCTATGTTCGAATGTAATGATTACCATGCAGTCAGGTACAGTTTGATTACAGTCAACATACGTATGCAGAACAATTACGGTGTTCCTAGTTTCGTTTGAAAAAGCTTTCTTCTGTCCCACCTACAATTCAGTGAGTACATCAATATCACGACAAGATGCAATTTTTCATAATTGACAATATGAAACACATACCGATTTGCTTCGAAAATTGTTTACATACAGCCCCCTCGAGTTTAGGTCCGAGATAATTTCCACAGAATTAGATTAGATGTATCTGCAGAAATTAATTTACACAACATCGACAGTTACTTTTACTAGAGTTTGCCTCATAACATCCATGTAGAGCTTTATAGTACAACCGAGAAAAAAAAAAAAAAAAAAACCAATAACATTCCTATTCACATGAAAGCACACGTCTTTCGGTGTACGCAATATAGACACCGATGACTCACCAACAAAACAAGTATGATGCCTGAAACCAACATCATAGTTATTTCCCCACGATTCTGCAGCAGCCTATAGAAATCCACGCGCTACCTTCGACTGGGAAGACGGCGCTCGGCGCAGGCGAGCTGACACACTAGCTGCAGAGGTGGCCACTTCAGTTCTGTATATCAACACTGGGGTCTCGACACTGCCGACAGAGCACGCTGTCAACATTTCCCTCCACCAGTCAAAATTCCCGTAGCCACCAAGGTTCAGACTGTCTGTACATTTCAACAAAAACAGAAAACGAGTTTAGTACGGAAACCGTAAGTTCTTCCGATAAATATAACAGCAGATTCACTGATTCAAAATAAATTGACATATAGACTTATTTTTCATTTACAAATGTACACATCGATGTTGGATTTCTTCACTAAATCACAAGAATTGCACATCCACTAAAATAGGAAACGTACGAAATAATTTCTTGCGGAAGAATTATACAAAGTTTTGAAAATTTCAGTCCAAAATTGCTAATGGAAAGATGCAACTTTGTATAGTAATTTTAGTTACCGAAGTAACGGTTGATTAAAAACAGAATAGCAAAAGACAAAATTGTTCTACAGAAACCTGAATGCCGTTGTTGTTTACGAGAAACAACAGTAAGCCCCTTTGGCTGTAAACTACAATACAAGTTACCAGTTTTCATGTACATAACGTAATACGAAGGAGAAAGTACGTTTTCCTGGTATAAAAAAGGTAAAAAGAAAAAAATACATTGGTTAATATCAGGGACCGAGTTCCAAATTTTGGATTAATTGCAGTTTGTCGATGAAAATATCGAGGTGTAAGAAATTTTCTAGATCCACATCTCCCCACACACATGAACGGAAAGCAAGGCAACGCTGCAGTCGTCACTTCTCTAGAACTCATGCAGCTCTGTTGTAACGATACATAATGGTCCATTTGGATGTTTGGGAGGCGACCATCATGAATATGTCATCATCAAAAATAAATAATAATAATAATAATAATAATAATAATAATAATAATAATAATAATAATAAAATAAAAAACTGCACTCTACAGATTGGAGCGCGGAATGTGTTGGCAAGTTAGAAAATGTGAAAAGGAAGATGGATAGGTTGAGTTTAGATGTAATGGACGTTAGTGAAGTTCGGTGGCAGGATGGCAGGTATTCTGGTCTCGTAAGTACGGGCTTATAAATACAATATCAGTTGCGGTGCCGCAGGAGTGGGAATAATAATGAATGAGAAAGTAGATAATGAAAGGTCGAGTATCACTGCTCGAAGTTTAATATTTATTGCGACAGCTGTTTCAGCAGTTTGACATTCTCAAAGGCCTGTGTGTACACAATAATTACATATATTAATTTCCCATATTATTACGAACGTAAGTAACGAAATTACATAAGAGAATTTCATTTACGTCTACTATATACTTCTTTTACACACGCAGGTGCTGCAGAATTGCAAACTGATGGAACAACTGTCGCAATAAATATTAAACTTAGAGCAGCGACATTGGACCTTTCATTACAATGACCTTTAATGGCATTTACTTCACTGCAGGCCCAACAATCAGGAAGGAGAAAATAGGTATTCAGACAAGCTAGTACGAACAGAATAGTGAATGCATTATGATAGCCAAGATAAGTACTAAGCCAATACTCTACAGAGCAGTACAAATTTATATGACAACTAGTTCTGCTGATGGTAGGAACATTAAAGTGTTTATTATGAGATTAAATAAATTATTCAGACAGTTAAGGGAGACAAAAACTTGATTGTGTTAGGGGACTAGAAATTGGAGGTAGGAAAAGGAGGAGAATGAAAAATAGAAGGTAATATACACTGAAGAAAAGGAACGAAAGAGGAAGTCACCCGGTAGAATTTTGCATAGTGGTCAATTTAATCATAAGAAACATTTAAGAATCGCGATAGAATGTTGTATATGCGGAAGAGACCGGGAGACACCAAAAAGTTTGAGACTGATTTTATAATGGTAAGGCATAGGTTTAGAAACCAGGTTATAAACTGTAAGACATAACGAACGGTAGATACAGACTCTGATCATCACTTCTTGATTATAACCTGTAGATAAAAATTGAAGAAACTGCGAAAAGGTAGAAAAGTAAGGAGATAGAACCCGAGATTTTTGAGAGTTTCAGAGTGAGGATTGGGCAAAAATGGACTGCAAAGGGGGAATGTAATATAGTTAAAAACCAATGGCTAGCTAATATATACGAAACAGTGAAGGCAACGGAGGACCAAATAAATAGGTATCACAGAAATTATTACCGAGCGAGGTAGTAACACTATGGACTCGCATTCGGAAGGACGGTGGTTCAAATCCACCTCCGGCCAACCAGAGTTAGGTTTTCCGTGATTTCCCTAAATTACTCCCGGTAAATGCCGGGACGGTTCCTTTGAAAGGGCACGGCCGATTTCCTTCCCCATCCTTACCCAAATACTCCGAGCGTAAGCTCCATGTCTAATGACCTGTCCACAGGACGTTAAACTCCAAGATTCCTTCCTTCACCGAAGTTATTGAATTTAATTGATGTAAGGAGAAAATATAAAAAATTTAATAAATGAAGCAGGCAAAAGAGAGTACGGACAGCTAATAAATTATGTTGATATGAAGTGCAACTGGCAAAGCAGAAGTGGCCAGAGGACAAATGAAGGTTCGTGGAAGCATTTATAACTAGGGGACAATAAATGTAAATGATGTTCAATGCTGCAGAATGCTGAGGATTAGGACCGGAACTGAAAGGCAGAGGGTTCGACTCCTGGCCGCTGTATTCTCAGGTTGGGAGTAAGCTCCTGTCTGCAGATCGGTATGGGCAGTCAGAGAACACGTGGCACAAGCATACAGCGGACGTATCCTACTTACAATACGAATTTTTTAAAGTAAGTAATGCAAATATTCTCAAAGATAATTCCCGACCCAGGATATCCAACCTGCTTTCGAAATTGCGCTACATAAATACTCTTAAAATCACAATGAAGTGCATGGCAGAGGGTCTATCCAACCGCTTTTATGATATTTCTCTACAGTTCCGTTCTCTAATAGCTCGCAGAAAGAAAAGAACTCCCACATCTTTCCTTTCTCGATCTGATTTCTCTAATTTTATTTCGATGATCATGTCTCCCTATGTAGGTGGGTGCTAACAGAATATATTCGAAAGAGAAAGTTAGTGAAAGGAATTTCGCAAATATACCTCGCCACAACGCATAACGGCTTTCTTTTAGCGATTTCCACCCCAACTCATGTATCATTTCCGTGACACTCTTTTCCCTATATCGCGATAATACAAACGAGAGCTGCCCTTCTCTGAAGTTTCTCTAAATCCACTGTCATCCCCACTTAGTGTGAATCTCACAATGAGTACCAATACTCCAAATTACGAAGCAGAACTGTTGAATCTTCTACGTGTTCTGCAAATGAAACGTTGTCTTTGGTTCGCCTTCCTTACAATATTTTCTATTTTTTCCAGTTTAAGTTTTTCGCAATTATAAAACTAAGGTGTTCACTTGAATTTGCGGTCTGTAGATTTGACTGATACAATTTTCATTATTAAGGATCAATTTTTGCACCTTGCAAATATCTTATTTAAATCATTTTGCAGTTGCTTTTGATCTTCTGGTGACTTAGCTAACTGATAAATGACAGTCTCATCTGTGAACAGTCTAGGACAGCGTTGTCCAGCACGGCCACTTCGGTCGGGGGTTCGAATCCCCCCTCGGGCATGGATATTTGTGCCGTCTTTAGTCTTAGCTAGTTCATAAGTAGTTTGTAAGCTTAGGGACTGATGACCCCGTAGTTAAGTCATATAAGTTGTACAAACATTTGAACATTTTTTTGAACAGCATTGTCTCCTAAATCGTTTATAAAAACAACGAACAGTATGTTCCCTATAACACTTCCCTGGGGAACGCCAGATATCACTTATGTTTTACTCGATGACTTTCTGTCAGTTACAACGTACTGTGTCCTTTATGACAGGAAATCAGGAATCCTATCGCACAACTATTGCGATATTCCATAAACATGAAATTTTAATAGAAGCCGTTTGTGAGGTGCAGTATCAAAAGCCTTCCGAAAATCTAGAAATACGAAATCTATTTGCGATCCCTTGTCGATAGAACGTCACATCATGTGAGTAAAGATGTAGCTGTTTTTCATAAGAACGATACTTTGCGAATCGGTATTGACTATCGGTCAATAGGTCGTTCTCATCGAGGTAGTTAATAAAATTTGAGGAAAGTATATGTTGTAAAATCCTGCTGCAAACCGACGTCAATGATATAGGCCTGTATTTTTGCGGATCACTCCTATTGCCTTTCTTGAATGTTGGAGTGACCTGTGCAACTTTCCGGTCTTTGGGTAAGGATCTTTCACTAAGCGAGAGGTTGTATACGGTAACTAGTATGGGTCTGTTGCATCAGCAAACTCTGAAAGGAACTTAATTGGTCTACGATCGGGATTGGAAGACTTACTTTTGTTAACTGATGTAACTCATGCAGACAGCTATTCTTGATATAAATTCAGGAGTATTTCTTTCGTCTTCTTTGATAAAGGAATTTCGGATAGGTGTGTTTAGCAATTCTGCTTTAGCAGGACTGTCATCAGTAGCCTTACCATTGGTATCACGTAGTGAAAGTACTGATTGTGTTTCGCCGTTATCCAGTTTGATGGTGGAGATGGAGTCTAGAATCTGTAGGTCTTCAGTTTCAGTCCCAGACAGGTCAGTGGTGTAGGTTTCTCAGAAGGAGAGAAAATGTTCAAGTTTCTAATGCTACGGGAGCAAACTGCAGTCTACTTAAAGTAATGTACGCTAAGGACAACACACGCACCCATACCAGAGGGAGGACTCGAACCTACGATGGGGAGCAGCCACGCGGTCTGCAGCAAGGCACCTTAGAGTGCACGGCCACTCCCATGCGGCTAGAAGGATAGAGGAGGAGTGGAGCTCACTATGTCAGACAGGAAACAGGGGATTTAAAATTCAGTCAGGCTTCAGGTGGGCTAGAACGTGCTTTGGAGAGAAGTGGGCGAAGTTCCAGCTGTGAGAAACGGCAAACTTAGTCAATCCATTTCAGTGCAAAGTCCCTCTAGTGGGTCAGAAGGGGAAGGGGATGGAGGGAGGGAGGAAGGAGGAGAGGATGTGGCTGTGACAGACATGAAACAGGAAACCAGCATAAACTGAGGCTCCTGACAGGAAGATTACTTTGTCAGTTGAATGAAAGAATTTGATGTCAAAGTGGTGTGGCCGTCGGTGGCTCAGAAGTAAGAAGGGTGGGGGAGAAAAGGGTAGGGGAAGTGTGATGGAAAATGTGGGAAGTAGGATATGGAATTAATAGATTTGATAGCAAAGTGATGAAGTCCCTAAGGGGGTACAAAAGGGGGGGGCGGAGGAGGGGTGGTGATGGCTGGTGGCTGTGGTGGGCAGGAAACAAGGGATTATCCGTATCTGCGCCTAATCAGCTTAGCTTCGTTGATGCAGGTATTGGGATCAGTGAGAAGCCTGAAAGAAGCCAAGGGAGGTGCCGAGCTGACAGCCAAAACGTGTGCCAGGAGTTCTATAGCCTTACTACTTATACCTATTACAACGAGATCCATTTGCAGTAGGGATTTAGAACATATAGTGTGTTCCACAATTATGTAATATCTCAATGAAATCGATCGATCGACATGTAACCTGTGCGGATTCATAAAATATCGTTCTGAAACACAGCTGGCTATTCACACGAACTAATGAGTGCCATCGACAGAAGACTTAAAACTGATTCTATATTTTTTATTTTTTATTTTCAGGATTTTGACACCATTCATCAGAAGCAGCATCGAATAAAATCGCGTACCTATGAAGTATCATCTGAGTCGTATGACTGGATTTGAGATTCAATGTCAAAGGGATCGCAGTTTTTCTCAGTAATTAATAGGATTTGTTTAGTGAAACCGAAGTTTTATCTACAGTTCAGTGCAGAAATGCTACACGCCCTCTGTTGTTCTTAATCTATGTGAACGATTTAGGAGAGAATGTCAGCATCCCCCATAGATTTTTCGAAATTTACACTGTGGTCTACCGTTTAGTGGAGGCATCAGAAGATCAAAACGTATTACAAAATAATTTACACAAGAGATCTTGGCAGAGCAGGCCGAAAGCGACCCCAGTTGGGGTCTAACAGCCATAAATGCTACACGGTATCATCACCATCTCTTTGTCCATCGCTTATATCCGTCTCTCGGTCCATCTCTTCCGCCTATCTCTCATCCATCTCCTCGTCCTCTCTCTGTTCATTTAACACCCTCAATTTATCTCCTCCCCTAGCTGCGAAATGTCTAATATGTCTGTCAACTTCAGTGGTGATCAGTTTAAAGTTTATTGCGAGGTACCCTTCGCCATGCACCATATGTTGACTTGAGGGTTATAAAAACATTGTCCATACATATTTAACTTAACATATTAAATTGAATCACATACATACATATTTAAATTCATTGTTTTAATTTTTTTGTAAATTTTAGTGGCACATCATAGTAGATTTTTTTATTTTCAATTTAAATTTGTGCCCAGTTTTAGGAATAAGATTTTAAAATTTTCTGTAAAATTAAAACGTGTTGGTATTTGTAAACTCATGTATAATTTCGTTATTTTCAATACGTACAGTGTCAATGAGGAGTGGTGCAGAGGTACAATAAGACGGTCTGTGCCCTATGACTGATGTCTTCGCAGTGCGGAGCAGCTTGTGACCAGACATAGCTTGGCTGTGACCAGGAAAAGCAGGAAATGCGCGCTCTCAGACAGACGGCAGTGCCCGGGCGGTAATGGACGAGCCGTGCGGATGTGAGTGAATAGGGGCCAGCGGTCGACGTCTTGTAAACACTGGCTGAAGGGGGCTAGGGTGAGGTCAATGCCTGGGGACTGAGCGGCTCGCCAGGCAAGCCCCGGACATGCCAGAACAGCTGCGACACAATAGGCGCTGATGGCTCACTGAAATAAATACGCTCCGTCTGCGTGGGATGAATGGGGCAGGACTCCCCCAGGAATGCGTGCATGTGCCACTCGACACTCGGTCTACTGTCAAGGGATTTAATCCGGAGACGGGAGACCGTCCGACAGTGAGAGCTGCGGATTACTATGGCCGACCCGGTACCTTCCTGGAGTTCGGCAAGCCTTTGCAAAACAACAATAGACAGCCCTGTGGCACCACTTGTTTCATCGCTGATGTGGGTGATTATCTGCCTAGGGGCATAGCCCAGCAGCAGTGTAGCCTGGCCTAAAGGAGTACATCGCTCGCCTGTGACTGTTACCTGAAAACCAAGGGCATTCTCGTGGTATCAAGAAAATTATTGAGAGTGTATAATGATGGCAAACTGAGTGGGCAAGCTATCTAGACAGTGATCTTGGCACAAATCCTTGTGCTTAGTGGACTCCTCCCATGTAACTAGGCAGCATACACCCCCACCTCATTGAACACTTCAAGATTTTACTTGTTTTATGTAACAAAATTTTTTCTGTATGTTTAATTTTTTTTCAGGTTTTAGTATAAGAAGTCGTAATGCTCACTTGTACAATTATGTAAAACTATAAATTTTATGTCCTTTTTTCTAGTTTCCATTAATTGCTTTGAAATATTATTATTGTTTTGTAGTTTTAACATTGTGCAAAGCAAAATTTGTTATCTCATGTTTTCTAGTTACTGTTAGGCACTACAACTTACTATTTCTATTTTTACTTTGGTCAGGGTTATGTTATAATTTATTTTTGATTTAACTTGACATATTTTAAAGTAATAATGCATAGCAAAAAAGTTTTTGGAAATACCTTATGTAAAGAGAGTTTCTTTTTCTTTTTATGAATGCATGGAAGGATTGTATAAGTCTTAATGTGTGGACTAGGGCCATAGCATTTTCGGTAAATTCCTAATTCAACAAATTAAATTATGAAAATGTAATCTTGATGATTTTTAAAATATGTGTTTGGATTGCTTAGGCCTGAATGGCCAGAGACTTTAATAAATTAAATTCATCCTTCATGATAGGGACAATAAGTGTGGGCCCAAGTTCAGTATGGTTTCAGTTAGGTACTGTTTAATGAAAATCTTGAATAGGATGTTTTATCTCCAGGTTTAATAACTGACTATATCAATATATTTACATGTATGTTCTATTTGATACATATTTGTCAAAATGTCTACAATTCCGTTGTATCATCACCACTTTAGATAATACATTACACTTCCAAAATTTTTACAGGTCGGGGGTATTGAAAGGTGATGGTCATTCAATTTTCTTATTTCTTGCTTCATGTGTCTCTATTTATTTATTTATTTTTTTTCTGGTCCCTGCCTCGTCGCCGCTTTTGTGTCTCGTTTCCGTCGTAGGTGTCGGTGGCCGAGCAGAAAGACCGACACAGGAATAAAGGATGCACGCTTGTGCAGGTAGGAGGTGACCAGCCAGTGGGACAGCAGAAACTAGAAACACTTGAGTAAATTAGAGCGAGATATATATTTCTTAGAGACTTAGTAATACTTAACATAGCTCAGTACTGTAGAATGCTGATACATAGTTGAGCTTGAGGCCCGGCCGCGGTGGAGTAGCCGAGCGGTCTAAAGCGCCTTGCTGCGGAGCGCGCGGTTGCTCGCCGTGGAGGTTCGAGTCCTCCCTGGGGCATGGGGGTGGGTGTGTGTGTGTGTGTGTGTGTGTGTGTGTGTGTGTGTGTGTGTGTTTGTCCGTAGGTTAGTTTACCTAGGTTTAAGTAGTTCGTAATCTACGGACTGATGACCACGCAGTTTGGTCCGATAGATTTACAGACATTTGAACATTTTTGAGCTTGAGGCCTGCCTAGTGGCTATCCGATAGCCAAGTCTTCACTGGTGCCTATTTGATTCCGACGTGTTAACTGGTTCCTATCTCAGTCCCAAGTGAACGATGTCGTTCAGTGGTGGCCACGAGCGGAGTTGTAGCAGAAGGCGCTCGTGGCTGACGTCGTAAGAACGCCGCTCCGTGCGTGCATGGCGGCGCGTGGCGTAGGTAGGTGGCGCGCACTTCATACTTGCGCGACACCACAATTTTAATTGCTTATTTTTTATTTTCGTTGCATGAAATTAATTTATTTTTTACATGTGCCTTGACTTCTATATTTTTCTATGGGTTGGGATTCAGGTGAATTGGTTTATTTAGTTATTCTTTTTCATGTAGTGCTTCTGATTTCAAATTCTTTTCTTACTGTCGAGTCAGTGTTGTAGAGCAGCGTGGGTCAGGGCTCTTGGGCGGTCAGCTAGATCACAGGAATCCGGCGTGGTGCCAGCTCCTTTCAGGGTTTCGTAGAAATCTAGCCACCCGAGAGGTCCCTATACTTCATTGTGGTGGGCCGGCCGATTTCGCACGGCGACACGACTGACTGCCGGTTACTTGTGAGCTTGTGAGCTCGCACAACGCGTTAGCTGTTTAGAGCGACCGGCGCCTGTCTGGTGCCACAGTGTTTCTTTGGCTGTGCGAGTAGGAGAGGGGGAAAAATGTTTATGATTGCCGGATGCCCTGCTTTCTTTCCATCCCTAAATTGTCAGTAGCAGGTAGCATAGTTTACGATTTAATAAATGATAGGATGCTTTAAGTTCGTGTCTCTGCGAAGTGAAATCTGTCACAGCAGGACAGTGTCGCCAGCAGTAGTAGTAAAAATAGACGCCAAGATGCCGACATTTCCATACGTATATTGCGTATGATAGTTTAGCTGTTCGCCTAATTGTTTTGAGCAGTGTATATTGTGAGGATAATCTCAGTAGGCTTTTAGCTGTTTTCGTATGACACCAATAAGGCCTGTCATCAGCATTCCATTTTTGTGTCACTGGGATAGCCACTGTGTATGCTGAGTACAATAACGGTGATTTTATCGCGTCTTTCTGAGTGAAAGTCATAGATGTTTCATCGTTGATGTAGACACCTGGTACAGAAAAACAATGTCATCACAAGGTTTTGTAGCATTGCAGATGTGTTTACAAACATTGCGAAATGAGTATGAATGTAGGCATATTCCAATATCTATTGAATATGTAAGGGGGGAATGGTGTGATAATCACACATATGCCAACCATATTCTGATGTATATTTTCTAGGGGTGCCTCGGATTATTCTTTTTCGTGTTCTTAATCTTCCTATTTGCGAATTTGTAATAAACTGATTCGTTATGATGATCTAAATGATACTGAAGTAGAAGGACCTCTGGAATCATATTTGGATTTCATTTCAATTAATTGTATATATGAGGAGTCTGTGTTGAAACAGTGCCGTATTCGTTTGCTAGCATTAGGAAACCCGTTGTATAGGGTACTAGTATATGCATAAAGGGATGTTTTTGTGTGTTTTTCTACCAGAGGCTGCCATTTTAATTTAGGCTTCCCCAGATACTGCTGTTCCAAAGTAGTTCAAATGTTCAAATGTTTGTTAAGCTTATGGGACTTAACTACGGGGCCATCAGTCCCTAAACTTACAAACTACTTATCAACTACCTTATACTAAGGACGGCACAAATATCCATGTCTGAGGGGGGGGATTCGAACCCCCGACCGTAGTGGCCGTGCAGACCGTGACTGGAGCGCCTCAGTCCCCTCGGCCACCGCGGCCGGTTCCAAAGTAGTCTTCCGACCTCCATACAGATTAACACCTGAAAGTGTAATTAATGTGTCAGGGGGCAACGACTCAGTCGCAAATACTGTTTTAGAACGACACAATACTTATTGCTTCCTCCATGTTTAAAAACTGAACGAGGTTACCACCTTCTGGTCGGCCGGACAATGGCATTAGTATACTACATATGCATTTCTGAAATAGGAAGACATTGCTAATGAGCTAATTTTCCCTTCTCTTCACTTGCATTTTTACATCACTGTAATACGGGAATGTTATACAGCCGTTTGCTGACTCATTCTTTATTCTGTAGTGCACTGTGCAACTATGTATTACTTTTATTATGTTATGCTAAGTATTTATTAACAAGTTTAATATTTGTTGCAGCAACATTTCTATCTAGATTTAAAGTTTGTTATACTATAAGGGTGGGGGGCAGGGGAGGGGACGGCGAACAAATTGATTGTGGGAGTTGCTGCAGTGTATATACAACATAGCAAGACTTAATTTTGGGCATGGAGACACCGACCTGTATGCAAGGGATTGGCGAGACATTCGTGCCAAAGATGCGTGCGATAAACCAACGCCCTCTAGAGACAAGGCCGAGTGCAGTCGTGTGACGTCATGCAGAGCGGACCGCGATCGTAGCTGACTGACTGGCTGGCCGTTGTGGCCAGCCACTCAGCCACGCAATCCTTGCCTACCCTGTGACGTCACGCCACTGCGCTCGGTCTACGGCGACGTTATTTCCAAAAGCGTCCAAACAGAACCGGCGTACTGTTAC